>CM061042.1:121263187-121845687 GCA_030762985.1 Adelphocoris suturalis
CCGCATGGCAAAAATATCATCTCTGGCGAACAGATGGTTTTTCTCGAGGCACAGACAAAAAAGCCGCGGAGAACATGATGTCCTCTCACACTACTGAGCTCCCACTGTAATTTTCCACGATATTGTTCGATAAGGGAAGTCAATGAGACCACTCTAACGTCGGGTTTCATGCTCTACGCGTCAAAATAGATAGAAGCAATCAATCAATTTCTTATCCAATAAATTAGCGAATCAATATTAATAACATCGTCAAAAGTATGTTTGTCTTTGCAGTTATCAGAATGATGAAATTTCGAGTCTCTCTTTTGTTTATAAGTCTTTGAAAACGATCTTCACCGTTATTCAGTTCTTATATTCGTCTATTCGAGAATTCACGACCTTTCAGGGGATTTGTGTTAGCAAAAATAAAAAACACTGCAAATTATTACTCAAAGTTTTATTATTTCTGGTTCGATAGCCGAACGTCGAGCCCTTTGGGGAAAAGAGTAGTTTTGAGGCCGTCCCTATGAAGCGAGGCTTTGTAAATAAAGGGACGACCTATTGGAATTGATCCAAAGGGTGAGGGATAAACCGATGCAAGAGAAAAAAAAAAATACCCCATATAAATCCGTTTCAGTCCGTTCTAAGACCGTATCCGCGAAAAGAAAAAGCATATTAGTAAGTAATGCATGAATTACCAGGACGTCCCTATGAATGGATTGTATATAATTTTGATGAGAATTAAAATAATTGGGAAAAATATCATGGTTTCTCGGAATAAACCCCCCCCCCCCCCCTGCACCGACAGTAAATTTGAAACTTCCAAGGTTGCATAACTAGAATAAAATCAGGATCGAACGATCGAGAATAGAGTAATCTTCATGATTCATTACATTACCCCCTCCATTCACCATCTTACATAATGAAATTTGAAACTCCTGAAGCCCATTTCATAAAACAACAAGTTACAAGTGTACAAGTTAACAAGTACAGGTACTTGTAATGCACAGTAAACTAGAACAAGTGTTTCACCAAAACAAAGAGTACAAGTGTAGAAAAGTTACACTTGTAGAAGCTAAGTTTACAAGTGTGAAATAAAATGAACAACGTCAAGCGGGATGCCGAAATTGAAGATTTGTCAGCGAATCATAATGTAAAAACGGTTCTAAATACACAGTAGGATGTTTATCGTATATGCAGGGGTGCCCCCCCCCCCCCCCCCCCCCAAGCGCAACGACTCGAGGCCCCCCCCCCCCCCCCCCCCCCCCTCCCCCCCCCTAACCCCCCCCCCCCCCAACTCCCCCCCCCCCCAAACTAAAATATTTATTAAATAGGTAATGTAAATGATACACTGATGTGATAAAGAATGTTGTATTTCTTGTTTTAAACGCTAGCAAATTGTTAGTATAAATCTTATTACTTGTTCATAAAAAAATTAAAAAAATACTCATTTTTCTAAACCCCCCCCCCCCCCCCCCAACCAAAAATTTCAACGACGCAGTTTGCGTCGTGACCCCCCCCCCCCCCCTGTGGGCACCCCTGGTATATGACTAAGTGTAATGATTGGAAGACAGACAAATTATAAACTGATAAGAGGAAAAAGTGTGTATTTGATTTCGACTTATTCTGATATTTGCGTCAGGTAAAAGTCGATTTTTACAATCAAGGTTGAATTATTTGTTCATAGTCATGAAAAATCCCGTGGGGGGCAGGATCGAAGTTTTTGACTATGCAAAAACTTTAGTGCCCCCCAACTTTTTCGCACCACAATTAAGTAAGTACCTAATGTAAATATATTTTAAGGATGTTTCAAATGTCAACTATGAAAAACAGGGGATCATAACGATTCCAAATCATATTGTAATTGTAATTGCAATTAGAAAACGATGGTTTGAAGTGAAGAAATCTTGTGTTGAAAATGGGCAAGGACTGAAGTCCCTACGTACGTTTTCAATCACGTGTCCAAATTTGCCTGTACACTTGTTAATTTTCACTGTGCATTACAAGTCTAAACTTGTACTTTTATGAAACGCTTGCACACTCATTTTTTACTACTTGTACATAAAATCGGCTCGTCACTTGTCACTTGAAATGCCGAAAAAAACTTTTTATTTCGACAAATTTTGTCGACGCCACCCAAGCCACAATTTTCGTGATTCTTATCTTGCTCTTTTCCAATTTTAATCTAATTGTGCAACAAACCGGAAGTTAGTGAAAAAAACGTTGTCTATTTCCACGAAAAATAGAGAGTTACAATGTTAAATCGATTCCGACGGTTAGGCCATCATCAGTAACAAACAATAACTTGTTTGTGCAATACTACAAACAAACAATAACTTGTGTTATTGTTTTTTACTGATGATGGCCTAACCGTCGAAATCGATTCAACATTGTAACTCTTTATTTTTTCGTGGAAATAGACAACGTTGTTCACTAACTTCCGTTTTTTATTCTCGTCGGATTTGTATTTTTTTTTTAATTATGAATTTGATTCAGTTTTGGAAAATATGTCAGGAGTTTCAAATTGCATGATGGAAATTTACTATCGGTCGAGGGGATAAGGGGTGGGTAAGGATAATTTTGAAAAAAATCATGAATTGAATACCTTCGCACTAAAACGTTCATTTTTATATAATATATAGATGAGTGTTTATTTTTTAAAGGTATCTAAATAGTTATAACAAATTCTCTGTCTCTCAACATGCTTCAATCCCTCAACCCTTCAGTTTTAGAAAAATTTATTTTTCTGGTGAAATATGAATTTCTACGTAGAACTCTTTGAAGCACTTCATTAGCAATATAAAACCAATAGGACTACACGAAAATAAGTGAAAATTTGACTTTTAAAATGTTGGTCTGCATATGAAAGGTTTTGGAGAATCTCCCAGGTACAGTTTACAGTAGTCGGCGCTCGGCAAGTTCATGAACGCGCAAGAAATGAAATCGACATTATTTGCGCGCTCAAATGAATAATATTTCAAACTGAAATGAAATTAAATTTGCGCGCGCTCTCAACATTCTTGGTGAAGGAGGTTGCGATCTGTGAGAATATGAGTTAACTAGTAGCTTTTGCAATATTGTCGCTAGAGAGCACGCCTATACTGTAAATAGAAGAAGACTTTGAGTATTGATAAGATGGAGGGCTATTAGTGATGTTTCAGGCCGTCAAACCATACGTGCCACTACTGTCGTTTGGCTTTTGAATTGACCAGAGGCAAAATGGCCGAACACTGATCAGCTGATGTAAGATGTGATGTTGAGTTTGGTGAATGAATGGGGATTGTATACCTAGGACATATTTCTTATTTAATATTTACGCCCTAATTGTGCACCGTACATGTACACTGCTATTTAACACCGCTAATATTTCATATTTTTTACACTGTGGGAATAAGTGTTGAAATGACGCCAGTACACTCTAGTGGATGTTTGATGAAGGTAGATCAGCTGTTCTGTGTCCCAAAAAAAAAAAAAAAAAAATAGGAGGCACCAAGATTTGGGCATGGGAACCGAAGTATGTACATATTGTACATACTAATATCTAGACAGTTATGTCTACGTACATAATTAGTACTAAAATGTAACAATAATAAGTAATATCAAACAAAACAAATTACAATAAACTGCATTGTCATTTGAATTCGAAAAAAGGGTGGCGAGCGCGGGTCAGTCAATTGCAAAGCCAACGCGACTGTAGTGGCACGTATGCCTTGACGCGGAAACAGCGTTGAATTCAGAGCAATGGCCCTCCATCTTATTAATACTCAAAGGAAGAAGAAGAAGGAGGTTACGATTTTGCAGGTTGTACATCACTTGTCATTGGGATTCGGATTTTATTTATTAATTTTTTATCACAATTTTTGTTTGAGTGTTGTTGCTCTTTGTTGCTGTTAAATTTCGCATTGTACTCTTGATAGAATTGATTTTAATTCATAAGTCTGATTTTCGAGTTGCCACTAGTTCAACAACTCAACGGTGAATGTGCATAGGTACATGTGTAAAACATACAACATCAACGTAATTTCTTCCTGTCTACCTCTCGTCAGTATTACAGCTTGTCTACTTCTCTGCTTTCTACATCTATGTGAGTTTCGTCCTTGACTATTTACCTACTGAGTGAAATGAATTTCATATCTTTAAGCCAATATTAATGGACTCGGGTGGTGAGAAAAAATGGAAACCGTCACTTATAATACCAACAGTGACGATTATCAAATATGCTCGCTATTCGCCCAGAGTTTGACAGAGGTAGCTGTGGTATACATTGCAAGGCACACTCCTTCCAACACTTTGGTGGCTTATAAGAAATATGATTTGGATAAAATGGGCGCTGAAGATGCTGAACTTGTGCAGGATGAAGTAATATTGATGAGGCAGCTCAACCATCCTGCTATCCTCCCGTTGCTGTCCAGCTTTGTGGCAGATCACAAGGTGGTTTGTATTTTGCCATTGATGGGATATGGTTCTGCTGCGGACGTGATGTTAAGGCATTTCCCAACCGGGCTTCCTGAATCAGCTATCGCTACGATCATAAAAGCAGTCCTACAAGCATTGGTGTATTTGCACACGAAGGGGATAATTCACAGGGCAGTGAGGGGAAGTCATATTTTGATTTCCGCAGAGGGTAATGTGGTACTGTCTGGGCTGAGGTACGCTTGTCCTGTAATAGCAGCCGGAAAGTGGCAGAGAAAAATGCATTCATACCCAGCTAGTATTATGGCACCTAATGTGAACTGGCTTTCTCCAGAACTATTGAAACAGAATTTGGAAGGATATGACGAGAGGTCTGACATTTACAGTGTAGGTATCACAGCTTGCGAACTGGCAAATGGCATAGCTCCCTATCAAGGTGTATCAAAAACCTTGATGCTCATAGAAAAAGTCCAAGGTATTCTCAGACCCCTGATGGACTCCTCGACCTACATTCCGAGAGCGCCGATCGAAGGTGAAAATGGAGCCGAGATGTGTCAAGAGGATGACGACTATTCCAGCATCATCGCCAACCGTACATTTTCCAACGCATTCCACAGCGTCACAGAGCTCTGCCTAGAAACGCAAGACCACCTCAGGCCCTTCGCTAAAGATTTACTCACCCACTCCTTTTTCAAAAATGCTGCACCCCCAGCAGCCCTCCCCAGGCTCCTGTACCCGGCTATGCCGATCCTCCAGGACAACCTCCCAGACAACCAAGAAGACCTGGAGTCCATGATTGTCTGTGAGAAGCTCTACAATTTGGAGATAGACCCTATTTCCTGGGATTTCTAATACAATTACTCAGATTCTAATGCAATTCTGGATTCCAGTACCTAAATGCAAAATTGGACATTAGATAATAAGGTTAGTGCCTGATGTTAATTTTAATAAAATTGTGGTAGATGTGATGGTAATGTTGAATTTTCATCCTTAAAATGGAATTGGTCCTCTTACAGCTCCAAGCTACTAAGTTGGTTCAAATCAGGTTCTATTTTTTGTTGCTAATACCTACTGACAGTCCACAGACTGAAAGAATGAATATCAGGAATCTCATGCCATTCTACACCTTTCTAGTTACTGATAGTCATGCCCTATCTGTCGATACTAGCCTTAACTAGGTGAAGTAAACGTTTATGCAACATGCAATAACCAATTCTCCTCCAATTTCATTCTTTCCATCTACCGAATTAAATTAAAATTTCTGACTTCATCAGTAGAGAGTGTGAAGCGTAAGTGGTTAATTTGAACAGAAAAGTATACAGTCTTACCATCCTGGTGGTAGATGTCTGGACTAAACAAGATTTTCTTTCTTGTGGGCCACTAGGCAATGATAATTATTGAAGTGAATCCCGAAGGAAAAACATGACTCTTCAGCAGGTAGGGATTCCTTACAAATGTACCTCCTTGACATTTGTAGAGCTGCTGACATGCTAGAGATGCTGATTTAAGGATTGATTTATAAGATCTTGTTTTTGTTATACAAGCATCCGAATATCAAGTTCACAAGCTGTTCAGTATGTATAGGTACGTCTAACTAATCTGTATTTTACTAAACTTTTCCTACACCTTCCATTTTTGCCCCTGGGGAAGAAAGACCGAACTAGCACTTGTGGTGACAGCTCTAGATTGGCTTGTGCAAGGTGTTTGGTCAGTAATAGGGTCGCAAAGTATTGGTGGGTGAAGATAACTGCTACTTACCTGCCTGCAGCATCCCTTTTAACCGTATGTCTTAGTCATGATATGAAGACATAAATAGTAAGTAAGCCTGTCATGATGACGGGAGGGGAGTGCCAGATCACAATGGGGGTCCCCACTGGGGGCCAGACCTCTCGGTACACACCCACCAATGCTTTGGGCCCTACTATAGACATGTCCGATTGCTATGCTACTGTAACGGGCTAAAAATATTTGATACCTCGACAGGAGTTCGAACTCGCGTCGTCACAACTACGAGAAATTATTATTAATTTCCCGAAGTTGCGACACTCTAACGATCAGAGCTATGAGGCCAGGGTGACCAAACCTCTTCGACTGTGAGAGTTATTTTCCTGGAGCGTAACATTTCCCCGGAGTCAAATACCAGCCGTCTCGGCTGGTTTGGGGTCGGACGAATGACGAAGTGTAACTGCAGGCCGCTGGCTCAGCAGATGCTCGCTGGAACAAGTCAGCAGTCGAGCGAGGTCATTGTCACGGTGTGTTTTGACTCAAGTGAGTGAGGAAATGAAAGGCATAACAACAGGAAATGTGATGTTTAGTCTTTTGGCTCGAGAGGGATTTAATTAATTATTGTTTCGTATGATATCGGGTCCTATTTCGTCTGTGCCACTGTAACGGGCTAAAAATATTTTATACCTCGACAGGAGTTCGAACTCGCGTCGTTACAACTGCAGAAAATAAAATTTCCCGAAGTTGCAACGCTCTAACGACCAGAGCTAAGAGGACCAAACCTCTTCGACTGTGAGAGTTATTTTCCTGGAGCGTAACAATACTATAGTCGCAGCCTTTTTCTATCTGCGTGGTTTGTTAAGAAAAATAGGCCCACACCAAGGTGATCAGCCCCTCGGCTAATGTTGTGTGGGTGAGTTGCTGACTGCAAGACAATAACTAAATTATTGTTCCGATTGGGGTTGTATCCCTAGGAGATACTTGCATTTTAAACCCCTATGCAGGAGTGCTGCGGGCAAATACAGTGATAGTTTATTCTAAATTGGACATGGATATGTCTGTGAGCAACGGGCCAATGTTTTATACTATACATTGGGGTTTAAGCCAATCTTACTATCACTGGAAGAAGTTAATATTAGAAGAAGCCTTTAACGTCAAACTAATATGAGGTTGGAGAAAATTCTTCAATTCATCAAGGTTTGTCACTAATGAAACTGAATAGATTGCTGGTAATTAAGTATTTAGAAGCACACACACACTAATTACTAGGAATACCTAGGTAACTTTTGCAACAAATCTATTGAGAAGAAATGTTGGGGGAGAAGCATTCAGCAATATGCCCAGGTTGTACAAAAATCTATCATAAAAATATTATTAGTTGGGAAATAACTAGATGCTTACCATTACGTACTTCCATAGACCAAAATTGAAGTAGGCACCTACTTGATCAACTTTTTTTGTCCCATAAATTTGCATTAACTGCAAAACTCGAGTAATAACTGTACTGACAATGCCCCTCTGAATTAATTTCAAGGTTTTTTCCTTACAGCTGGTTTATAATTCATGTTGCACATTTCCTGATTCGATATTCGACGAACTTGTTGATAAGCAGTTGATATTCGTTGGTAGAGCAACAATCTACCTACTTATACTTTTAACCAACAGAGAATTTGGTAGGCTGTAACTTACCTATGTAGTTTAGTTTGTTGGTAGAGCACCAACCTGCCTTGTTTACTTCGAGAAAAAACCAAATCAATCCTTTCATTCATTCAATAAAACAAGTAAAGCTGCCTCAGTTATAGTAAAGAACATGTCTAATACGCTGATGAAACTCCCAGGGCAATGGCTATGTAGTACCCTAACCTCAGTACAGAGATCTGAGGAATTTTCAATTATTTTTTCTTCTTTATTTTTCAGGTTATTTATTCTCAGTCTAAACGAATGAAGTTCTCTAGTTTTTGGACACTGATTTCCTATAATAGGTTAGTCCCTAGTCCAAATAAAAACTCATTCACTACTAGATCAGTATCGTTGTCTACAACCAATAATTGCGCAGGCAAGCATGATTACTGCGACCATGTAGTTGCACAGAAACTTCATATTACTATGATATACTAGACGTTCAACAGCACGGCCAACCCCCCATCACCAGTGCCATCCAGATTCAATTCTTCTTCATATTCGACCTCCGTAACATCATTTTAGGCGTAAATCTGATCTGTTTGTCTAACTGTTTGTCTAACTAATCTGTATTTTGCTAAAAGGATTGATTTAGGATATTTTTTTATTTTTGAGATGCGAGCTTGCGAGCATCCAGACCACCAAACTATAAAAATCAGTCTTATCTATTACGTAGGCCTGTTTCGTTATAAGGAGGCTGATTATTATACGGAGGCCGATTATGGTTTATAATGAGGGCTTTTTATTATACGGAGTCCGATTTTATGGTTTATAAGGAGGCTGGTGGTGGGGGGTATTACGGTGCTCTTGAACGCCAAGTCTATAATATTACTTTCACAGAACAAAACTGTTGAAAAATGTCATTATAAACGAGACGTTCGCGAACAATCAGGTCGAGTCACGAGACTCTAGACCCTGACCCACCGCGTGGCATTCCCAGCGTTCCAGTCACCATAAGATTTAACATAGATCAGGTTTTTGCTTAGATCAGTGATCTGGATGTTCGCTACGCTCGCATCTCAAAAATACATAACATCAAGTAGTCAATCCCTCAGGAAACCTTTATACAATAAAACTTAACGTTGAAACTGAAATAACTCTTTTCCCATCATCTCCAACAATCTCACAATTCAAATATATTGCCTACCTATCCGTATAATAATTGTTTAATTATCATTGCAGGCGATATCAGATTCACATCCGGTCAGTTTCTGACTTTATTAATAAGATTAGTATTGGTTATCTGTCAATATGAAACCAATTACTACATTAGAAAAAATAAGGGCATCACTTCTGATGCTTTACGTTTAATATTTTTACTTTTATTTATTCATTTTACTCTTACAAAAATAGCAGGTGCCAGTTCAATAAAAAACTGAATTTGTCGGATGAACAGAGTAGGTAGGTACGAGTATATCTGTAAGACGATTTTAGAAATTCTATAGCAGGAATGTTACATTACCTAGGTAGGCAGTTACAATGATTACAACCTTCAATAATTTACTGTAAAGTTGAGTAATTAATCTTTATTGCCGCTTTAATTGGGAAAATATAAAAATAAAGTAATAGGTAGATCCAAACACCAATGAGTTGTGATAATTTAATCCTTTGTCTCAATCCAACAGAATGAGTACCTACATACCAATGAATGAACCTTCATAAAAAATCTCAGGCTCCTTGTACTACAAACGCTTAAAATGAAAAAATCGTCTAAAATAACTAATTAGTTTTTCCTAGTTGAACATTGTCTATTTCTTAAGTTTGCCACAAATATGAGTGTTAGCCGGTGTCCTCCATGAGTGTTCATTGCTCCAAACTGTGGTAAGAAGAACTCATTGTCCAAGGTACTTAACTGGCACCAACTATTGGCAAAAGAAAAAGTTGTGTGCCCCTTGTCACCATAGCGTTGCTCCAGAATGAAACATGGCCATGTGTAAGAATCGAGAGGAATCCTTAGCTGCAGATGGCACTCAATGCGGCTAACTGCCGATTTCGCTCAGATTTATAACTGCTAATTTATTTACTGTTCAACATGTTACTAATCTATATGGCCAATTAATCTGAATTTTTAATAAGGGATAGACTGCTTGATGTTATGTATTTTTGAGATACGAGCATCCAGACCACCAAACTATACACACCATTAACGGAAAAGGTCCAATATAGATTAGTTGATAGTAGTAGTAGTTAGTAGATAGTTTGGTGGTCTAGATGCTCGCATCTCATAAATCAAGTAGTCAATCCCATTGTAAAAATTCAGATTAGTTGGATATATAGATTTTTATCACGTTGAATAGTATAAAGAAATTAGCAGTTATAAAGCAGAGCGAAATTGGCAGTACGATTCGATAATGGTTACCTAAATACATTGATGCTGGGGGATTCGATTTCATACCGAATGCTCACCGCCAGGTTCGCTGCAATTCGAATCCGGCCTGCCCCATTGTCCAGTACGAATGTCACACAAGAGTCAGGGGCGTCGCTAGACAAAAATAGTGCGGGGGGCAGTATCATGAAATTCCCAACTCAAAAGCAGGGGTATAAAAAGAAGAAAATGTGTAGTATCACTCATAAATGAAACCCGATACCTACAGTTATATACAAGTAACACCTCTGTAAAATGACCATTTTCATGTTATTGGTATTTATTCTATATTGTAAGTATTCTCTGTTGTTAGGTACCATACGAGAATATGATAGGTAACATATCTTTCGTAGTAAGACCGCAATGTTAGTTATAGATTAAGACAATAATTATTGTCATTATTCGAAATTAAAGAATACGCATATAACTTGGATAAATCTACCGGATATTATTAGAAGCACAATGAGTAAATCAGATAATTATGTATATTTATATCTTTTGAACTGAAACAATAAATTACAATAAAGGAATAATAATAAGAAAAATGCAATTATTAAAGCTTTTATCTCTACACGATTAGTGTTTAAAGGTTGAGTTTTTATTGGAAGTGAATATGCCGATTTTTCAATTTAGCCGATGCTTGTATGTACCTCACCAAATCTTCCATGTCAAGATTCTCAACATGATCTTTTTCGCATTGTAATTGGAGCAATGGACATATGTATCAAACTACTGAGTGGACTCGGATGAGCGTGAAACACGTTTTTGGGTGAGTAGACCGAAAGTGGAGTAAAATGCGCAATTTTCTATCTTAATCCGTTTTTGAGATACAACATAATTGGAAAACGCTGAGGAAATTTGGGAAAATTTGAAAGAAAATTGCCAGTTTCATGCACAAATGAAAATAACTCGTCTTTATAGTTACCTAGCACCTACGGCTGGGAAAATCGTGATTTGATTTCCATATAAGGGTGGGGGGGGGGGGGCTTTTCGAAGGGTTTTATAGCCACCTCTTAAATTTTCCCAACATTTCCTAAGTCGGTGAAAACTGGTGGGGGGAGCTCCCCCTCCATCCCCCCTATAGCGACGCTCCTGTTCAGAGTTCGAGGAAACAAACAAGTCATATGTAATTTTTTTTTCTAAGGTTTAAGCCTCATCTCTACCAGAAGGGACATTGAACAAGGTGTCCAGAGGGGAGCTCCAAGGGGAGCCATGTTGCCATCCTTGACTAAAAAGGAGTTCCATCATGGACTCCACTGGCAACTCGGAGGGGGGAAAAATGAGGGGTACAGTGATGACCACTGTTTAGCTCCAAAGTGAATTAATAATTTAAAAAAACCAAAAATAAAATAATACAACTAAGACTAGATGTAAAATAGGGAAATAAAAATATACTTGCTATTATATACCATCAGCAAAAGTGAAATAAAACTACGACTAGATGTATATAAATATATCACAGTTCGCAGTAGTGCTCAGTGACTCTCAGGTACAACAACAGGAATCGGAACTTGTCTGGTCCGGATAAAAAGTCAACCCACTGAGGGCGCTGATGCTAGACTCGGAGGTCCACAAGGGCTGGACAGCCCTCCAGAAAGAGGCGGATGGACAGATCACTCCCACACACAACATCTCGAGCTACTGGATCTAGCAGGTGTCTGTGAGTAAGACGGGTATGACCAGTGGCTACCCGATTGATCACCTTTTGGTCGCTCCTTGGAAGGTGGGTCGCGAAATCATCAACCGGACAAAGGTCCTGAAGGACTCCACACAGACCAGTGACCTCGCCCTGCCATTGCTCGAGCCAGATGGAACTGGCTTTATGCTGCATTTAGGAGATTTGATCCTCAATGCGCATAGGCAGCATTTCTATAGAATCATCACCAATGGCTCTCCTTGCTAGGGCATCACACTCATTGCCGTGAATACCTACATGGCTCAGTACCCACAAGTCATTATGTAAGTAAATTGTAAACTAATCCTAAATTGTAAAGCTGCATCCATGTGCATCAGAGGATCGCGAAAGAAATGGATCTCCGCCGAAGATTTGATAGGGTTTGGCGATGGGGCCGCCCTGTCCTTGGGCATGAATTAGGGGTTACAAAATCACATTTGACGTTAGTCAAAGAAAAAAAAGAAAAGAAAAAACCCTGAAAAACCCCACTCCCAGCTACATGAACAGTTCCCCCTTAATTCAAATAGCCAGAATTGTAAACTAATATGATACGGCCAAATCGAAATGAATTGTAAAAAGATTAGAAGGGAAATATAAAAGCCACGGTTTTCTATAAATATATCTTTATATTTATGTATAGACACAGATTATACAGTAATCATAATATATACCCTAATAAATACAACAGCTTTTTTTTTGTGTCTCCTTTAATTCTGAGCCCAATAAGAAAAAATTCTACATTACATAGAGTGAGTGACAACGCAAGCTTGATACAATATTATTTGTATAACCACTATTTAACCAATATTATTACCAAATCGAAAAAATAAACTGTAATTATACATCCAATACATTCATAAATATAGTGATTGCTAAAAATTGAATTACTATACGAAAGGATATACAATTACATTATTTTTTCGGGATTTCCTTTATTTTTTTTTACACAAAACTATAATTATATTAAACTGATAACCTAAAAAATGTTCGTTACAGCTATAAATGTCGGAAAAAACTCTTAACTCCAACAATTTATATATATCATAATATTAATATATATTTATAAATATTGTGAATTAAAAAGGAGATTGGTGAGAAGGAACAATAATAATATAAAATTTCAATTCATTTTCTATTTTCAATTTATCATTACACAATGTACAAGACAATAAAATGTGGTAGGGGGGTTATGTAAAGGCGACACAGAAATAATCGAAAAGGGATCTCGAATTAAAAAAAGAAAAAAAAGAAGGTTTTAAGGTTGAAAAAGGCGGTTCAAATTCAATAATTAAAAAATGGAATGGATTCGCTTAAGTTAGTCCTAAACATTATGTGCTCAATTTTGTCAAGGGGCGCTCGGTTAAAAATAAAATTGAAGGGGACCAATATTTTTTTTTTTTTCCTTTAATTTTCTTACATTTTAATTTTTTTTCGGTTTTTATAAAAATTTTAATTTTTTTTTGGTTTTTTCAAGTGATTTTCGATCTTTTTTTCTCATAATATTATCCACATCTCTTCGAACCGAAATTGGAATAGTAACAATTTGATAATAGTATTAGATATCTATAAATAAATAAAGATAGTGCCCAAACCACCATTTTCTGTTGTAGTTGTTGTTTTGTTTTTTTGTTAGTTTCCAGTTGAAGGCGCTGACCTCTGTTCATATTTTTAAATCAGAAATGCCCAACTCTGAGTACGCATATTGTCAACCTGGAATAATTAGAAGAACGGTTAATCATCGTATTTAGAGAAATAATGTACGTAGAAATGTCCAAATTAACCTCAGTGATTTTCGTATTGATTACCAAATTTCGTAATTAGGTAGAATCCTGGGGGGGTTCTTTAACTTTATATCGACGTAGAAAACTTTACCACGGTGGAGAAACGCCGCCATCTTTGCGTTGGAGAACTTCTCATAAGTTCTGTAAGCCTCCAACTCGAAAAAGGCCAAAAGGCTGCCATGTTTTGCCATGAACTATATCTCTAGGTGTTTTGTAAAGGCTCACTCTTCCACTGTAGTAAACTTTTCACCACCTCCATAGATGGTCAAAAGTTTACGAGATGAGGTTAACCCACTCAACACGGCGCCTGGAATCAGGTGTGACGCCCCAGCCGACCAGCTGTGCACCCATAAATTTTTGTGTTTAGATTCTGTTTTACCAGCTCTGTTGACAAACCACAACTGTCCAGAGCTAGCGATAAAAGAATTTCTAACAGTACCTTGAAGGTCATTGGAAGGAAAAAGCACTGGCCGAACAACCTACAGCCCTTATCCATCCCTACAGGCATGTTTGAATCGAGCAGAGTTTGCAGGGGTGCCTTGACTTCATGTGCATTTACCCGGCTGCGGGAGGTGTCCGCCTTGACTTCATATGAAGTCATCAGGGTTGAATGGGTTAAGTGGATTAACACTGAGATTTTCATGTTTCCTCGAACTATAACACTTAATGACTCATTTTTTCATTTTTGGTTTCCATCATTCAAGTATTGAATAACATCGTCAAGTGGTCTAATATCTACTAGTTTTGTGGTCTTAATGTTGAAGTGAAAAAGTTGTAGAACAAGAAACTTACCCCCCTTTTTCCAAAAACTGAAAACAAACCAATAAAGTCACACACTTTTTCTAAACCTAAGCTCTAGGTGTAATGTAACATGGAAGAAGGGATTCTCTACTTCCCCAGTTTCTTGTCATGCAACTGTGCCTGTCCTATGTGGTGCCTCTATCTTTTCCCTCTTTTAAATTATAAATTTTAAATTATGACTATAATGACCGACATAAGGATGATGAGGATTCCTTACTAGCACAAGTTATCATGCCCTTTGTTACGCTCCAGGAAAATAATTCTCACAGTTGACGAGGTTTAATTACACCGGCCTCATAGCTCAGTCTCTTGGAGAGTTGCAACTACAGGGAAATTTGAGGACACAAAGTTCGAACTCCTGTCGAGGTATCAAATATTTATGGGCCATTACATTAGCGCAGTCGAAATAGAACTCAAAATAATACGAAACGATAATTAATTAAATCCTTCTCGAGCCAAAAGACTGTAAACATTACGTTCACTTCCTCGCTCACTTGAGTCAAAACACACCATGACAATAGAGAGTTCTTGTGTTTCTCGTATTCATTTTCTTGTATACGAAAATGGCCTTTCCGAAACGAGAAGAGGTTTTCGCTATGAGGAAATGTTTTTCAGAACGGGAAGAGCCAGCTTTACTCGTGCTCAATTTTTTCAGTGAAGAAAATTTTGGAAAATTTTATTTTTAAAAATTCCGGTGCCATTTTCCTTAAAAATTCGCTAAAAGTGTAACTTGAATCATTTTCGTGAAGCCACCATTTCGTAATACAACTATTCAAAGATGGCAGATTACAATTTGATCATTAAGAAGGTATTAGGCATCATTTATATGTACCAAACTTATTTCTTATAGGTCGACCACAGATGGTTTGTGTTCCGTGGGCGCCTCTAAGGTTGAACTAATAACTAAAACAACCAGCTGTGAACGGAGGGTTAGCCCTCTAGTTGTTGGGGTAAGCTCTGTGATTGGCTAGAGCCGTTGGACGAAAGGAAGATGCGAACTCGGTTCGCTTCTATAATTAGCGATGTAATTGCAATGGAATTCTCGCTTCACAAAATCGTGTTGGTATATTATAACTTCTGTATCCTAAAAAATTGACTTGTGAAGCATAGGCAGTGCAATGCAGTTAAAAAGCATGGCAAAATAGTTCTATAGTTTAATATAAAATCAGGTCAAATGCAAGTCTAACGATGACTCACATTTGCTAGCACTTGACGTGACATCTTACAAAAACTGCATCAAGTACCAAACTTCATTAGTTACGGCTAGGAAGCGATTTTGGTTGTAATAAAGTTAAGAATCAACTCGCCCGTTGAGAGCAGTTTTTGCTTTTGAAATGTACCATTTTTTCATCATTCGTGGAACAGTGAGTGTATAATGCACCATTGAACTAAATACGTTGCATTTTATATATTATATACCATTGGCATATGAAAAAATCTTATCGTATACTAACGACGGCCATAATATAAGCTGGTCTAACCCCAGGGGCAGCTGTCCTAACCCTGATTTGTGTTAGGATCGAGTATATCTCGCGGATTTGCTGCCCCTAAAATTAGCTCTCATTCTGGAATGGATTAGTTTTGTTATTATTATCATTTTATTTTATTTTATTTTTTTCTCATGTTTGGGTTGGCCCATACTCCCCTGGATCAATTCCAATAGGTCGTCCCTTAAATATAAAAAGCCTTGCCTATATGAACTAGCTTCAGAGGGACATCCTAAAAAAGGTAAAGAAATAGGAACGCATTTTTCATATTATTTTGGTAAAAAAATGACAAAATATCAGGTATGATCAGTAGATAAATGAAAAGTTTGAAGCCTTCTGAAATGGAGGGAAACACAGACAGTTGTGAGAGGAAAATAAAGAAAAATATGGCACGCACTACAATTTTCACATGATAAGAAGTTAAATAGTTCAATTTTCTTCAGAATTCTCCCTTGGAACGCAAACTCTCTGTGGTCGCCTATAGCCTACCAGCTCTGGTCGTGACAAAGCAAATATTTCGCAATTCTCTTAGGATGGAAAGAAGTAAAGAACAATGTTGAACTTACCATGCAGTGATATTGACTATTGTGAAACGCAGCGTTGCCTTTTCACTTACAGCACGTTGAGGATTGTTTAGCAGCAGGTTCAGACTCTACGAGCCTACGACCCTGACCACTGGTATTACCAGCATTTTGGTCGTTTTTAGGAAGTTTCTTGGCTAGAAAAAACAAACATCGTACAAGATACAACTTTACGTTGAAGTACATACACTAGAGAAATATTGTAACAGTTGAGATGATTATGAACAAGTTTGAAATAATAACAGCTCTCAGGAGCTCCTCATTCTTGCAATACCGCCTTGAAGTACCATTCCACCTCTACACTTTGTTTTGTGATAGTTTTTGCATTTTTAAATTGCAACTGGATACCTCAATATTCTGTTCATAACTACCACAGAGTCTATGCTCAGTTCATAACTACCACAGGGTTATGGGCTTCTTATAAACAGACTCTGGAGAGTGATGAGATACTGAAGTAGCGACAATGAGGGGTTGGAACTAGGCCAATTTCTCCATCACGTTCTTATTGCATTCATACGTGATGAAGGGCAATAAGAAGTGGTTCAGTTTGTAGAAATACTTAGCATTATAGTACTTGTTTGGCCCTACTCAAATTCGTATTTGCCACCACAGAATAAGAATGGAGTTAGGAACTTAGTTTCTAAAGTTACCGAGACAGCGCTAATGTGATAAGTAAATTATGCCCTTAGTACACCTCTAAACGGAACAATGATGAATTTCCCTTCCCGAATTATTGATCCCGAAATATTACCTGTTTAACTTTCGATCTGAGCTCCCGCAAGTGCAGTGCAGTGATATATTGAACATTAAATTCGCTGAGTAACTCCTTGTATTGTACGCTAGTGCTATTGAGATGTAGTAGACCGGGCGAGAATGATCCCACAGTCCTTTTAAGTATTCCGTTCAGTCTAATCGCTCTCCCGTCATACACCGCCATTTAGTAAACTTAATAAAGTTATTGAGTTTGGATCCCGTAAAAACCTAGTGTTTTATTTTTGATCCCGTTCAGTACTGTCTTCGTAGAAGACTGTTTACTGAAGCAGTTATCGTGTGTGCACGGATATTGTGGTGAATTTTCAAAGAAAATATTTGAAAAAACAAATCGCGAAGGCGCGATTTTTCAAATAAAAACGGAATATTCACTGTCCTCAGTCAGTTGGACCCCCCCCCCCCCCCCCCCCCCCCCTGACAGCCTCCATGTTGAGGAACGTCTCCCCACTTTGTGTCTTCGCCGTATTGTGCATGCTATCAGCTCCTCATATTTTCGAGTTTTTTAAAATTATTTTCAGCGAATTTAACTTATTTTATTTCAACTTGTTATTTTATAGGATCGAGTTCGGTCTGCACTGTCGGACCTGTGGGTGCGTCATCGTCATCAAGACGCCTTGATATCCCACCTTTCCAGGATATCAAGTTTGGGATTAGTCGATGCCGGACCCCTCAATCAATTTCTTTCTGAGGAGATGCCCATGATTACGGGCGATAGCCCCTCTGAATCTTCCGATTCGAACTGGGTAAGGCCCCATAGAAGGTCGCACAAACGTTCTCGAGGGTCGCATCTGCGTGCTAACCATTCCGAGACGTCCCGTAGGAAGCATGAGAAGTCGAGGCATCAGGACTGCTCCTCATCACCCTCGTCTTCTTCCTCGACCACGACCTACCTGGATTCTGTGGAGGAAGTCTCGCTATGGAACCCATCTTCGGCCTCCTCCCAGGTGTTGGCCAGCTTTGCGGCCGTGCCAAAGTCCGTGGACGGACAAACCCCCATGGTTCCGCCCCTTCCACAGCAATTGCGTGCTGTAATTGGCATTGACGAGACTCCTCCGACTGCACCTATTCCTATTCACCCCACAGTACTGTCAGTTTGGCGTAATAATATGAGGAAAGGCCTCGAAAAATTGTTATATAACGAACTTCAGGCTAGGTAAGACGCTTCAGTCCATGCATCGGCAAGGCTGCCACCGTGGCTATACCCTCACTTGGTGGTATGCTTTCCAGCATTCGCCACTCTAGCAGACAAATCGAAGAACCTTGCAGTTCAAGCGCTACTTGCAGTAGCAGATGATTTAAATCGGGTGTCAGAGCTTCCGGTGCCTGAGGAGCAGCAAAAACCTATTTATTCCTCGCTGTGGGATGCATCAAATTTGATTACGGCAAACCTAGTCTGGGAATCATGGACCCAAAAAATAGGTTAATTCAACACCTCATGCCGGAATTTCGGGCCGCTGGTAGCCAACAGCCACTTTGCCCTACTTATTATTTGATGAGATGGCGGCAAAATGGGTGCAGTCCATATCGGATGCGGACTGGATCAAACTATCAATCATAAGGCGTCCAAATATTCCCCAAGGTCCTTCAACCAAAAAAGGGGGGACCTATATGCAATGCAAGGGGTCCCTCCGTGCCGGTACAGGGAAACGGGAACTGTCCTGCGGTGTCTCTCTCCAGGCAGGTCGCATTCAAGGACAACAGGAGGAACAATCAAGGACGTCATGGCCAGGACAAGAAGTTTTTTTGTCGACAATGATGTCACAGGTCAGAGAACCTAGTATTTTACTCAATCCATTTCCTCTTTCTCCCTATGTGGGGAGATTAGCTAAGTTTTGAATGCTTGGACATTTGTTACAGATAATCCTCCATTGGCAGCATCACTGTCTCAAACCGTTTCGTCGTTTGCAAGCGAATCTAGGATAGGAACAACAGTCAAGGATTTATTACGAGAAGGAGTAGTGGAAGTCTGGCCTAATAATTCGCCGTTTTTCATCACCTATATTTTTAATGCCTAAGAAATCAGGATCAATATGGCTGATTATTAATTTACATAAGTTGAATACGTTTTTAAATGTATTGCATTTTAAAATGTACGATTACCTTTCTGTATTGTCCTTCCTTCAGACTAATGGAGATTTTGGGGCAAGTTTAATCTAAGGGATGCTTATTTTATGATCCGAATTGCGCTGGAACGGAGGAAGTATCTGGATTTTACCTTAGGTAGTACAACTTATGTATTCACGGCACTACCTATGGGGGTTAGCATCAGCGCCTTTTGTTTCCACAAATGCTTCGACCAGAGATGGCAAATCTGAGAAGTTAGCAGGTTACACCTATTAGCTATTTAGATGACAGCTTATTTTTAGCTTCATCCATTGAGAAATGCTTGCATTCAGTGCGGATTGCAGCATCACTTTTTGAGGACAGGATTCATCATACATGAAACAAAAAGTCAATTGACCCCCTCTTCGAAATTCAGCTTCCTGGGATTTGAATTTGATTCAATCGCAATGACTGTAGGTACTAATGAAGACAAAATTTCTAATGCTAAATTCTTAGTGGAGAGAACACTAAAACCCAAGCCTTTATCGCGAGAACTAAAGGTTTCTAGTCTCATGTTCACCGGCCGTACTATACAATCCACTGTATTTACGTCATTTAAAAAGAGTGAAAGTGGAAGCCCTGAAGCGGTAAGCAGGTGACTTTCGAGCCTACTGCACTGTTTCTAATCAAGTCACATCAGATTTGCACTGGTGGCTGCAAGCGATAAAAAATGAACCTAATCCGATCCGATATGACCATGATGATACTTCTATCTGGACGGTTAGTTCTGACTCGGGATGGGGTGGCTTTTGTCTCCGGCAAAGGGAGTTGCATATTAAATATTAACATAATTATTTTTTTCATCAGTTGAAAGTATTTTTTCCTTGAGCTTAGTTGGAGTTTATCAAAAGCGGATAATCTCTATACATGTTATTGTTTTGAGCCAGGGCAGTTCTTAGCTTGGTTAGCTTCAAGTTTACCAAGTTTTTAGATCTGGTGTCTGCTGAATGTTGTGGTCGTGGGAGCGCACCCTCTCTAATGAACTGGTTAACTCTCTGGGAATCAGATTTCATTTGGAAGGGGAGGACTTGGCACTTTTTGAACAGGAGTGCTGAATAATCGCTAAGATGTGCATTACATATATTTCTAGACTTGTGCTTTCTGTAACTCGATTAATTGCTCAAAAGCAGTCTGATATGTACTACACTAAGCGGGAACACAATACGTGGGTACAGATTCGTGTATGTTATTTTAAATATTTTTTGGTAAGGACATTTTCGAGTCATGCAGAGACATAGAGTAATATATATATATATATAGTTTTTTTTAGTTTCGAAAATTAGTTTATGCCATTTCAAACGGTGGTCAAAGTAAACTCCTAAATATTTCACTTCTTTGGGTCTTAATAGTTCCATGCAGATAAGACAATGCATACCTTCACGGCTTACACTATGAACTTTTATGCTCAGATTTTCCGGAAGTCTACTCCCCCACCCCCCCCCCCCACCATTCCCACTGATATTCGGGTCACCAAGCAGTGGTATGATGTTACAAAAGAACTCCAGCAGTAAATATGTTCTTAATAATGGTCTTGTAGATACTAGCACTATTTCGTTTTTAATTGGAAGGTCGCAATTTTAATTATCGAAACTGACTCACCTATAGCAAGAAAGACTTCATTAACATTTTTAGCTGTCTTCGCGGAGGTTTCCATAAAGAGGAGTTGATTTTCTTCAGCGTAAGCTTGAGCCTCTTCGAGTTCTACACTTCGTTTATTAGCGAGATCTGCTTTATTACCAGCGAGGGCTATAACTATGTTGGGTGAGGCTTGCCTCTGAAGTTCCTTGACCCACGTCTTGGCTCGTCCGAAAGTGTCCTAAAACACATGGAAGCGTCACATGAACTCCTCTATAATTTACCAGATGTAATCACCAATATAATTAAGAGATAATAGATTAGATATAAGAGATAATAATTAAGTTTTACAAGATGTAGGGTGGAATTCATAGACAAAGCCTGAGTGTGTGTGTGTTCACTTGCACTCCCCTAAATGGAGGGTCACCCTCAACCCACCAGTTCGAATTCATAGTTGAGGGGGGTAGTTCACTCAACAGTTAGGGGCACACTCAGATCACAGGAGCTCAACAGTGCAATCAGGGGGCACTCAACGTTTTTTCAACATAAGTTGGCAGCCCTGGCAGTATGATGAGTGGGAAGTTTCCCTGGTTTGAGGGAAAAAGGATGGGAAAATCCCCTCTCACATTCCGCTCTGATCAATAACAGTTCTCAAAGGTAACTCTTTTCTTTGTGTTTTTGCTTTTTATGCTATTATCCTTGTTCCTTGGGGAGACAGGACATAGGCCTTATCAGACAAAAACCAGTTATTGGTCCTCCCGCCTGGGGCAGCCATAAGTTAAATTGAATCTTTGTTGCATGTTTGTTGAAGTGTTGATAATTTGTTCATTATCTATTGATTTGTAGTATTTAATTGTATGATTATGTATAGGGTTGTGACGGAAAAGAAGTGAGAATATGAGAAAACAATGATTCGCCAGTTAGTTTTGAAGAACAGATATGTAGTTGAAAGAAAAGAAGTGAGAATATGAGAAAACGATGATTCACCAGTTAGTTTTGAAGAACAGATATGTAGTTGAAAATAAGAAGAGTTATAGGTATAATGAGACTGTTGGAAAAAAAGAAGACGTGAGGTTTTGGGAGAGCTTCAAGCAATCACATTTTCTTGGAATTCTCATTGATTGTACATCCTGATGAATGGAAGGTAGGTACGTACCTTCCACCAACTCATTACACAAACCAAGATGAATCGGAAAACCATGCTCTTCAAACTTGGTATGTAGGTATCGCATAAAATCAAAGAGTGACCAGCACTTTCAGCTGTGGTTGTTATAAATCCTTTCCATTTATTTTAGGCTCCTTCAGGTTCGTAGTTGTCCATGACTGTCTCTTTCCCGAATAGGAATAGTTTGCGAAATATTTCGTTGTTGATTGTATAACATTCAAATGGGATTTGTTGGTCACATCAAACATGTACTTAACTACTGTTTAGGAACAGCCTACCTACTCTTATGTGTGCGTACTCTTATGAAGTTTTTGAATAAACTCCGAACTAAATAAACGATACTCTATTGAAAACAAATATGGTCTTATTATATATATTATTATACGATGGTAACACTTGCTGAAGTTTAGACAAAAATCATGGTGTTGAATGAAACGGAACATTCGGGACCTACTCAGGCGATTCTTGTTTCTATATAATTGGTTGCATAGATAAGCTACCCATTTTGACGAAGTTAGATTTTAGTATAAGATGCTTAGTATGAAACTACAATAAACTTTACGGCGTTAGCTTTGAAAGTTTGAAGCAGAAATTTGTGCTGTACCTTGAGGGAAGTTTAACTGATTAATTATCTAATTGTTTTGTTAATTATCTTATTGTTTATTTTGTTAATTATCTCATTGTTTTGTTAGTTATCTAATTAATTTGGGTTGTACCTTAAAGGAAGTTTAACTGATTAATTATCTAATTGTTACCTGATTAGTGACGTCATACACAACAATAGCAGCTTGTGCTCCTCTGTAATACATAGGTGCTAAACTGTGATATCTTTCCTGTCCAGCAGTATCCCATATTTCAAATTTCACAGTTGTGTCGTCAACGCAGACTGTCTGAGTGAGGAAAGCAGCTGCAAAAAATTATTCCTGATTATATTATGAAGTAAGATCGAGTTGTAAAATAAATAATAAATTCATCGGACTTTCTCAAAATATTATTATCAGGAAAATATTCCTAGTTGAGCTATTGGCATAATAAAGCTGTATATTGCTTTTTCCATAATTTTTTCAGTTTCATAATTTTTCAACCAATTTCATAACTTCATTTAATGAGTTATTGTTGTATATCGATCACATAGGTGGAGAGGATAATGAAAAGTAAGTATTTAAAAACTAATTTTATGAATTTATATAAGCTTGTAAAATGCCATTTTTACACATGTTTTGGTATGAATATTCAACTTTTGAAATAAAAAAGGTGAAAAAATGAAATACAAAAGGTAAAATTGAAATTGAAGTATGTATAAAACGAAAAATTTTAAAATGGATTGCACATAGCTTCCTCGTTAACGTATCATCACTGAAAAGTTTTAAACGATCTTGAAAAATTCCATAGAGGAAAAGAGTAAATGAAGATGTAGCGTGAAGTGAAACGTTAAATTGGTCAATTGAGAAACGAAAAAATGATAAAGTATTTACGTTTGTGCATGCGCAGAATGAACTATGTCTTGCAACAATGAAATGAGTACGGGACCATCTACAACCTAAACTGCGCATTTACAGACAATTTCATCAAAATCTGAAGAAAACTGTGGAAATTAAGGTCGATACAAGTATTTCACATTGGCGCATGCGCAGTAGCTATTAATGATACAATCATATTGAAATTAATGTAGGATTATAAAATCGTCATCCTCAACTACGCACAAGCAGAGTGAAGTATTGATAGGGGACCGTCAACACCCTAGCCCGCACACTCTCTGAAAATTCCATCCAGATCGGATGAAACTGAGGAAAATAAGCTTGTCACAAGAATTTGCGGACACACGAAAGACGACACACACACCCACACACACACACACACACAGACAGACACGAAACCAAAGTTTTTCAGAATGGTCTAAAACGTAAAATGAGAGTGGAAATTTTGATTTCGGAAACCAAAAATTTTTTTCTTCCGAAAGGGAAAACAATGCTTCCGCTCCCTATAGGTAGACTCGGAAGCAAAATATATAATACAGTATAATGAAGACCAGCAGCAGCTTGCGGCAGTTTCAGTTGCACTCCTTAGGCAGAAGACAACATGTGTTCCTTCTTTCCTTTCTACCTATGATTTCTTGAAAACAATACCTTTTTAAATGAAGTATATAAAATCGGTTGAAGAGTTTATGAAATTGGTTGAAAAGATGATGAATGTTATTGGAAAAGAACCGTTTTAATGAAAACAACGCGTTGCGAATGAAATTAATTTTACACCTGGTTATACAATATTGGTATCTATCCTCAGTCTCCAATATTAAAGCAAGTCATAACCGTTCAGCTAGTGGCTGTTTCAAGAAAGTGTAGTTCTAAGCCTTCTCTGTGGCTTGAGCGAATAATATCTCTCTTACTGGTTCGAACTCATTAAAATGTGGTGGAAGTCCAAATTCGCCTTTCTCATTTACATGCCATATCCCGTTATCGAGGAAGCTGTAGTGCCTGCCTCTCCTACTCGGCAAACGACTATCGTGTCTTGGTTTCAAAATCAATAAAGATAGAAAACAACTCACACTTTCTACCTAATGTTATTCAGGCGGCCGACGTACGAATTATTTTAGTTAAAAGACGACTAACCCCGTTAGTAGCAAATACAGGTGAAAGTAAACCGCTAATTTTAGTCTATTGAGTGAAAAATCTCAACAAATGAGCAAACCCGAAGGTGTGCCAGGGGAAGGTCGGAAGTCTTTCCTTTTTGTGGGTAATTCGAAACGGATTACATAACAAAAGCTTGGGAGTAAGGTCAGGTGCAGCGGTGTCACAACAATCCCTTCACCAATACCGCCGTACAAACTCAATCATAAACCAAACGGCGGCAACTGCAGTATTACGTTAGTGTGAAGATAAACAAATACCAAGTTGGGTGGGCAGTATAGCTTCCTCACTTATTGTAACATGGACGTATAGAATTGGATGAAGAATAAAGTAGGTGTCGAAATGATGGAATGCAAAATAGAACAGTAATATATACGTACAAAATAGGAATATAATTGATATTTGCGCATGCGCATAGCGTACCACCAATTTAATGGCATTCACTCATATATAAGGAGATAGAATTGGTAGGAGATTGTTTAGGATAACCAGCACAATCCTTGAAAATTTCAACAAAATCGGTCTATTAGCTCGGAGTGTCAACCAATATTAGT
Source organism: Adelphocoris suturalis (assembly GCA_030762985.1). NCBI lineage: Eukaryota > Metazoa > Arthropoda > Insecta > Hemiptera > Miridae > Adelphocoris > Adelphocoris suturalis. Next base: position 121,288,470 of record CM061042.1, read on the forward strand.
TTTGAGAAAACGCATTAGTTATCCCTCAACCGATTGCGATAAAAAACATAGGACATCATTCTGACCATATAATACCCAACGACCCTCTCGGGTTTGAAGGAAATAAGGCCGATAGATCATGAGAAACCGACGCTAACAATTCACGTTTGTGCATGCGCACGAACTACTATCAATCCAACGGTAATGATATTTGTATGACATCATTTAGGATAACAGGCACAATCCCTCAAAATGTCATATAAATCGGCCCATTTGACTCGGAGTTTTGCCTGTGTCAATAAATTTTAGTTTTGCGCATGCACAATAGAATTTATTACTCTACCAATTGCGATAAAATACAAGGGACATCTTCCTGGATTATGAACCCAACTATCCCTCTAGTTTGAACGAAATCCGACCAATAGATTATTGGAAATCGACGCTATTAGAAATTCAAATGTGCGCAAGCGCACAGGCTACTACTGATCCGACGGCAATGGAAGTCATAGGGGGACCTTTCAAGAGCTAACCCGTACAATCCTTGAAAATATCATAAAAATCGGACAAAATCTTTATATAGTTTTCGGCGTGACAAGGATTTACCAGAGACGGAACCAAAATTGATCAGCCAGCACTGAAAAGCAAAATGCAAGTGAAAATTTTATTTTGGAAGACAATTTTTTTTTTTTTTTTTTTTTCGATTTCTCTCACGAATACAAAGCTTTCCCACCTAGATAGGAATATAATTAATAATAATAATAGAATTAAAATAACTTTAAACTACACGTAATTTGCACATAGGCAGGGGACTGAGCTGCCTGAATAAAAGAAGTATTTTTATAAATTAACATAGGACAAGACAATTGAACAAATTTCATCAACTGAGTGAAGTGTGGTGAGCATTCAACAGGTGCGATTCGCACAAAATCGGAGATGATATGTAAGTACTTGGTACTCACACTCATTCAACTATTTGACATACCATTACTTGACAACTATGGAGTAGTTATTTAGTAAACAACCAACTTACCTCCAATCGTACTCTCCTGAAACTCGTGGAACTGCCCTTTGACGAATCGAAGGACGAGACTCGATTTGCCTACTGCGGATTCCCCGAGTAGGACAAGTTTGAACTGACAAATTTTGGCTTGGGCCGTACCGTTGGGGCGCTGGGGCCCGCTTCGATTTGCCATATCCTGAAATAAAAAATATCAGTTTAGACTCGTAAAGTAAGACATCACAAGATACCAGTTACATCCGCTATTCTTATCAATACCATAATACCACATTGATTTGACATACCTAATATTCGAGAAGCACCTGAGAGTATGACCTAAATAATATCTAACAAATTTACATCAGACATTATTACAATTCCTCATGTGCAACCCAATTACGATTAAATTCTTATGAATATAATTTGGGACTAATCAAACTATCCTTGACAATTTTGTCTACCCAATTATTTTAAATTTAAGAGGGACAGTTAGAGGATAGCACCGGGACCTTGCACAGGGTTGTTCCCTGGACTCACCCAGGGATTCCAGTGCAGAGTAATGAAAGATTGAAGAACTGAAGCACTCTTTCAGAAGACCTTCGAACCAGCTAAATGAATGGGTGGCTGGAAAAACGTTGCATGTCGTTTTCTCAACAAATCGGTTTTTGATGGAATAATGTTCCATGTTGCTTGTCTGATCGAACCATGAAGTAAGTTGGTTTTTACACCCCTTGATAGTTTAAATTGTGTTATAAAATTGGGAATGTCACTCAGGTTTAGTAGAAAAACGTTCCATGTTCGCGTGCCTTCCTACCAACGCTGCAACGCTACGATGTACTGATTGTTGTGTGATTTTGGACCATGAACATTAAATACAGTAAAGTTGTAAATCTAATGGATTTTAAACCATGGATTTAATTTGTTAAATGGATTTAATTTGTTAAACCATGGATTTTCTACTGGCGATGTAGAAATTGTCTGTAATCGTAAACGCGCTGTTAAGTTTGTGGAGTGGAGTGATATGAAGCGTAAAAGTTTAAGAGACAGGGGAAAATCCTACACTGCCAACCGCGGAAAGGGTGATGTGCTCCCTGTAAAGGTTCCACCTTCCAATCCTCGAGCTTGTTCAGCAACCTGTGAGAAACACGTGTTATGTGTAAAGCTTATTTCGTCAATTTCACGATTTAACATGCAATGAACAGTCTCTTTTGCTCCTAAATTCATCAACCTACTGGAAACGCGGAAAATGCGTTCCTCCGGTAAATCAGATTCTACCTCAACACTACAGGCATCCTATGATTATAACTTTAATTCTTATCCCCTCCTGCCCTCCACAATACACCATATCGGTTGTTGAACATGAAAATCTGAATGAACATAGGTAACAAAGATGTTCGCAAACCAACCCTACGCTTTTGCAACACTGATGAATAGTTTAGTGGAAAAACGTTGTATGTTGCTCTTCAGTGTGCCAGCTTCAGTTGCAATATTACTCTTTACATAATTCACTCTTCTGTAAAATTGAACACCAGCTACACGCAACTTTTTTCCAGTCACCCATTCAAATATTAGATTGCATCACATCACATCAGTCAACGCAATAAACTTAATGGGTTGTTACAAATCTCTTGCTTGATGTTTCCAGGACATAAGGAAGCCATACCAAAACCAAGAGACAATGAAGTAAAATATGGACCAAAAGTATTATCAAGATATTATTATAAGTGTAAAATATAAATGTTGATGAACATTATTTTAGTTCTAAGAAAATATTACATCATGCAGAGAGTGAAAATCTTGGAAATGATATATATATATAAATAAACTTTACAGAATTGTGCCAAATTCCAGTGAAAATCATACGAATCAACCATTGAAATAGATGAGATCAAGTTCTATTAATAATTTCATTTCGAGGGAACCACAGTGAAGTAAATACCCCATCCGTCTTATAATGTCATCTCATGAACTCACTAAGAAATAAGATGAATGACAAATGCCTTTTAAATTGAATTGAAAATTAATTCAAGATACAACTGTGTCTGATAAGTTTCAGCCACAAGGTTAGTGCTAATAGTTCAATACGTCTTTTTGAGAGTTAAGTATCTTAGAGTAACGAGTTAAATATATGACTTGTTTCTACAACACTTGATAACTAAATGTCATAATGCGTCACTTTAATTTTGAAACCGCTAATTCAATGGTACGCTGTGATGCTAAAAGAGGGACGAAGGGGAAGAGCTTCTTCTTCAATCTCAATGCATTCTAGTCGTACTAATACATATTTAAAATCAACAGTTGAACGATATAAATGGAAACCCCGCTGAAACAAATACAAATTAATTTGGTTTGTGAAAAATAACTAAGTTTTTGCTCGAATTATTTGAAAAACATATTTATATACAATTCATGGAATTTGTTCACACAATGCCATTTTACTTTTTTTTTTCAGTATGTTCCAGTTACTTCATTGCATTATTGACAGACTAATACAGTTACACGAAAATTTCTGTAGGCTGAATGCATGACATTCCTTTGGTTGACTCTTCGAGTTGCTCGGAAAGTACGTACAGCGTATCGTAGGAAGAAGGTAAAGTTATTTATTCTGTGCAACCATATAATCACAACTCGAGGTAAGTTTGAAATCCTATAGGTGAACAGATTGTATTGTAAAAAACGTATTAAAGTGGTGATTCAACTTTGTTTTTCTACAAAGTAAACCACGCTATTTCTTGATCCTGAATATTAACAAATACACGAATGAAAAGAAGGGCAGATGAATCAAAGAGGTAATTCAAGGGGACAACCCCAGTCTAGTTGGAGCGATAGCGAAACGGATATCCGCTCATATAGAACGCAGACTCCAAAGGAAAAATCCGAGTAATTGACACATATTTTAGGGGAATAATGAAACATAATTTTATGGTTCTATCATACCAACTTACACAATCACAATTGAACCACGAAACTTGGACTCAATGCATTTACAGTAAGTAAGTTATGAATATGAATAAGACTGAGGCCGAACAACCGACAGTTAGAATTTTTTGAAAATGAGTCAATATGTTCCTCAAGGTTTCCTCCATTGATTTTGGAAACAAAATACGTCATTAACCCACCTGATTCAACACTGTAGTAACCCAGAAGGCGAAAAAATGCAAAGACTGCGCGACAGTCGACAGACAAATCGAAACGCATTTTTGGGACACATTTGTACTTTTAACACCTCATATTTATGTACATATACATGGAGAATACACTCGTAGCGCGTTTTTGGGACAATTTTATACTTTTTACACCTCATATTCATGTACAGTAGAACCTAGAATACATTCATAACGGAACTTTTGTGACACCTTTATAATATTAAACTCGCTCATCTTAAAATTTTGTAGCTCTTTTTGGGAAAATTTTATACTTTTTACACCCCATATGTAAAGTGGAACATACTCGTAGAATACATTCGTAACGCAACTTTTATCTCTGACAATGAACCAGGATTTCACCTGATAATCATCAGTGGAGGAAGCACTTCACGCAACGTTCACGAGAAAACAGCTGGAGGATCAGGCAAACTAAGAACAATAGTGCGAAGAAGTAGTGTCTTAAAACTCAGGTCTCTCATTTTAAATATGTGAAATAATAATAGAAATGAGGCTCTAATAGACCAAATAGAGCCTGTGCGCATAACAACGGATTTTTTTTCGATCGAGTTGAGGGCTAGTAAAGCTAGCAGAGGCAGACTTCAGATGGCACATTCGGTTTCTATGCGACTTGAAACGTAAAATAACCAAGTTTGAGGGGTGTTCAAAAACCTACCCGCTACATCAACATTATTAGTAGGTACTGATGGGGAATCCGAAGAACAACTATTATTATTTGCTTCACCAGTATCCGAGTAATTCTGAGGTGCCCAGTAGTGTTACATATACAGGAAGGTTAGGCTGGTGTCCTGTGCCTTTAGGTCCCTAAACGGGTGACGTTGAATGAGCCATTCTAACGTATGACGTTGCCAACGTCCCCTCAAGATCACGTACTCTTGGGTACGTTAGGGTGACGTTAACGGCACGTTAGTGGTCACCAAAAACTCTCTAATGGCTGGATACAAAGCATACGTAATACGAAATGTAATTCGTCACGAAAAGTAACGTTAACAATTGGTTACTAGTTAGATCGTTTTGGAGTTTAAAGTTATAATGTAACTATACAGAACAGAGATGTACGACCAGAAGAAATAACAACCCGTGAAACTAAATAGATCCTCAGCACATCTCCACTTCTTGAGACCTCCTTACATCGGTTGCTCGAATTTTTGAAAAGAGCAATGCGGGCTCCAAGCCACCCGATAACAACAAACTGGTAAGCGCTCTGTCATCAGTTTCATGAAAGCCCTCGTTTGTGGAGCATTGATGATTTGATTTTATGGGTGTAGCTCCATATGTGTCCCCACTTTCAATCCAATGCAAAACTATCATCATCCAATCAAAAAATGAATTTGACGACTGCTTGTAGTCAAGGAGTCTTGAGTCGTCTAGTACTTTCGTAGAAAAGCCTTGGGCGGACGGACGGATTTTATTCAGGGTGGCCCCCAAATGTAAATTTGAAATTTCCCTCACTTTTCCCTACCCGAACTTCAGATTCCCCTGACAAAAAATATCAAAATCAAATACTGTTTTTTGTAATTTTTACGAATTTTCAAAGAAAAATTGAGCTATTTAGATGGCTTCAAAATTTAAAAATTGGGAGGAAGGGGGTGGGGACTCCCTAAATATCTATTTCGGACATCAAAGAATACAATCCCAGATTTTAACGTCGTCTATATATATATATATATATATATATATATATATATATACATATATATATATATATATATATATATATATATGGTGTATTTTGTAACAGAGTTACCTCCATCGAGGTCCCGTCAGGGCTTCAGAGATAGCGCTGTCGGCGTCCCGTTGATGAAACAACGGGCGTCGCGGCCTGTACTCGAATGTTTTAGCAGCTGGGTTTGGCGTTGGATGGGCTTTCCAGGTGACTGGAAACCAATCTACTCCGAACATGGCTCATTAAAAGCTATTAGTAGGAGTGGTATCTCTCTGACGGGATACTCTTTACTCTCCTCTACCTTTTTATGAGGATTTAGGCCCCCATTGCACTTCGGGGGGGGGGGGGGGGGGGGGGGGGGCACCTAAATTCCTTATATGGTAGCAGAGCGTGGTTTGGATTATGCACGGCTAATGCCTAGTAGTACAATCCACTATTTTTTGGGGCGTTAATGTTTCAGAAGAAACATGGCCCGGGGTTCCAGATAGAATTCCCATTATCACCCTTTGGTATATAAATAATTTCATTGGTCTTTGACTAATAATTTCTCTTTTATTCCCCATTTATATTTTCAATTTTTAGCCATCTGAGTATTGCTATTATGTCAATTACCAGGTTAGAGCACAATTTAAGTCCCCAAAGTTGGGCATATTAATTTAAGTCCCCAATGTTGGGCATATTAATTTATATCAATTTTATTTTCCTAAGGTATAAGTCTCCACAGTTGAGCCTCCGTTTTGTACCGATAGTTCAATGAATACTTCTTATGAAGATTCATTGACAATCCCGTTTGAATTTCTCTTTTCCCATCCTCAATCGCCAATGCAGCTATTTATGAATGAATGAGCATCAGTTCTCAGCTATTAACTACTCCACCTAGTTAACATACTTGATCTTCAATCAAGTATGTCTTTAAGGGGAGGAGTGTAACAGAGTTACCTCCATCGAGGTCCCGTCAGGGCTTCAGAGATAGCGCTGTCGGCGTCCCGTTGATGAAACAACGGGCGTCGCGGCCTGTGCTCGAATGTTTTAGCAGCTGGGTTTGGCGTTGGATGGGCTTTCCAGGTGACTGGAAACCAATCTACTCCGAACATGGCTCATTAAAAGCTATTAGTAGGAGTGGTATCTCTCTGACGGGATACTGTTTACTCTCCTCTACCTTTTTATGAGGATTTAGGCCCCCATTGCACCTCTGGGGGGGGGGGGGGGACCCTAATTCCTTTTAATTTCCAGAACCTCTCTTAAAATACGGCTTAAAAAATTCGTTCCTTCTTGGCAAAAGACAGGTCGAGTTCGTTAGCCAGTCCGATCGCCAAATTCAAATTTGCAATTTACAGTGTCTCAAAAAATTCTAAAAAAATCAGTTTTTTGACAATAGGGCATGTGGGGTGTCACAGTCGAAGTATTTTTCAGCGCTGATTCGTTTACAATCACTCCCATATCTCTAAAATTCACAAATTCCTAGGTTATGTATACAAACTAGTTGTTGGGACTCTCAATGGATCAGTCCATTACTCTGCTTGGTATGCTCCCTAGTTCAATACTCAGCTGATTTTTCCCACACAAGGTTTACTACTAAGTGTTGTAGTAACCGAGAGCCAAAGACATATCGATGTCACAATGTATCTGCACGTTACTCTTTGAACAGTTTAACCACCACTCTTGATAATTATTTTTGACATTCGTAACCCACCTATGAAATACGTGGACGATAAAGTGGACTGTTGAAGTTCGACTGTTTATGAGTTAGAATATACCTACCTAAGAACGCTGCGAATTATAACACAAAGTTTTCATGATTCTCTGTGATTTTGCAAAATTCTCTGACTTTTCCCGACGCTTAGAATTCCCTGACAATTCCAGGTTTCCCCTGACATTTCCAGTTGGGGGCCACTTATGTTTAAAGAAAAATTTTAAGGTGGGTTTGATTTTTCTTTTCTTCTCTTTCTTGGTCGATCACAAAATAGAGGGTGGTAATTCACGCGGATCGACCAACATTTCTACAGAGATACGAGGGTAGGAGAAGTGGGTGAGGATTGAAAACTCTACGAAACTGCTCCAATTTGAAACGTCCGAAATGAGGAAAAGACTTCGAAATTCTGTCGCGGAATTAAGACGAGAGGACGCGTTAGGAAATATCAAACGGAAACGAGGGCGAGAGCAAGAAAAAAATTCATCATTCCGAGTTCAAGGTCTCTCCATTTCCTGATTCGTTGATACTCCGGGCTTGTCGGGAGGTTGATTCAATATACGGGAGCCGGCTTGCGGTCGCATGCACGGCTAGAGCCAGCCGGATGTATCACGGCGAGTCGTATTGTCTCCCATTGATTCAAGTTGGAAACTATCATCGGTGGTTTGGCGGATGAGTGGAGGGGTGAGGGGGGGACGCCCTGGGTATTTTGCAGAAACCCGGCAGACAAGCCAATTCGGTTTCTCAAAGAATGTATTTTATTACGTCAAGCGACAAGCCATGTAAAATAAAACTGTCTTTGTCAAGATAAAAACATATTTTCATGATCCTGATTTAGTTACTTACCACGGTTTTCGCCAATTAAATACTAAGTAAAGTACAATTAAATAAAGAATAAAAAATGTCTGCCAATTTGGGTGTGGCACATAGCTTCTTCGTTTACCTATTTTCTTCCAACTATCATCCAAATTTAAGCGAACTCGAACGACTAGAGAGTGAAAAGATGGAACATAATGGAATTTACGTTTGCGCATGCGCAGAATGAAGTATTGATTTAGCAACAATGAAACTGATAGGGGACCATCTACAACCTAACCCGCGCATTCTCTGACAATTTCATCGAAATCGGATGAAAACAGTGGAAATTAAGGTCGTTACAAGGATTTCACATAGGCGCATGCGCAGTAGCTATTAATGATACAATCATGTTGAAATTGATATGGGATGATCAAATCGTCATCCCCCAACTATCATCCGAATTTGAGCGAGATCGAACGACTAGGGCGTGAGAAAATGATGCTTGGTAGAATTTACGTTTGCGCATGCGCAGAGTGAGGTATTAAGTGAAGAACGATGAAACTGATAGGGGACGGAGATGAATCCCTTCCTGTTTACCCTAGGAAGTTGAAATTTGTAGGGTGCCTTTCTGGAACATGAAGAAACGAATGAAATGATGGGTTCCTTCCTGAACAGCTGAGTGAGTTAAATCATATCCTGTTCACCCTAGGAAATTGAAAATTGACAGGGAGAACTTCAGTGAACTTAGTTACATCTAAATCGAATGAAAACAATTGAGTTTGACCCAAGTTTCATGAACTTGCTTGATCCATATAATAGTTTTGGAGAAAAGCTGCGGACGATGCACTAACGGAATTTTTAAAATTCGTATTTTGAATCCTACGCATTTTGAAACGTAAACCAACAAATTTTGAGGGAAGTTTAAAAAATGGATTCAACACTCACATTGTAGCATTCACATGCCCATGCATAACAGCAAAGAAAGTACCGGCTTTACATTATTGGACATAAATCAGTACTGTTCAGGAACTGTTGAAATAACGCACTAGGTTGATAATGAAGTTTATATAATAATTCAGTGTTTTCTACAATGAATGGGAGCTGATTATCGTTCATTTTCTAATAATAAACAGCGGTTTTGGGATTTCGTTTCTAAATTTATTTCATGCAGTGAAGGTTTAACCGAAATAATTCCTGAGACAGTCAATTAAGATTGCAGGATTTCGCATTCACACGTGCGAAGAGAATAGCTCGGATGATTCAAGGTCATGAGACCTCTCTACCTTATGCGAAGTTAGGCGGATAGGTAGGTAAGTTACGTAGGTAATAGGTTAGTGTCGGCGTTTGAAGAATTTTTCATTCGTAACGCTAGTTTAATCGGGATACAAACAAAAAGTATCCTTGTCTGCTGTTGATGTTTATACACGGTATCGAGGGTTAGTGGAACCTCAAGATTACCTACATTCGATAGAATCATATTTGAACACGGAAATATAAATATACTAAAGTAGATAGATAGGTACCTCAAACGGAAACAAGGTGCTACGTGGAGTCTTCCATGATAATATTATGGGGTATTATCACAGATAATAAACATGTTACATGTAATGGGAAATAAAGAACGAGCGCTTTCGCCAATATAGGCCTCATCAGGGAGTATTGTTTGTAGTTGGACAGTATCATGAGGCCCTTGCTCTCTCCAATTATTTACTTTTCTATTTTATTTTCCCCTGGACAAGTTATTTATCACTTAATACAAATGGATCCTTTTAAATCATACAACTTGAGCCGTCAATTTTATAAATATCCCCTAACAGTGGGTGCTGTTAACTGATGCCACCAAATAATTTGCAACAAAACATGTACAAATGCCATACTGTCCAACTACATAATAGTACTCCCTGATGAGGCCTATACTGGCGAAAGCGCTCGGAGGATGAGAAAACGTGCTCAACTCACAACCCCTAACCATGGAGTATCTTCTTAATATCCGAGTATTTCCCCAACAAAAGTTTTCACCAAAATTTGAACAATACGTGGGTTGGTCGTGATTTCGTGGGAAAATACAGAAACATAAGCATTGTGGGCCAGCTGATCCAGATCCAAGACGAAAGTAGCAAACTCCATTTCTATTCAAACCAAAATGTATGAAACTGCAGACCGACAGATATGGAACTACAATATTTGATTTTTTTAAAAGAGCATAACGCATAAAGCAAGAGGATAATATCTGATAATACATATTATGTATTAAGATTATGGAGCTTGCCAAACGCAGTAACGAGAAAGCAAAACTACATTCGGCTAGATCTTGTCCAAGTATTGATTTATGATTTTTGTTCGATAAACACCTACTTATACAAAGTGCTCAGGTGGAAGGAACATGTCAAAAAGAAGAGGACTGAGCTCGAATTGAAACTTAGAAGGATGCATTGGCTAATCGGCCGACGATCCACCATGACCATTGGTAACAAGCTGCTTCTTTACAATCAAGTACTCAAGCCAGTTTGGATGTATGGAGCGCAGTTGTGGGTGTGCACAGCTCCAACCAATAGACAGATCATTCAACGTTTCCAGAACTCTGTACTACGATGTATCACTGATGCGCCGTGGTACTTCCGAAATGAGGCTCTCCACCGTGAACTTCAAATGACAGTGTGGAAGACGTGATCAAAAAGTGAGCAACGGCTCATCTTGCCAGACTGAAAGATCATGTGAATGAGGAAGCTGTAAAGCTCCTGGATGTGCAAGATCTAACTCGACGCCTCAAGCTTTTGAAACCGCATAAGCTTGTGTAGGAAGTGAATGTGATATGTTCGAGAGACAAGGGACAAAGTTATGTATCTTAGGTCATGAATAGTGTATTGTAGAAATATAAGTCAGATTTATATTGTAGATGAGATTACTCGGTGCAATAAAAGCTTTAAAAAAAATCCACGTGTATCTTCTTAATATCTGAGTATTTTCTCAACAAAAGTTTTCACCAAAATTTGAACAAAACTGTTGATTTTGTGGGAAAATACGGAAACATAAGCAATGTGGGCAAGCTGATCCAGATTCTAAGACGAAAATAACAAACTCCATTTCTATTCAAACCGAAATGTATGAAACTGCAGACCGACAGATACGGAACCACTACATTTGATTTGTTTTAAACAGGACAACGCAACAGCAAGAGGATAACATCTAAAAATACATATTATGTTTTAAGATTATGGAGCCTCCTAAACGCAGTAAGTAACGAGAAAGCAAAACTACATTCAACTGGATCTTATCCAAGTATTGATATGAGGTGATCAAAAAGCGAGCAACTGCTCATCTTGCCAGACTGAAAGATCATGTGAATGAGGAAGCTGTAAAGCTCCTGGATGTGCAAGATCTAACTCGACGCCTCAAGCGTTGGAAACCGCATGAGCTTGTGTAGGAAGTGAATGTGATATGTTCGAGAGACAAGGGACAAAGTTATGCATCTTAGGTCCTGAATAGTGTACTGTAGTAATATAAGTCAGATTTATTTTGTTAATGAGATTACTCGGCGCTTAATATCCTAGTATTTTCTCAACACAAGTTTTCACCAAAATTTGAACAAAACTATTGATTTTGAGGGAAAATACGGAAACATAAGCATTGTGGGCAAGCTGATCCAGACTCTAAGACAAAAATAGCAAACTCCATTTCTATTCAAACCGAAATGTATGAAACTGCAGACCGACAGATACGGAACCACAATATTTGATTTTTAAAAAAGAGCGTAAGGCCTACAGCAAAAGGATAATATCTGAAAATACATATTTTGTATTAAGAGAATGGAGCTTCCCAAATGCACACAGCGGTCAGGAACTAGACAAAAGTTCGGCTGCGATGCCGACGAAAACCCATGGTGAAAAACGATACTTTGAAGTACCAGAAAACCAAAAATTCAAACTTTTCTGTAAAATTCCTTAGTTCCATTGGTTTTCCGGGGTCAAATTCGTAGTTCTGAATTGTCTGAACTGTGATTGGATCGTTTGAGCGTAGGGTTACCTATTGTCAGCGGTATCGGTCACGTGTAAAAGCTTGTACAATGGTATCGGGTCGTTAAGCGAATAAGTACAATGCCGGTTCAAGTCCTTGCCAAATTACCAACGGCTTTGTACCGAGTATCCTGGAAAATACCAAATTTTATCGGCACAAGTTATTTCAGAACCTTAAATTATCAACGCGACATAATTTCCGGTGAAATTAGGGTGAATTTGTCTATTACCCTATAATTAATTTGAGGGTTATGGCCGTTAAACAAAGCAATCATTGGCGGAAAAGTATAGTAAAAAACGGAATCATGTTCAGAACATGCCAAAGCATATTTCCCGACCATAATAGCATGTTTCTAGTACAATTCTTAACCAGGGGACAGCATTTTCGGTGAAATTTTCGATTTTTACTTGTCTTCAAGCAGCGCCCTCTGCCAGTTTACCGGATAACTAGTGGACGGAGCGTAAAATAAATAAGTTCATCGTGTTCAGCGCATGCAAAAACCCATAAATTGACCTAAAAAAATTGAAATCCGTCCTTCAAATCATCACCTCGGCACCAATTTAGATTGGTTGGTTTACCAGGACTTGGCACCAGTTTAGGTTGGTTTACGATAGCGGTCGATAACTGGCCAAAATCGATCCAGGTAAAGTGATTAGGATTAATATTTTTTGCCAAAAATTTAGGAGTGTCATCCTGACATACCGAGGAAGAAATCCCAGAAATTTTTTTTTTGAACCACCCTATCGTTGTGCTTGGGTCATAATCGAAGGTCAAAAAATGTTGTAACCGATACATTATCAATTCATGCGCCGTTTTTGGAGATGCACCGCTTTGATTTTGGGGTTTGAATTTTTGGTTTTCTGGTACTTCAAAGTATCGTTTTTCACCGTGGGTTTTCGTCGGCATCGTAGCCGAACTTTTGTCTAGTTCCTGACCTCTGTGTGCAGTACGATAAAGCAAAACTACTTTTTTATGGGGTTAACCACCTACTTGGTCTATACGTTTTTATAGCTCAAGTCAAGTTTTCATCAATCGTCAAATCAAGCTGTTCGAAATTCTGCGAAAGCCAATCTTTCACCGACTTCCGCGTCGATGCTAACAGTTACACAACCCAAAATGCTGGAAACTGGACAAACTCGCTCGGAGCAAGGTCCGCGGAGTTGTTAGGATAGCTGAGGGACCAGTCGAAACGGGCGATCCATTGGAATACCGCCGATGTGAATTCATTGTCATGAATGACCAAAATAACATTTTCAAACTTCCCTTCTTTCTTAGGTTGAAGGCACCTCTGAAATGAGCTGCTTTCACCGAAAACATCTTGAACTGTTTAAACAAGAATCAAGTTCAATTTGAACGACGGAATGATCTCAGTTCGAGAAAATTTCGGTTACACACCACAGTTGGTCTATGGTTGAAAGCTGATTATGAAGAGAGCTGTTGCTGCTATCTGCCATCAATTTTACGACTGCACATGAAAATAGGAGCCCATTAGATAAGTTTGAAATTTCCAATTGCCTCGAGGAACTGAAAACTTCCTCAAGGACTCGATAGTACCGTCTCGCCGCACACGGAACATCCGTATACGATATAGTTTACAAAGAGAACGCCCTAACAGACCCAGTAGACAAAGAAACAGCGGATTTAACAATTTAACCTTCAGTAAAATAGTGCAGCATGCAAGACCACTGGACAGGGATCCATAAAATACATACATACCTACCTATAACCTACCCAAAAGATTGAAAAATAGCTATGTTGTAGGCTATTTCTTAAAATTTAGATGTTTTTCACGTTTAGCTAGTGCAGTGTGTCCACTTATGAGTTGTGAAAATTGGTTTTTTCTACAATAAAGACACTTCCATTCACATTTTAAATTTATAACCTTTTTGGCTAATTCTGGTTTGTCCGTGTTCCCGCGGATCACTGAATCTTACCTATGGGTGCGAAAAGGTATTTTTACGATTTTCAAATTCCATCCAAGTTTCCAAGTATTTCCAAGTTCCATCCAATGAAGTTTGGCATCAAGCGCACTCCCACGATGAGCAGTTTTCTTTCTATGATTTTTCAAAATTTCGCTCACTGGTGACGTCAAAGCACCCCTCCCGCTACAGAGTGGACAGCGTTGGGCATAACCTTATCGTCGATTACAATCGTATTCGTATTCGACGATAAGATTATGCCCAACACTGCAGTGGGACGAGTGTGAGGGAGGGTTGGAAATCAGGGGAAAACAAGTTGGAATTTCTGCGTCGAATAGGGGACAAAATGGCTTTGGAGCTCAATCAGCTGATCAATGACCTCTCAGTCGTCTTCAGCATTCTCCCTTGAGCCTCCCTCTCAAATTTCAGCTTTCTGCGTCGAATAGGGGACAAAATGGCTTCGGAATTTGCTCTGCTGATCAATCTTTATCCTCGCCATGTTAAAAATTACATCCATACCAAGTTTCATCAAAATCGGACGTCGGGAAGTGGCATTTATAACGATTCTAAGAGGACATACATCGATGGGAAAAGTGAACACAATAGCCCATTTTCCCTTTTTTAAGAAAATGCGCTGTAAATCGCTTAAAAATCCCAAAAAATATTAAAATTGTGGAACTTATTATTGGATCGGAAAATTATTTAGAAAATGCTTGTCATGAAACGTTCGATCATAAGTACGTGCGCAAAACCGCGTTTAAATTGAAAAAATAGCCCTGAAATTCTGAAACTAACAGGGACTTTGAAAGGAATTAGCAAACAAGATTAGGTATATTTTTGGGGGGAGGATGTATATGATTGAAATTATCATTATATCATTATTATTGTATTTAACAATTATTCTTCTAAACAAATTTTTTTAATACAGCGCGTATGTGAGCACGTGTAAGAGATAAATAGAAGACATTGATAAGGAATGATAAAATCGTCTTTTCTCAACTATCCTCCAAACTTGAACGAGATCGGATGACTAGGACGTGAGAAAATGTTGCTAGATATTATTTACGTATGCGCATGCGCAGAGTGAAGTATTAATTTGAGAACATTAAAAAGGAAGGATGCAGCCTAATTCACACTTTCCATGAAACTTTCATCAAAGTCGGATGAAAACTCTGGAAAATAAGCTTATGACAAGCAATTCATTTTCGCGCATGCGCAGCAGCTACTGATTATACAATTATGTTGAAATTTATATGGAACGATGAAATTGTCATCTCCCAAGAATATTCCAAATTCGAGCGATATCAGACGAATAACCATGGGGAAAATGATGCTTGATGGAATTTACGTTACGGTAAACTGATAGGGGACTATCTCCAGCACAACTCGCACATTCCCTGAAAATTTCATTAAAATCGGATTGAAACTGGAAATCAAAATTGTTAAGAGGATTTGAGGACATTCGACAGACACAGACGGACAAACACAGAACGAAAGTTGTTCAGAACGTTGTGCGAACGTAAAATGCGAATGGAAATGCCTATAGGTAGATTCGAAAGCAATATTTCAGCGGTATAGTATATTATTTTACTTTTACTTTGCTAATCAGGGGAATAAACAATGCTTTAATGTTGAAAGACGTGGTTTTAAATAAATGAAATTGAGGGTTTTCTTGAAAAATTACCCTCTATGATGGTAAAACTTGTTAGTTGAAGTGTAAATCTTGGATATAACGGAGTTGTAGTGTTATGTTAGTGTTCGTCTTCGATTCAGCGTGAAAATTACTAAAATTAAAATGATTCCCAAACTCGTTGGTTCGCAACGAGTCATTTAAAAAAAACCTCAATTTCATTGGTGAAAAATGGGGGGAAAATACTAGTATTATCCCCTGTTTATCCAAGTAAAAGTGAAATTTTGATATTATAATAAATTGGAAGTTTTTTATTGAGAAAGCAACTAAAGCTATTCAACTGCACACGCGTTAATTGCTTTAATGTTTCAAATTGCAAGTAAAACAATTAGACTAGAATGATTTATCTTCACCATAGTGGAAAGCACCAAAAGACACAATAATCCAACCAGCTGGTACTGATTTGTGGAAGGATGAACGCGTTAGAAAATGTAGTCACGCTATCTACCTAACATTCCATCTTCCCACAGAGGGGAATTCCTTCCATAGACGAATCTAATCAGTTCGAGTACGCCCCATATGCCGAATATCAGCTGCTACAAAGAGGGCAGCGCACATGATTTTTCGTTCGCTTTACAATATTTTGTTGACCCATTTTGACTGCAAATTCCTAGATTCGTTCTACTAACATTCATAGATTTATTGTTTCAGTAATAGATAGCCCTTCTGCGTAGATCACAGATCTATAGATTACGATGGCAAACAAAACTCCGAAGTCGTGCCCTCACGAAACTGGTACTGGTCCTGGGGGTTTTCGAGGGTGCTGAGTTCGAATCCGAAGCCCGTTTTTCACATAGACGCCTAATTTTTGAGTTACGGCACCTGCATTTTTGAAAAAAAAAAATCTCTTAAATTCCAGGATAATCTACGTTCAATTAAAAGGTGATATTCTTGTTCGAAATTTAACGCTGAACATATGATAGGTCTAGAATGCCTCCTTAACATGTCTTTTGCCTAAAAACTGCCAAAGAAACGTGGTTGTTCACCGATTATTGACGATTTTTCTGCAGTTTTTAAATAGGTTTTGTGCAAATTACACAAAAAATTGTGCTATTACTTGGACCATTTCTACGTCAAATGAGACCCCCAGCAGCTCTGGAGACGCCTTATTTTCAGCTAGCCTAGATTTCTCGCTCGCTTCGCAAGCTCGGTATGGCTGCATAGATGCGACGGTCTTTACTGTTGAGTGGGACGTGTAGAATGATTGGAAACGTTAGATCAGTAAGAGTGATTTGAAATGTGTAAGGGTTGCTCGCTTCGCTCGCGAGGAGTGGGTTTTCTCGCTTCTTCGGTTGGGATATGTAGATAGTATAGTTCTCATACTATCGAGGCTTACAGCCCATGGTTCGGGTGGGAGTAGAAAATTTTAAAATCGCTTATTCCCCCTTTCGGAGAAATCCATGAAGATCCACTTTCTTCTTTGTCTCCCAAGAGGTACTTGAAACTTCATATTTATCTTATTCCACAATCAACTAATTTTGTTCGGCTTTGTCCCTCATTTCTTCAACCTCACTGGGGACAAACCCCCTGAGTAATAGGTTGCCGAAGGGAGTGGCGTCGCTTAGAACCCTCCTCCCGATATATGAAGTGACTGTCGCATCACTGCCAGCCAGTCAGTTAGTGTAATAACACCGAGTAATGGAATAAGAATAAGTAATAGTAATTGTATAATAACTGTCTAATAAGTAATAACTTATGCAAATGCGTTTTTTTCTTCTGACGATGAAAAACAATCATATTAGACGATTTCATCAAGAAGATCTTGTCAAGAGCTTCCCAAAAAGGTGCAATGTGGAGGGTATCGGATGATTAGAAGCGATCGAAACAGCGGTGTGAAGTACACTGAACGCCGGCCGTCACGGAGGAATGACCTTACCACTGAGTCCCCCTGGGTGGTGGGGGGAGGGAGGGGGCTCAGCGTTATTTACCTAAGACGTCAATTCAGTTTCTTTTACAGTTTTTCATTCCATTGATTCAGTTTTTTGTTCGAAAAAGTTGGAGTTTCGAGCTGAAAATTTGCAGCGGGGGGGTTTTCAATGTCCCAGAATCCGATTCCTAGATCCAAAATGAGAAATTCCAATACATAAGGGTTGCTCATCATTATTGCATGACGTTTCAACTGTTTTCATTTTTCGGACAAATGTCCGCCTTAATCAGAGCGTAAGAGAGATTGAACCAAGTTTATATTAGCGGAAAAAAAACGTACTTCACTTTGTAATCATTGCAACTTCTACATAGAATGCAATGCACTTGCGTCTTGAATTGATGACCAGTGTTAATAGCGTTAATTATGGCTGACCCCTTCTTAGTATCCACATAACAATTTCTTCATTGCTTAATCGTGAATATCGCTGATATAAACACATATATACGGTGTTTTGAGACCTTTCTAATCTCATCTTGACATTAGTATGAGTCTGTACAACCATCTGATAGTGTTTTCTACAGCGGAATTCTGGCTAATCAAACGAAACCACCAAGTAATGAGATAGATAATTTTTTCCTCATAATAGGTATAACCAGGAAATTCCAAGATTGTTACAAGTTATTAGGCAATAGGTACTTATGATTTTGATATGCGCATGATTTAAGATATTCGAAATTACGATCTCTTCATTAGTATGTTGGTAACTCGTTTCATACATTTTGACATAATTTATACGGTTATGTACGCCCCAGATTCTGAAACTGGACGTTGGTGACCTTTCCCTGGATCAATACAAATATCTACAGTTCTCACTTCCACTTATTTGAATTTAACTATCAACTATATCTCAAAAATTAAAAAGTTTAGTTAAAAAAAAAAAAAAAAAAGTTGCTTTCCGCTTTGAGCCTTCGGCTAAAATGCTAAAACATGGAACATTCTTTCTTCCCGCTAATTCGTAAAAGTAAATAAATTTAAAACTACGACATAAATGTTCTTCTAATCGAAATTAGAACAGAGTAGGTACCTAGGTAGGTAATTTTCTTTTATGGTGCACGTCTACAATAACTATAACCAAGATTAACTTCTCAACCAAGTGACAACAAAACAAGCGGCATTGCTTACTATATCCATTTATAACATAAATAAATATAAAACTACGACATGAATAGAAGACCAAGTACGAAAGAAATGCGTGATAAAATGAGAGAGCTTTCGAACGGGTCAACGAATTTCGTGGGATGAAACACGACAAAGTACCATTTCCCTAGCAACGACTCGGTCGTAAGCGGAAATCATCAGAAAACCAACCGTAACGCTTTATGTTAACGCTTTTTTCGTTTATGTGCCAAAGTAAAGACATAAAATGTCAAAAATTTCGTCCGCACAACGTTTTTCGCTAGTTAGTCCAAAGCATAATACTAGTAGAATGTCCGCCGAAATCAGACGTTTGAAGCACTGCGTTGCATCGCGAAGCCATAAAATATGCCACCCGAATAATCAAGCTTGTAATTAGAACAAGTTGTTAGTTTGAATGAGTGCACTTCACTACAAAGTAATATAGTAGTCTTGCCCATGCAGAGCACTAGTATATTTACAGGATTGTTGTTTAAGGGAAATTAGCTTAAGCCATTTTCAAACGGCAATCATTATTCAGCACATCGCGTGTTCAGGGAAACGACATTTAGGATGCCATAATAAAACAAAAACTAAAGCTTGCAGGCATGTTTGGTCAAAACATTCAATGTAGAAGGATCCCACGGATGTTTTTGGAAGTGGACGAATTCTAAAGTTGTCTAAATATAACCTGTAGAAAACTGCAATTGATCGCCGGGGCTGGGCGGGGTGTTTTTTCCATCTCGAAGAGGGTGGGAATCTTGCATGTCAAAACGCCATGTAACGAGAGTTCAGCCACCCTCCGACTTACGTTTGATTAGGTTGCTCAGAACTTAACCTAGGAGCGGGTTCGAACGGATGCTAGGAAAATTTACCAACTACCGGATGAGAGAAGAATCAACATTATCCAGGAATTGTATAAATGTAATAGCATATAGTAGGTATATAAAATAAGTGTTATATTGTAGCGTTTTGTTGTTTTGTGCGACGCTAATCAGTGACCTTCATTCGTACAGCACGAGCGTATGAGCAAACTTAAATAATTTATCACATTTTACTCAAGACAAATTACATACCTATCTGAAATTTAGAGCTCACTCAGCTGAGTGCTTCCCCACGTTGCGACATACTCTACCACACCCATCAAACACGTTTCGTTTCCACAGAATTCATAACCGTGATGACGTGTGATTGAACGATTTCAAACGATAGTTCAGGGCACTGTCTCTAATTTACTACACCTCCATAACCTCCCTAAGTCTCATATTTCATCAGGTAACTCAGCTGTACGGTTCCCCAACCAATATAAATATTATGTAATAAAAACGTGCAACTCACAATCGTAACGACTACTTACAACTTATTTTCCTCAGTACCTACCTAAGGTAAAGTTAAGTGATTGTGCAAGAAGAGAACACTTTTTTCTCCTCCAAAATCAAAATTTCCACCTGCTTTTTGCTGAACCAGAGCCAAATCAATTTAAGGTGATATCAAGGGAGAAACTTGGTTCCACGCCGTGAAGGAATGAGATCGTATCGACAGTAGGTAATTCATCACATAGGATCAGAGCGGATCCCTTTCTTTTTATGTGCTTTGAAATGTCGATGGGTAATGAAGCGTAGGTACTTGTCAATCTAGATCTTCTCCTCACAGATCTTCGGTCAATAACGACCAATGGTGAACAAATCAACTAATTAAGCCGAAAATAAAATGGTGGACGCTACGAACGGAGAGTTGATGCGAGAAATAAGAGAAAAATCTGATACACTTATTTCGGTTTCAAAGTTAATACAGGGTGGAACCGGATAAATAACTGAAAATCCCAGTTAAACTAAAGCAAAAGTACAACATATAGTAAAAGTACAACAGTCTTCGCATATTCAATAACAAGTACTAGAAATTAATACTAAAACTATAAAAGAAATGAAAAAACTCCTTACATATTTTCCAAAACTTGTTGTTCAGAATAGTCGAAAACGTAAAATGCGATTGGAAATTTTACCGCTGTAAAAAAACAACAGCCGTTTGATTTTAGTGGAGAATACAACATTTCAATCTCTCGGAAGAGAAAACAATGCTTCCGCCACCTATAGGTAGACTTGAGAGCAATTTAAGATATGAAATTTAGCATTTTGGTACCAATACTTCACTAGTATGCTAGTGCATCCGCACGCACAATAGTTACTTAATAAACTCGATTTCGCAGCGTTCCAGCGTTAGAACAAATACCATTGGAACTACATCACCTGATAATTCTAATATTGGCATTATGTCAGCTGATATTGACAAGGCAATTTTTATGTATTCCAGTATTACTATCCAGCGGTGTTTGATGGAATTAAGAGCTTGATCGGCTATTGGAGATTTGCTAGCAGTGCATTAGAAATCGCGCTTAGAAATTCGAAAGTGTTTTTAGATTTTCCAGCCCTTAGGGGAAACGAAACGCTTAACGTACAGCGTTGCGGATGGTTTTAACCAATTCTTGGGATCATATTCATCGTTGACAAGCAAAAAATCATCACTGTTACCTAGAAAGTTTTTGAGACCTCGATATTTGAATATTTAGTTCTTTAATGCTACCCTTCAGGATTGACACGAATTTATGCCGATCTTCATGGACCATCTAGACCCCAAATGCGATTTTTAACGCAAGTTTCATGAAGTTTGGTCTATTAATTTCGGAAAAAGCCGCGGACGGACGAATTTTTTTAATTCGATTTTTTGATTTTACGCATCTTGAAACGTAAACCAAAAAATTTTTAGGAGGGTTAATTTGTTTTTTCATGGTCGATTACAAAGGTTCATTAATGAAAATAATAAACCAATATGCGGTTGGTGGCACTTTACAAAGTTTTTTTGCAGACTCTAATACAAAAATTATTTTAAAAATGTTCGTTTCTTATCCGGTTCTACCCTGTATATCAGGAGATTTCCGATGGATATTGATTAAAGGTTATTCCAATTAGTATTTATTATTACCTACTCAAGATTAAAAAAAAAAAAAACTTAAAGGTAACCTAGGTACAAGTACATAATACTGGAAAATTCAATCTGTGATGACTTCAGCATTACTTTCCTAAACAGAGAGACACGGACGTGATTCACGCCGTAAAGAACGAAAAAAGATTTACTGATAAAGTTGACTGAGGTTACGTAACGAGTTCGCTACCTTCCGAGTCGACCCGTCCTCTATCGAACTGTTATCGAATACACAACCCTCAACAACAAATACTTACTTTGACACGTTCCAAAAGGTGATCTTAATTAAACACGGACTCCGTAGTGTCGGCCTAGACCTGACCAAATGATCGACAATTTGTGTAATCTTTTTTAATCACCAGTACACCAAAAACTGAAACCCTCAGAGTTGTTACATTTAGAAGGGATTCTAAAATCAAAATTCTAAAATCGTGTGATCTAAAATCAATATGCCTGCAAGAAATTGAAATTCAAGGTTTCCGAACAGACTCATACAGAAGAAGTCAATCAGTTGAATTTTCATAAGGTTATGTTGAAATTTCATAAGGTTTAGCTTAGTTTTCGAGTAATTCAATTTCTAAGATTTTGTTCATGTTTTCGAACTTTTGTCGCTAAAGCGATCATAACTCCCTTAGTTTGCTGTGTTAATTGAAATTTGAGGATACCGTTGGAAAGAGCATAAATTTCCTATCAGACAGATGCCTGACCTTCATTAAGAATTAAGGTTTGAGGCATGAAAATCCCCTCTGAAAAGAAAATTTTACCTAATTTGGGAAACCTCGAGTTTTTTTAGGACGTCCCTCAGAAGCTAGGTCATACAGGCATGGTCCTTCGTAATTTTTTAATTTCAAGATGGAAGAGGGGAGTGGAGGGGGTAAAGCCGAAAAACTTTTTTTTCGACGCTACCTAGGCTAAAATTCACAACCGATTTTCGTGATTCTTATTTTCTTCGATTCAACTTTCAGTTTAGTTGTGCAATAAACCTAGGAAATTTTAGATTTACTGTCGAGGTGGGGGGGTGGAGGGGGAAATTACCGATTTCGTCGAGCGCTGCCCAAGCTTTGACAAGAATTTGCGGAATTAGATAGGTAGACACGAAACCAAAGTTGTTCAAAATGTTCTAAAACGTAAAACGTAAATAGAAATTTTGATTTTGGCAAATGAAATACAATTTTTTCTTTCATCTTCCGAAAGTGAAAACAATGTTTCCGCTATGTACCGTGGTAGGCTCGAAAGCAATACAGATTTAACCGTACGTAATATCGTAAGCTACTGGTGCGTACAAAGAATGGAAAAAGTGAGAAGCAAGCTGTAAGATTTAGGACAGAGAACCCGGTGGTCGGTAGGATGTCTGTGTCGAATCAGACCTAAAGAAAAAAGATAGTTGTAACAGAGATAGGCGGCTAGCAACCTACTTTGACTCGAATGAAATCTCCTCCAATGGTTTCAACGAAGAAAAAAGTAACCAGGATCATCTAGTGACTTGTTGGGCCTTTTCTGTTACAACCCCGCATATTTCCGTTAATTCTCTACTATTCATTCATTCTGACCTGTATGTCCAACTAATCTGTATTTTTACTAAGGGATTGACTACTTGATGTTATGTAATTTTGAGATGCGAGCTTGCGAGCATCCAGACCACCAAACTATACACATCATTCTGACCTACATGTCCAACTGATCTGAAATTTTACTAAGGGATTAATTACTTGATGTAATGAATTTTTTAGATGCGAGCTTGCGAGCATCCTGACCTTTAAACTATGCACAGCATTCCGATCTATTTTACCACAGTAGACGTAAAAATGATTGTGGATCATCAATCCGATCGATTCCCATTCTATAGAAACAACCTGACGAAAAATATAATGAAGGATATAACAGAAAAGACCCGACTTGTTTTAGTTAATTTGATTTCGGTAGGTACTGACTATACTTGTTCGCTATCACTCGATTTCCAGCTCTCATGTAATTAATGTGTGGGCAACTGGGCCTTTCCACCTTTTGATATCAACAGAAATAAATAGCAGCTATAAAATACCGGACTATTTGATTAAATTAATCGTCATATATGTATCATATGTAATTCACCCGTAAAAATTGAAAATAAAACTGAATCTAAGAGGTGAACTTCAGAGTTGAATTTCTAGGGTGACGTTAAAACATCAGAGGTTTCATTCACGGTACCTAACTACTTTCCCAAAATGAAATCGATGCTGAATTTGTGTAATTTTGTACTTCCATAAGAAGCAATCCATCAATTTAAAGTAACTTCGCGGTGTTAAGTTTAATCAAAAGCGTTGGAGCCGATTGGAAGAAAGGATTAATTACTAAATTTTGTTCTCAAAAGTCGTAATAGTAGTCATCAGTTACTGAGAGACAGACAGGCAAACATGTTTTGATATGTTTAGGGATGGAGCCCCATGTATTTCATGTGTTCATTTTAATAAGGGTGCATTTAAGCTCAGTTAGTCCTGGGAAAAGCTATCAATCATTATATTCTATACCTACTTATTTTTTTTAAAACACAACGTGTTTTAGCCTTGGCACCTCCAACCGAAAATAAAACATTTTGTGTTAACGAGAATGTGTTGCGTTTTTGTGTAATGAAAATGTGTTGCAACAATTTATTGATGATTTCCGCTTACAACCGAGTCGTTGCTAGAGAAATGGTACTTCGTCATTTTTCATCCCACAAAATTCGTTGACCATTCGTTCGAAAGCTCTCGATTTATCCAACCATATTATGTTAACTACTGCGAAGTGCCTGGCTAACAATGACCATGGTTATATGAAAATGTAATTGTTTACACACAGGTGATAATTAATACTGTGAACACGATTGCCACCGCTTATTAATTTCTGATAAAAGCTTATGACGAGGAGGGGGGTGGGGATGTAAAATAAGCATTTTTCGAGAGAGGGCTCAACTGAAAGCTTATGACGAGGAGGTTTCAAATATGGCGCTGGTGATAAATAAATAAAACATCTTAACATATAGTGAAGATTCACCGCAAAATCTGATTCATTCTTATAAGCGGGTTTCACGGGTTTTTTTATGTGAAGCGCATGAGCTAAAACACATTCTGTGTTTCAATAATTTCATTCGAAGTATGTAAATACAGGGAACCGGAGGCCCAGGGGGCTTGCCCCTAGCTAAGAATCATTAAATTTAGCAGAATATTACTCAAAAGAAGTTCATCAACAGCAATGAACTAGAACATTAAAAAATATATGCACAAAGAGAAAATTCTTTAAGAAAATTCGATCATATCACACGTTTTGAAACTTTTTCCCCCCAAATGTTGTTTACGATTCAGTTAGGTAGTACATTTACTGTGGGCTATTTTGAACTATTTCCCACCCAACTATTAGTCACCAGAAAAAATAACGAAATAAAATATACCCCTAATGGTAATTAATTAAATACAATAAAGAAGCTCTCACACAAACATTTTCCTAGGAATATAAAATCTGGGAACGAAAAAAGCAGAAAAATTGGTTTTGGGATGTAACAATATGATGTAAGTGTCATGTATTGTGTTTTCTAAATTATTGCTATAATAGCTTCTTACATCGTCACGTTTCGAATTGGTCAAGTCGACGTCAATTTATATGAGCTATAAAAACTAAGTAGGAATCGATTCTCATCCATCAAGACATATTTTTAAAAAGAATACTTAAATCTTCACATGTTTTATAGGTACCCAGCTTTTATATTTTTTTGTCCGTCTACCATTGTGCATAATCTATCCTCCTCTTTATCTCTGTAGTGAACGGATTATTGTTATCCTTCCCTACATTTTAAATATTATCCGTACAACATTCATTTCAGGGGGTGGATCCGAAATGTAAACAAGGATGAAGATTTTCTGATTTATTATCCGAATTAGGAGAGAAAAAAAAAAAAAGGTGAACCACAGTGGAGCCTATCTAAAATCAGTGTGGCATATAGTACAACAATTAGGTTGGTACGTCGTACTCGTAGCAACCCAATATAGCATAAAATGGTTCAGGTACTAGAGAGTTCCTAGATACGGCGTGCGGTTACGAGAAACATTTCGTACCTTAAAGTCACATCAATTCCTTAACGGATCTAGTTGTAACGCTAAATACATGGAAGGAGGAAATTATCCCTAGGAGGTTATTTGAGTCCATGGAAGAAGGTTTTTTCCGGATTGCGATCCGTTACCGTATCTGTACGGAAGGATGCGTCACCGTAACTCATTGCGTCAGAGTTACGGCGTCGGATTGTCAACACGGATTGTGTTTTACAGATCTACTAGGAACTCTCTAGTAGAGAGTATCCGTACTACATTCATTTCAGGGGGTGGATCCGAAATGTAAACAAGGATGACGATTTCCTAATTTATTATCCGAATTAGGAGAGGAAAAAAAGGTGAACCACAGTGGAATCTATCCACAATCAGTGTGGTATATAGTAGAACAACTAGGTTGGTACATCGTACGCGTAGCAACCAAATATAGCACAAAATGGTACAGGTTCTATCCGCTGATAAA
Organism: Adelphocoris suturalis; assembly: GCA_030762985.1. Classification (NCBI taxonomy): domain Eukaryota; kingdom Metazoa; phylum Arthropoda; class Insecta; order Hemiptera; family Miridae; genus Adelphocoris; species Adelphocoris suturalis. The sequence goes on from CM061042.1 coordinate 121,314,927, forward strand.
CTTTTTAATAGTCCCTAAACTTCATACTGTTGAGCGCCTGCCTAAGTGTTAAGTAGCTTTGTTCGTGCTATAAATTACACCATGTTCAATTCGTGTACGGTTCGTAATGAAAGGCACAAAATCGATTCAGTTCATGTTCAATTTGGGAGATTGTACGTAAGGTCGATTGTAAGAGCGGTTCAAGTTTGCTTTGCCACCGGGGTTTCATGATCAGAGCAAGAACCGAGCAACCCCTATGAGCTTCACGAACACGATTTCTATTCTTACACACGTTCAGAACGAACGGATGCGTCTACTTGAACTGAGCTTATGCTTGAAAGCCTGCGATAACAGAGCTAGTATCCAGTGTAGTTAAGTGTCCAGTCATTAAATAAACTCTAGTAGTAGGGTGAAGTTGGATCATAAGAATCACCAACATAATATAACCCTATAGACTTAGAGTGGATAGTGACGATTGTCCATCAAGCGCAGGGAGGTACCGACCGATAGTAGGTATAAAATGAAGAACGTTATCATCTACGTATCCTAGACACTTCCCCTGAACTGGGGGATAAATCATTCGTAATATAACTCCCGACACTTATCTCATGCCTCCACCAAAAACTTTTCTGTCTCTAAACAAATATCAAAGTCTACGGAAAGGAATTTGTTTTATCTTGTCTCCGATCAAAAACATGACTCGATATAAAAGTGCATGATATCACACTACAGCATCGGAAATTATTCATAATACCTGATATTGCAATGATTGGGAACGCAGTTTAAAAGTAGATACCGAACTATTGAACAGATTAGTTACATTATTGAAGAAAATCGAGTAGAGCTACCGTAACGAGTCAAAACTTCAGATGACAAGGACACGCTGTAGGAAACGTCGTGATAGGGCATTGTAATAGGATAATAGCTGCGATAAATTGATTGGCTTGTATCAATCAAATGAAATCAAAATCCTTTCTGGTTCTACCCGGAGGGTGGTATTGATGAGTAACTTACGACCAGATCGAATGAGAAATCAAGATTTCTGGGAAATTGAGTGCAAGAAACATCACACCCCCTTGAAAATGGATAGAAGGTACACAAAGGAAAATATATCTCCGACAAGTAGGGAAGGGCTTATGGTGGAAATACTTACGGGTGATACTCGAAATTCTTGACTAATTACTTCTGAACAAATCTTCACGGAAAACTAGCGATACAAAAGGTAAACATACGCAATAACTATAATCTTGAGAGAGCAACCTGAACCCGATAGTCGACCAGGGAAGTCAAACACGAGAAACTGGTTTATCGATTTGGCCACAACTGATTCACACTTAACAGCTGGACATTAATGAAATAAATAAAATGAATATAACTTACGTGATTCGCCAAGGTGAATAATAATAAATAATAATCTGATTATACGGAAAATGAAGGATTCGAGTGAAGACGGCGACTCCAGCGCTCCACCCTCGACTAATGTCAACTATCAAGGACACAACCAAAATCCTTGCAATTCATTAAAATATTGTGGTGAAAATGGAAATATATACTTTTAATATATAAACAAATAAATTTGGAGTTTGAAGTAGAAATGACAATATTACACCACCTACGTGTCGAGAAAATCTAGATGCTTGGTTCTTGAAAGTCATCAAGCACAGAGAAGGTATCCGAACAGTTGTCGTTGGGTGGAGTCGAATCTTAGTGGCAGTGGACGCGGGAGAATCACTCCAATTCAAATTTTTAAAAGCAAACATTAAAGGCGCTACCAGCAGAGGCATACACGTATGTGTTGGACGTAGGGACTACGTAAGTGTATTATTATTTTCCTTAATTTAACCAAAAAAATGTATGTTAAAATTAATAATAGATAAGTAATCAAGTAGTGAGCCACATGTTAAAGGTGCAAAGTGTCAGGGACTTGCGTTCAGCCGAAAATCTTCTTCAGTTGTGCAAGGAAGTTTGAAGTGCCTACCTTTTTATGTTTTTTAAATTTCTTTTCGGTAAAGTTTGTGAAATATAATAAAACGATTAAGTTCTGATTAAGTTTTATTTTTATTATTCTTAAATAAAATAAGAAAAGTTTTAGCAGTGTCGTAGGATAAATTGCACAGAAATTAGTGTTGAAAGCTCACTCAGCTGATTTGGGTGGTTCGGCAAGTGAAAATTATTTTCCATCTGTCTCACTATCTCACAAAGGCTCCGTTCCGAATTTCAGCCGTCGTAGGATAAATAGAATAGAAATTAGGTGCCTACCTAACGTTAAGAGCCAATCAGCTGATAAGGGTGGTTCGGTATTAAAGTTAAAATCCAATTATACCTGTCTCAGAGAGGTTTCGTTCCAAATTTCAGCTTCTTAGGTTAAATAGCTTAGAAATTAGACTTTTTGAGTTACGAAAAGCTCACGCTACCGATTATCAATTTCGGCAACCACTTTATTTTGAATGACTAGTTGATCGTTTTGCTAACCATCCTGTCAAGTTCGGTCCAGCCGTTCTCAAGTTAAGTAGAGCACTTTTACGAGGATACACATAAATACATAGGTAAGTACATAAACGGACAAAGCGACAATAGCGCATTAAGTTAAAAAAAAAAAAGTTCCAGTCATGCAGCATGATTGTATGAGCGAATTTTCGTAAATTATCGTACTATATTATGTTAGATTGTTTTGAAAATTAAGGTCAGCCCCTTCAGCCATTCCAAAGGCACTCTCTCCTGCTCCCAAATTTTTCTGAAGAGTACCTAGTTCAATCACCCCCGCAAGACTCTGTACATCAGCAGCCTTCAGTATTTCGGCCGTCAGGCCGTCGATACCCGGGGCTTTCCCATTCTTCAATTCAGCTGGACCTATGCTTCAGTAGTAAAATATTGTAGGGTAGGTACCTAATTATTATTACTTAATTCCCACTATTTATTTGGTTAGCATACATTTTTATAGGGAGGTTTTAGTGTTTCCGTGCTCTAGTGAATCTTACTCTATTCTCTTGATAAACTACCTGCAAAACTCATACAATTATTCATACCTAACACAAAAATGGCTCCAAACATTTTGAAATACATAATTTGGTTCTTTATAATTTCGTCATTTAAATACGTTTTTAGGCATTCTGGAATTATTCCATTTTTCTTTTTATGATGAGGTGCCTACCTATTTGTACTTGGTCTGTATTTTTAAAACAACTGAAAATTCAAAATCTCTTTTGTAATTGCAGATCATTTTATTTATTTATTTATTTTATTTATCTATTTATTCACGGCTAGAGCCAATTACAAAAAAGTCAATAATATATTACATAATACAGATTAAGTTATTTGAAATTAGACATAATTTACGATCAAGGATTACCTAACAAAAATAGTATGGTATCTACGTGAACTAGTATAAATACAATATTATAAATTACATACCTAACTGGATAATAGACAGCAGATTTAAGAAAGTAAATTGTTGAGTGGCACATGAGTTTAGGTTTAGAGCAAAAAGGATGATAAATGGTATTTTAAAGAAGACAGAAAGAAGTTGAAAAAGTCGACTTTGTGACAAGAGCTCAGAAAAACATGGGTTTCACGATGTAGGCGACGATTGTATAGGAAATTTATGGAGGAAAATGGGGCATAGAATTGGAGTTTGTGGCATATTGAGGCTCATTTATATTAACAAGTGCTAATAAAGAAGGGCAGTCCAAACTGTTGATTAGAAGCTTGTGGAGGAAATGCGATGTCAGCCAGAGGGGAAACATTGTACCTAGGTATTGGTATTCCAAGCCTAACCTGGAAAAATCGTGGTTTTCGGGAGGTATATACAGCTTGTACCCCAGATACCTCAGGAAGCGACGCTGGACCCTTTCCAATTGCATGTTGTTAACAAGAGTTATGCACGTATTGTGCACGTTGTTAAGGAGACCACACAACTGAGCCATACTCGAGGATGGGTAATACAAGGGCTTTGTATAACAGAACTATAGCTTTGGGGTTAGAAAAAGTTTAGAAATTAATTGTGAACAGTATATTCGCTCATTAACTGCTTATATCTAAAAAATATTCAACATAAATGTAATACGATAGATACTTTACGAAAATTCGCTCATATGATCATGTTGCATGACTGTAACTTTTTGTATTGTACTCAATAACCTTACAAAGTTTCAGGTATGCAGCATGATCGTATGAACAATTTTTCGTGAATTATCGTACGATACTGTGTTAAATTGTTTTGAAAACTCAGGACTGTAAGTAAAAAGGAATTGTTAACTACCAACTTTATGGCAAGAAACTTTTTCTAAATAATTTGCGGCAATTTAGAAAATATTTTTGATTTTTAGCTTTTTTGCAGTTTTTATCTATTTTATGGCAAATGACATTTTTTAACATAAATATCTGCAAACATTTTGTAATGTTCTAGTTCATCTTTAATAAACTTCTTTTGACTAGGTAAAATTCTGCTAAAAAATATAAATTTAACGATTTTTAGCAGTTTTTAGCCATTTGTTGTGATTTTGGAGCACATTTTTCGAATGTGTCCAATTTAATGTGCAAAAAAAAGGCTGCCCAACGAACTCATCCTTTCGTTTGGAAAGCTCGATTTTTGGGCGCAAGAATGGAACTTCTATCTCAATCCTAAAGAGGGTTGTCTGGAATGACACAAACATAAATATATACATATACATATAAAGGTACATATGAAAAAGCGTTAAACTCTAGGATTTGTCTCAGAATATCTCAAAACGGATTTCAATGAAGAAAATTTGGGAAAATTTTGATTTTAAAATGTTCAGAGCCATTGCAATAGCTTCATTTTCCACGAAAATTCGCTAAAAACAAAAAGCTTAGAAATGAACTAACCTTCAAAACCGATCGAATATTGTAGGAATCTCTATATTTTCGTGGAATTATTCAATGTTCTCTGTAACTTCCTTTTTTACATTTTTTGATATTTGACCAATTTAATGTGTTTTAGTGTTATCCAACAAACTCATATTTTCTTATAAAATAATTGATTTTTAAAATTAAAGTTAAATATTTTTGAGCCGTTTTCTCTTTAAAAATGCGTTAAAAATAGAAAAAACCCTACAAATTATTACACAAAGGTTTATTATTTTTAAGGAGATCATCAGACTATAGGTATTAAACCCCGCATTTACATAAGGCATGAGCATGTGGAACATGTGTTAGTGGAATTCATTTCACAATGCCGCGATCATACGACCGCAAAACCGCAGAGAAAACCTGTTGCATGCTCTCGAAGAAATCCGGGCTGGCGTTCCAATTTTCCAATTTCGTTGGGAAGGTATGGAGTGAGCAAGACCCAAAAGTCATGCAGTCAGGCTTCCGAAAGGGAGGGATCATTCCTTTCAATTGCGAAGTAATCGGAGAATCAACATCCTACCCAGCTGCATTGAACAGGTGGAAAGGAATGAAAACCATCAAAGATCCTACAACCTGTGCTGTTGTTCCTCAAGCTCTAGCCTCTGTTGTCAGTACCTCCAAGCTGCCCGCGGGTTCTTCCATTCTTGGCTCAGCTGCCACTACCATAGGACCTATCACTAATGCTGTTCTGCCCATGCCAGTCTCTACCGTCAGTGCCACAGGACCTGCCACCTGGTCATCTCTTCACGGCCCTGACAACTTTGTGATCGTCGATGAGCAACTCCTATATGAAGGTCACTATAATCCTCTCAGTGACGGAGTAGCAGAGCAGGTCATTGTGTGTGTAGGAGAAGAAAATAGCTCTGATGCCCATCCATCCCCCAACAGTGATCCCCTTGAAGAGCCTCCAACGTTTGAGGAGTGTCTATTGAGACTTGTAAAAAAGGGAGAAGCGAGGGAGACCTCCAAACCAAAACGTAAGATGGTGCCTGGCTGTCAAGATGTCAGTGCTGACATCTTGAAACCGCTCTGAAGAGGTTGCGAGAAGCCGCCAAAATTAAATCAGCTCCCAAAGGCTGAATCCCTTCAGAAGATTCTTTAGAGGATTTTATAAGAAAGCTGGATACAGCTGAAGTCAAAATTACGTGAGGCAGTTAATTGGTTCTTATTTTATCCATTTTATTCCTTGATTATTTCTAATATTTCATTCATTAAATGTTTTTTGTTTGGTATTTTAAAGGAAGTGTCGTATCTAGTCATAAATTGGTGTCATAAAATCTATTCATAAATCTGACGGTAAAATAAACATTATTTTTCATCGAAAATATACGAAACGCACTTACCCCAGTTCGAAAACCACATTTTTTCCTTCATTTGCGGTGAAAATTAAAATTTTATTTACATAGCAATGGGTTCAGAATAAACACCTAGTTTGATTAATGTCACTGGAATGGAAAATAATTAGTGGCTAAAAATTGATGCACTGTCAAAGTGTAACTATGCGTTTTTCGGTACGCACTTACCCCACTTCACCCTAGCCTCAGAGGTCCGACAGCTAATCAGAGCCCCGCCATACTTTGTAATTGTATTCTAGATGTCCCAAAAGAGCTTCATTTCACGTTTCACCACCATAAGTTGATTGCTTAACAAATTAGGCTCAGAGGTCCCTTAGCTGATCAGTGGACCTACATGCTCTAAAATTAGATTTTAGATATTCCAAAGGAGCTCCACTTCAAATTTCAGCTCTAGGTTGATTAAGAAAGAAATTACTTCATAGGCCTCTTAGTCTAACGTACCTTTTACTTTAATGGGAAACGGTCAGAGTAAAAACTTGCTCGATATGAACTTTGGAAAGTACTTATTTAAGCTTGAATCAAAGTAGGTTTGTCAGACCATACTGAGGCCGCTACATGATTTTGAAGGGCAAAAGAGTAGATGGGGGGAGGAGAGGACCCTCCTAAAATTAGCCTGATTTCCGATTTTCCTTGATTCCCTTATGTTGGGAAATAATTCATACCTTTTGGGCCGAATCGCTTTGGTTTTTTATGCTGTACATCTTTGCTAACTATAAAAATTTCTGTAGGATGTACAGTTAAGGAATTATTAGAGAAACACTTTAAATTGGGAAAATGAAGCCATCTTTATGAGGTCGCCATTTTGTATTCCACAATTTTCTAGATGATAGACAAAGATTTTCTCACTCAGAACGGACTAAAAATTCAAAATCTAATCTCAATCCTTCTCCTGAACTATGGGAATGAATTGTAGAGCAAACAGGGTGACTCAACACTCAAGGTATAAACAAGGGGGAAAAAGTGAAGTAAACAACCATTCCTGGAGTCGTTGATGATTTCCCTTAAAGCTACTCACTGCCTCGTCCCCTTGAGTGGAGAGGGGTTTGCCGTACAGAAGCGTGACAACTACGTGGACGGGAGACCCTTACCTTTGTGGTCACTCATCCAAGTACTCACCATGCTCGACATTGCCTAACTTCGCTAATCGCATGAGAAACGGTTCATCAAAATGCCTAACCTGTAAAAGGGGAAAATCATGTCAACCACCATGCCCCCCCCCCCCTCCCCAGTGCTTCCAGATTTGCGTCTCCGTGGAACTCAAGAGTAGGGATCCCCCACGGAATAGTCTCGATTCGGCTTCGCAACACATCGATGCATTCAAGTGCAGTGATAGGAGTCGTTTCAGAGCGCTCGGGTGGCCTCCCTTAAAAGGATTCCCTACTGGCTACTGAGTGGCGAAGTACTTTGATTTTCCAATTTATCGCAAGGTCTGGCGTGGCCCACTGGTTAGGATAGAGATATAAAGAGATGAAGGTCCCAGGTTCAATTCAAGTACGGTCAGAAGAGTGTTTCGCTCAGAAATATACTTCCTACATGTCCAACTAATCTGGAGTTTTACTAAGGAATTGACTACGTGATGTTATGCACTTTCGAGATGCGAGCTTCCAGACCACTAAACTACATATCATTCTGTATTATGAGTGGCGAAGTACAGTGATTTTTCAATTTATCGCAAGGCCTGGCGTGGCCCACTGGTTAGGATAGAGATACCTATAAAGAGATGAAGGTCCCAGGTTCAATTCAAGTACGGTCAGAAGAGTGTTTTGCTCCAAAATATACTTCCTACGTGTCCAACTAATCTGAATGTTAACTAATGAATTGACTGGAACTTGCAAGTGTGATACTAGTGGCGGACCATGTTAGACCGAAGCTTTATTTCGTGATGTCGGCTAAAGTCTGACTTTGACATCAATATGCCTATGATTTATGCACCTACAGAGGGAAAATTAATGCAATTAATTAATACATCGACACTTTACTAGTCCCTCTGATCTAAGTAGGAATAATGACATTTACGTAGGTAGGGACCCACCAACTGAAAATTTATGAGATAAAATAAAACACCTACCAACGCGTCACTAATACATCCTACTAGAGTTGTAATAAACTCAATTTTGCGAAGTTATAATAATAAATTCCTTCGGAATTATATCAGCTGTTGCATTAAAAATTATTAGGTGCTTTCTACTACGTTTCGATTGTACGACTTGCACTTTCCCGTGGCCATTAATGAAATTTAGCGTTTCACTCGGTAATTTGAAGATGCCACTTCTAGTTCTAGCCAATAGGAAGAGTGAACGGATAAAAAAAGTACGTTATTTTCAAAGTTTTTGAGATCTCAATGTTTTAATATTTCAACCCTTACGTTCTATAATAATAATAAAGTCTAGTCTATCCTTTAGGGTGGAGCAAAATTGATGCCAATGTTAAGCCGCGTTTACACTAGCGAAACTTCCTCGCGAAACAGTTGCGCGAGGACGTTGCGCGAGGCAGACTCGCCAATGTAGACGCCCCTCCACTCGCGAAACGTTTCGGGGTGAGGACGCTCGCTGTGAGCCGGAGGGCAGTCGGTTTTCGTCCGCGCATCAAAGTGTTTCGCGCGAAACAAACTCGCTGGTGTAAACGCGGCTTTATTGTTTCGCGAGTACGAGTAAAATGAACCAGGAGGATAGCTTGAAGCTCATCGAGAACTGAGGCTTGTCGAAGGCGGCTCACCCTACTCGCGCAACGTCTCGCTCTGAGTTGCGCTCTGTTTTGGGAGGTGCGAAACTTCTCTCGCAGCGAGGAAGTTTCGCGAGGATGTTTCGCGCAACTGTTTCGCGCGGAAGTTTCGCTAGTGTAAACGCAGCTTTACTGGCAAATCCTGGGCCGATTTATGCTTATTTTTTTATTTATATAAAGTTAGATCTAGTGGTTTTGGAGAAAAACTTTGGACGGACGGATTTTTGAAAATTAGATTTTTGGAATCTACTTATCTTGAAATCTAAACTATCAAATTTTAAGGGGGGGTTAACTCTATTTTTTTGGTTGATTGCAAAGGTGCATTAATAAAATAATAAACCAGAAGCGGCCAAAAATTGCTAAATTCAATTATTGAGGTATTATAAAAAAAATATTAACTGTGAACATTAACCTTTTATGCAAAAATTATGCTGAAAATGTACCTTAACTTCATTAATATGTGCAAACAAATCAATAAATACTAAAAATAAGTTAAAAAACCAAATTCTCTTTTTGAATAGCATATATTATTCATTTGCTTACTGTTATTCGATCGCTTTAAAATTGATATTTACCATTTCTTCGCACTCAAAATGGAAAACATTCAATATAAATATAGGTAGCTAATATTTTAATTTACAAAACTTGCTTATACGATCATGTTGCATATCTGTTTGAAGAACAGAACTGGTTGTAGAGGAAAACTGTCAGGGTCTTGGGTCCTGAGCAAGAAAGCCTATTGGCTTATTGTACTTTCTTGAGAGTTTCACGTTTAATCAAGGAGACTCAGTTCTCGCGAGGCCCTTGATTAATTGTTCACTTTGAATAGACCTCATCGGGGTTTGTGCCTCTAAGTGTTCAAATCTGCGATGGGTGTAGCAGGGCACTCAAAGATTATGTGGGATGCTGTTTCGCCTGTCACCTCACAGAGCCTGCACAGGGTTGAACTTTGTGAGACCCATAAGTGATGTGAATGAAATCGTAGAGGTGCAAAGCTGGATATGAGACCGACCATTGTTTTTAGTTCCCTACAGTTTTTTCTGAGTAGCCCCTCAATAAGTTGTGTTTGGCGACCTCGAGATTACTTACTGTGGACTCGTACCTCAATATTGGACCACCTTCCTGTGGTTTGTTGGTTGACCCACGTGTTGTCGTTCCTTCTGAAAGTAATTTGTAAAACAAACTGGCTCAAGCTCCACAAATGAGGTTTGCGAGCCCCTTCTTGCAAGCTCGTCCGCCTTTTCATTACCAATAATGCTATTATGTCCCAGCACACACTCCAGTTGAACCCGGTTGTAGTGTGTTTGTGTAGAGCACTAGACCACTAGTGATGAGATGGTCAAACTAGAATGAACTAAGATCAGATAAATTTTCAATGCGCACATATTTTACTGAAAAGTAAAAACATTCATAGTAGTGAACTATCAGGAATCATTTTATGACCCTCAATTAATATAATGAGTGAATGGCTATAGTATGGGAGGTATCCAACAACTCAGTACCCAGTGGCAGCTCCAGCCCTGAAACTCAGGGGGTGAACACAGATCAACAGGGGCTATCGCAAAGAGGATGGAAGAAGTGATTTTCTCAGCCTAACAGAAATTACAACATATGCAAATGGGATAGATATTGGTAACTTTCTCATCTTCAAATTATAAACGATACTAAAAACACGTACAATAGTCACGAAAAATGTTCTCTAATGGATAACAGAAATTCTGAAATACTTAAACCTGCAAAGCCAATATACTTTTTCATAATATTCGGCATTGAACTTAAGGCACGAATTTGTACAATTTTTCGTTTCCAATGTCTGCTGCCTTCCAGGCAGTAATGAGGGGTGGCGAATGTCGTGAATATGGGACTTTTCTTCTACTGACAAACGGGAATAGTTATCCATCATACCTACACTCATAACATTTTGAAAACTCATGAACGAAAACAAGAAAAATTAAGCTGTGGCTGTGACAAGGACTGGCGACTGGGCCATAAAAAAAACACTACCTACCTTTTCACAAGACAAAAATCTCTAATCAGCTAAGATTAGAGATAAGAAAGAACTCCAGCAGTGGAGCAGAGAACTAAGTCTGCTCCTTCTTCGGCTTTTTGCACTCTCTGATTGGTCCATCTCACATGCCGCTTCAATTCAAACTGAAAAACCTCAGTCCAGAGATGAGCAACTAAGGAAGAGCACTCATAAGCTGGTGCTCAAACCCGCTTCTGATTGGTCAGCCCCTCTACTGGGCACTGAAGCGCTCGTGAAGAGCCTCCCTCCTCCACACACCCATATTGTTTGGGCTGAGTTTGGGGAAGAATATCCTCACTCAGGCAGAGGTAGAGCGGTTAGAAGGCAGGTACAAATTCTCTGCCCTCAGGCCTGCTGCCCGGTCAGGCATCTGGAGACAGCAGAGAGTCCAGTAACATGATAATCTCACATCCCAAAACCGGTACCAAGGGTTCGGAGAAGCCCCAAGCTACCGGCACACTGGCACTATGCCAAAGTGTCACCAGCCTGTCCCCTCTGATGAGGTAGGATTCGTGGTGGCAGTGGTTGAGCACACTCCAGCCTTGGGACACGGGGCCCAGGGTGCTTACGGGTAGAGATCGCATCACTAGGGACTCGTACCTTGGTAATGCGACTCGGCATGTAAGTTTTGTTGTAAACTTGGATACCAACTCCATTAGCTGGGAGAACCAGCTAGAAGGTTCACCTCCACCTGCAGTGCCTTGGCTTGTAGGTACCTTGCAAGGAAAGCTCTGAGCAAGGGCTCCTGAACGGTAAGTCATACCATCCCTCCAAAGAGGGCAAGAGTTGTGTCCCACCAGCTTGTTTGTGTCCCGGCACTCTGTTTCGCGCGTAGATTCAACTAGTACAGCACCTATAATCACATGTCTAATGCCACAAGCCAACTTATTAGAATTTTGAAACATTATTTTTTATTTATTGGCTGGGGGTGCACATGCGCCCAAGCTCCTATCAGTAACCGCCCCTGTCAGTACCAATAAATCCAACAAGGAATAACGGGACAGCAATATTACAGTGCTAAACGTCCAATCTAAACGCTTTTATTCATTTATTCGCAGAGAACAATCGATGATCACAATTTTGTTTTCCTTATATCTAACAGTTTATGTCATAACCATCCTAATATATAATAAATCAATAGAATAATCGCGTTCCAAAAGTATATTCTATCTATCTATCTTATATTATAATAAACTAAATATTGGATGCAAGACTATGTAATATAATAAAAGACTTCAGGAATATTATTCATGATTTGGACAAACATAATATCCTCAATTTATTTTATTAGTAACACACTTTTTTTTTATCACGTCTGGCAATAAAAAGTTCTACACCTTATCACAAACCGATGAAAAGTTATTATCCAAGTTACATTAATAGAATGCTGCAACTGATAAAATGCTATAAACGGAAATTTTGAAATCAAACAACTTCTTTTGCTGTATGCAATGACGTATACCTAGTAATAGATGTAGAATAATAATAACTATTATTGCCGAAAACTATTTTTTTAAAAATCAAATGAAGGTAGGTAACCATTTCATCGGATAACTAATAAACATAAATGAATAGATTCTAAGTATTATTATAGAATATGAAGGTAATTTTGACATTAACATTTTGCACAATCAATTATTTGTTTATCACACAACTCCCGAACCACCGAGAGTAGACAATCCAATGCATTACATTTTTGTTAAATGAAATTATGTAAATAAAGAACTACGAAGGTAGAAGTTACTACAAAATATAAAAGTTATCAGACACTAAAGCCAACGAAATAGATTAATATCTACATCGTTTTCCGTATTAGAGACATTGATATTCAAAATATGGCAATCTTAGGATTTGATTTCTGTACATTTGAGAACTAGCTCTTCGGAATGGTATTCCACGTCATTGAGGATGGGCAATACTGTAGGGACGAGATAAATTGAGCGAATCAAAGCTGAAAAACTAATATCGGATTGAATACCAAGTCGAAGGAACTGTGACTGTTTCGGATGGGGTGAATACAATCATGGTCAACAATGATGAATCATAGAGGAGCCAAGATGAGTCGGACTTGAGTTAAGGCCTTTCTACATGCTTAGATAACCTTGGGCCTGAGTGCTACGGCGTCCAACGAGGTAAGCGATGAGTACGACAGCCACAAGGATACCCAAAGCGATTCCAACCATTATAGGGACGAGGTCAGTGTTGTCCATCTCACAGGCATAAGCTGAAACCAGAGGAAATGGTAATCAAAGGTTTTCCCCAAAAAAATACACGATATTTTCTAAACATCGTAACCAAAACATCCAAAAGCTTAATGAAAACGATTGCATACGAGTTTGCAACACATTGGGACATTTTATGTCTTTAGTTGCAGACTCGTATGTGTTGCAAACTCGTTGCGAGCTCTTAGAGCCACTCATCTGATCCGGATCCTGGGCAACGTCAAGTAAATGTCCTAAAGAGGCTACATACGAAATTACAGCTTCCTAGGGTGTAAAGCATAGAAATTAGCTTTAAGAGCCACTCATCTGTTCCGGACCCTGGGCATCGTCAAGTAAATGTCCTAAAGAGGCTACACACGAAATTACAGCTTCCTAGAGTGTAAAGCATAGAAATTAGCTTTAAGAGCCACTCATCTGATCCGGACCCTGGGCAACGTCAAGTAAATGTCCTAAAGAGGCTACATACGAAATTACAGCTTCCTAGGGTGTAAAGCATAGACATTAGCTTTAAGAGCCACTCATCTGATCCGGACACTGGGTAACGTCAAGTAAATGTCCTAAAGAGGCTATATACGAAATTACAGCTTCCTAGAAATTACCTATTAAAATGATTTATCCACCGCTTCACAAATCAATCCATTCTCGCAATATTTGGAACACCTGCTAAGAACCAAATCATCGAAACAGCAGCTCAATGAAATCATCAGAAATTAACAAGCGGTTGCAACCATGTTCATAATATCAATTATTGAGAACTATTGATCACCTGTGTGTACACAATTACCTATCTAAAAATAACCATGCTCATAACTCAGCTTTTGGCCAAGCACTTCGCAGTAGTTAACATAATATGGTTGGATAAATCGAGAGCTTTCCAACGAATGGTCAACGAATTTTGTGGGATGAAAAACGATGAAGTACCATTTTCCAAGCAACGACTCGATTGTAAGCGGAAATCATCAAAATGTTAACCTATGAATGGTCAACGTCATTTCTGATGGTCATAATCATCGTTGTGGCCACTTGGGACAATTTTTTTCGTGACGATTTTTTTGTTATGTGCCATATGAAAGACATGAAAATGTCAAAACCAATTTTAACTTTTTTTGTTAACGCTTTTTGTTAACGCTTTTTTCGTTTATGTGTCAAAGTAAAGACATAAAATGTCAAAAACAAAAGTTAATGGGTTCTACTAAAAAAAGAGTTACACTGTTGAATTTCTCTGATGATTAGGTCATAATCAGTAACAAACAATAACCAACCAAACAATCAAAAAATGATTAGTTTATTTTACGCAGAAGATATGCATGAGAAAGGCATATTATAGAATTGTTACTTTCAGAAAAACTCCCAGAGTAAGCACGAGAATCTCTTTCTCACACTTGTTACGCTGTATTTGTGCGGATTCACAGCAGTCTTCTACTAGTAATAAGAAGACAGAACTGGGAAACTTCTACTTCATTGTAACCTCCGATACATTGGGGTTAAGAATAACCCTATAATGCGTTCGACCAATTCGCTATAAGAGCGAGTTACACTATAGAATCAATTATTCGGGGAAACTCAATGGACTTACCATTTGGGCACGGATTTACAACAAAATCCATGAGAATACGTAATTTGAAGCTAAATTCTTCTTCCTTTTTACTTACATATAACATTTTTGGCGTCACTGTAGCGATAAATCTACGTCCCCCCCCCCCCCCCCCAATATTATGGCCCAAAAATATCTGATATCTCGATGGAGTTCGAACTCATGACCTCAATTACTAAGGAGAAATTTTAGTCTTTAGTAGCAACACTCCGACGGGTGGGGCTATGGGGCCGATTTTATCAATAAGTTATTCTTGAAAGTAACATTTCACCAAAGTCAAACAGCAGCCGTCTTGGCTGGTTTGGGGTCGGACGAACGACGAAGTAAAACTGCAGGCCACTGGCTCAGCAGATGCTTGCCGGAAGAAGTCCAGCAGTTCAGCGAGGTCATTGTCAAGGTCTGTGTTTTGACTCCAGCGAATGAAAAAGTGAAAAATAATGTCTCAGGGAATGCGATATTTGCAGTCTTTTGTCCAGAGAGATTCAATTAATTATTGTTTTGTATCATTAAGGGTTTTTACGACATGCGCTAACAGTTTTGGCCCAAAAATATTTGATACGTCGACAGAGTTCGAAGTTGTGCCCTACAACAGTTCAAATATCTGTTTATGAGTAATATTTTGCTAGAAAAAGTGGTTCCAAAGATGACAAAATTTATATGATGAATTTTCCTCACAATGGCTCTTAGTTGGGGAGGGGGGCATACAACACAACTAGATCGAACGATTGATCGGAAATTTCAAATGAGAAAACAAAACGACGAAATGCTCAGAATAGGGGGCCAATTTATAGATCATTAGAAAAGTACAGGCATATTTTGTTAGTACATACCTTTAGCAAAGTTATCACCCGGCAATTGTCTGAATGCCTCAAATCTGATATTGTCCATATTGACGTGGAGAGTGGCCTTAGTGATATTCACATATTCGTCATTTTCCTTGAGTACAGCGGGTTCAGACCAGCGACATTCGTATGATGTATTGAGCTTGGTTTTGAAGACTTTCAGATCGTCCGAGGCAAGCGAAATGTACGTTTGGTTTCCTAAAACTAGATTAAAAAACAAAAAATAAAATTGTTAGCTAAATAGGTTAACTGAAATGTAGTCAAGTTAATCCCAATAATATTAGTGCATTATACAATTATAGATAAATATGTAGTTCATTAACACGAGGACGTACGACCGAACGAATTAATAAATTAACTGTATTTGTCGGGGGACTAACTTCACTACCTACTTCCATATCAGCAGAGATGGGCATATTCGTAGTCAGGAATACGAATATATTTACAGAAAATCAATTCTGTGAATACGAAGTCCGCACCTGGCTAGCTGCTCGGCAAAAGCATTGAGGGCGATCTGCAAGCACCCCAGGGGCGAGATCGAACCCTATTTCATCTGGCAGCTTACCCAAGGCTGTATCCACGACCAGGTTGAAGAGGAGTGGCGATAGAGTATCCCCCTGGCGTACCCTGCACCCAATGACAACATCCCCTGACATCTCACTTCCTGCCATGGGGACCGTCACATCTTCTTGATACATACAGACAGGCAACATACTCAATTGAACGAGCAGGGGCCCCAACACCACGAAGGCAAACGGTCAGGGCAAAATGGCTTACAGTGTCAAAGGCCTCAGCGACATCCAGAGCAGCAAGATGGAGCTGCCGTTTCTTGATGTGGGCTAGCGAAATGACAGTTTGGAGAACCCAGTCACTTAGAAGCAAGATGCCAGAATCTTTTGAAAGTGGCGGATAACTACCAAAAATATTCGGATGGTAGCCTCCAGGCCCTTCTTCCAGCGTCGGGCAGAAATACCATCTGTTCCAGCAGATGTGGAGTTTTCGACACGGCACTCATGTGCTTCATCATGAAGCACCAGCTTGCACATAATGCTCCCGGGGTACCACCGAATCACCAGGGTTGTGGCTGGGAGCACTCAAGAGTAGCTCCTAAAATTCCACAAACTCCTGGAGAAGGGGCAAAACTTGTTCATCCCTAGCTCCCTCCAGTACCTCCGCAGCTACACGAGCCTGATGTTTCCTCCACTTCACAACTTCTGGACCTGCTGGTATTCCCGCCTCCTTGCTTGCTTAGCTGCTCTGCAACCTCCCTGATGCCTCGCCACAGTCACATCCCCAACCAGTGGGAAGATCCTCTGGACATAGGCCCTAATTTCGTCTTCCAAGCAATCAGGCCTCTCAACAGCCCGCCACGCCAGTTCCTGCTGGCAGGTACTCTCATAGCCTTCAATACTGCCTACCTGCTTCCTGGGCCTCAACTCTTTGGTCTTCAGATCTTAAAGAAGACTGGAGGTCCTGGGGGAGGAATGCTGAATGGCGGGCTGCTGTCCCATGCCTGTAGGAGATGCGAGAGATCACCCATGACTATTTGCCAGGAGAGCATCCTGGACAAGCTGCTTGTTGAGATTGAATGGCAGAAAGCGTGCGCATGGGAAAACGTGCTTGTAAGAAAACATTAATATTGCGTACTTCATTACACAGCACAGCCTCTGCCTCCACTGCTGCCATTCGCCGCAAATCCTCAGAAGCATATGTGGGCCACTTTCGCTCTATATCTTTTGCAGCATTGGCCTGTACAGGATGCTTCTGCCAGACGTGGGCACTGAGGCCACTCTTGGAACTGAAGGGTCTCTCATAGTGGGCATTTGCTGGGGCAGTGTATGAGGAGGAGAGATAGGAAGATGATGAAGAAGAAGAGGGAGAGGATGACCGGCACCCCTGCCTGGAGTGCCTCCCCTAGAAACCTATGTGCCAATGGGCTGACGGGGTTTGAGGCTCATCATTGTCAGTCATCATAACGGGGAGACGTGGACAGAAGGGTCGGAAGACCCATTGACATGAGCCTCCCCCCTAATCACCACTGGGTCGTTTTGCCACCCTCTTATCATGCGACGTATCATCTCTTGACTTGGGTAGTGGTACGAAGGAGCTCCAAAGAGATAAAAACACCAGCAGTTACCCTACCCCAGCAATTCAAACACACACACACACACACGCGTGCGCGCATGCACACACGCACGATAGTACACCCACACACACACGCACGCACTCACGATAGCACACACAAACTCCCAACTTAAAATCGGTATAAGTAGATAATTGACATTATTTTCCCAAAAACCGTTTAAAAAATAAAAATAAAATAATGGAAATACCTTAAGTACGTGATTGCCAAAGTAATTATTTCTCACCTTCATGGAGGGTTATATTGCTACTGATTTTGGAGAGATGATATTCGCCGCTTTCATTTTTGAAGTCAAAAGCGATGGAAGTATTGCCGAGTGTAAGTTGAAGGATCTGATTCTTTTCACCACACATTCCCGAGCTCGTTGCATTTGGTAGAATCTTGATGTTATCCGTGATTTGCTAAGAAGATAAATTTATTAGATAAGAGAATATACATAAGGGAAAGTAAAGGTTACCTACAGGTTTCTAACGAGCAAGCGTTCTATTACAGAAGGCTAATACATGGACAGAAAAAGGGATAAAAATTTGACACTCTTTCCTAAAACCCCTGCCCTGAATTTTTCTACATCTTCCTTGCTACTTCAGTGATAATTATAAGTTCGTAAGTAATGAAAAATAATAAAATGACCAATCTCAAGATAAATTGAGGTATATCTTGGTAAATCCAACCCTCTAAATCATAAAACCCTAATAATAATAATCACTGTATCGGAGTTGGGTTTTTTCACAAGAGTGAAGAGTTTTTCTGCCGAAAATTCAGCTTTTAAGAAGCACAATCAAAGGGTAACAACAAAATTAGAATACTGTGGTAATCACGTAGTTTCTATGATTAATTTTTCTCTCAAACGACTTCAACGATTTTGATAAAACTTGGATGAGTTAAATGCTTATCTGGAAGAATTAAAATGTTAAAAACGCAAGTTTCCTAGTGCATAATGTTCGCAAAACACCTTTCACAGTTAAATACTACTAGGTGGAGCGTTGTCAGAAGACTCGCACCAAATGTTTTCATGAAAAATGAAGCTGTCTGTACACAAAGAACTGTTTCTGTTTAGAGAGGAAAACCAACTGAAGAGCAATAAAGTCACACGGAAGGAAGTCAGAAATAACCGAGTTACTCGAAGCGTGAAGGTTAACACTTCGTGTTTTCTCGGTCGTAATAGCTTTTTAAAATTGAATTCGTCCATTTTCAAAATGAATTCGTCTTTTTACAAAACGAATTCGTCCTTTTACAAAATGTATTCGTCCTTCAAAAAGTGGGACAACATCTTCAGGGCAACCTGAAAATGATATGCAGATACCTTTTCCTTTTTCGAAGAATAATAATTTATTGCATTGGTTTGCATAGTTAATAAAAATGTAATTGAAGAAATTTACAACGTTTACAAGGAATTGACACAAGAAATTTGCAAAAAGTTTGCAAGAAATTAATACAAAAGCAAGAATTTTAGAGTTTTGGTTTATTATTTTCAATAATGAACCCTTGTAATCAACCAAGAAAAAAAGTAACCCCCCCCCCCAAAATTGGTTGTTTTACGTTTAAAGATGCATAGAATCTTGAAGAAAAATTCTTCAGTCCACCATGCGCTGTCCAGAGCTTCTCTCCAAAACTACTGGACCAAAGTTTAAGAAATTTGGCTGAAAAATCATACATTGGCAGGGGTTGTGCCAGTAACATCGGCATCAAGTTTGATCAACCATAGAGGGTAGTAATTAAGGGCTGAAATATTGAAAAATCGAGATATCGAAAACTATTAAGGTAACGCCACTGTTTTGCCAGTTCACGGCGCTGCATCATCACAGCTATTGTAAAGAAAGATGAGGTGTGTTATTTAATTTTATTCATTTCTCTTCAGTAGGTAACACGGATTTCAGTGAAACACAACTAAAAACCATCTTTTAAGAATCACAATTAAGGAGGCGCAACATCAAAATAGGCAAAAATATAGTTTTTCTCGATTTTTCGCTCTGCCAAAATAAACCCCAACGATTTTGATCAAATTTTCGTAGATTACTCTTTAGGTGGGTACTTCAATATCCGATATCCAATTCAAGAAATTCAAGTTTGGATCGATTGGCACTACAATCCTGCACAACAAATCCTAACCAAATGTAGACTGCGGTCGTTGAGATTAGATAGGAAGGTTTGGAGTACTCGGTAAAATTAAATTAATATCACTATTAACGAGTTATGAGTTTGACATCTGATTCAAATAATGAAACGACGAGGTTGAACCCCGAGCATCGTCAGATTAGAGTGTCGAACTCAACTTGTAGATTCAATGCTGCACTATAACTTCTACAAATTATTGTTTTTAGTCTGAACTGAGGGAAATAAGCAATAATTTTACATGTTTTGCACACGATTTCGTTTCAACCACTAAAGAAAATTGAACCCTGAAGTCATTCAATTTTTTCCGAGTGAATGCATTGAGTGATCCAACATTAACACTCATATTAGCTGTACAATGCTCAAGTAAAAACCATAAATTGAGAAATTGGAATCTACTCACATGTTTCAACAGTCTCCTCAAATAAAGAAAGTTTTCCAAATTCGTTCAGTTTTAAACGCATGTTTTAGAAAGGAAATGTAGATTTAAAAAATATCTATCCTATTTAAAAATGCACATAGTTGAAATATGCATAAAATTTAAAAATATATTCAATGGCTCATCTTGAGAAATTACTACATTTCCCTTTTATAAGTTTTTATAACTTTTTTTCAAATATTACTGAATGTGGCGAAATCTGCGGTTGTGTCCCTGCAGGGGGGGGGGGGGGGATGAGGAGATTAAAGCACTTCAATCCTTCCTTCCCCTTTTTAAAAATACTTGTGAACTCTTTGAACGAATTTAATTCAATTTTGTTCAAAATTTATTCAACACTCCACCAATTTCACTCAGCCCAACCCTTCAACTACTGATTTCGTCTGCTTAGTTATGTTATGTAACAGTTTGTTGTGCGTAGCAGTAGCTGGTAGGAAAAAACCACGTATTTGGAAGAAAACTAAATATTGTATAGTAGGGATTAGGAGACGATTATGCCTACTTCCTATTTTCTTAACCCTGTGCATTCATAAAATACAGATATTGTATGTATCATCATTACGTGGTGAGATCATGATTAAGCAAGGAAATCGAAAAGTGAGGGAATGACATAGTATAAGGATATAGTATAAGGTGTAGGTAGGGTAGGTCCTGCAGGAGGGGTCTTCGCACAAAGGATTTACCGCTAGTTCATATGCAGTTCTAGGACTGTCCGGGCATGCGTACTAGAGGATGTCGCGTGCGCAGTGCAAGTGTTCCGAACTATGAGTCCCTTCCCACTGTTTGCAGTGGCTTTTTGGAATAGTTACGGACAAGTTCAGAACTCGGTTCCGGAGTTGCGTTTTTTTCTCGAACTCAGGACAACTACAGGAGAGCGCTCTTGAGAGTGTTTGAAGAAGTTTGTAATCAGAGCTTATTGTCAAGCAGTTGTCTTGGCGTTTTCAACGTTTTATTGACATGAATCTATGTCTTATCTTATCTATTATCTATGAGGGTTATTCGAAAAATTCTGTTACCCGTTCCATTACCACATTTTCTAACGATTTCCACATGTTTTTTGTACGTGAAGTTTTCGTCCCACAACAATCGTTCTCTATTCATTGAAATGCTCTCGATTTATCAAATCGTATTATGATAACCACTGCACAGTGCGTGGCCAACAATCTGTGGTACTTGAGCATGGTAATATACTATATAGGTAAATAATTGATGAATAAACGAACTTCCTAGTGAAGTTCATTCATAATTATGTCAAGAGCACTAGAGGGTGTTTTAACAATTTAGTGGCCACCAGCCACGTGTGGGAAAGAGCTGGTTTCAAAGGTATTCAAAAAATAGCGGGACAGGCGCCTGCAGGGAGGTTGTAGCAACCCGTATTTCGCCCGGCCATGTTGGCAGCACTGTCCGAGCCATCTGCATCCTCATTAGTTTAGAGAGTCCCCAGGCACGTCTATGATAGAGGGAAGGGTAATGGGTGGGCGTAAAACACCCTCAAGTGCTCCTGACATAATTATGAATGAACTTCACTAGGAAGTTCGTTTATTCATCAATTATATCTAGGAGCAGTAGAGGGTGTTTTAACAATGTAGATGTTTAAAGGGAAAAAACTAAAATAACATCATAGAGTGCCGGGTCCAGACCTGGACAGCTTGACACCCCCCCCCCCCACCCGACGGGAGAGCAAAGAAAAAATCCCCTTGCACACCCTCTCTACCTATCACATCGTGGAGAGGGGGGGAAGTGCTGGTCTCTGCACTGGTCGTAGCTTGACCAGATAGTGTCTTTGTTCCCCCAGGAAAGATCAAGTCGTTTCTCAAATTTTCCTGGTAACCAAGGCCTCCAGAGGGAAACCTTTTTTTTCCCTGTATTTAAAATATTTAAATTCTTTCATTACGCCTCTGCATTTTAAATTGTAAGACTACCATACTATGCGTGAGTTGATTTCCAAGGTTTGCCCAAAACATTTCCTGTGTTAATTACCTGGACGATTTTGGGATCAGGAAGTCAGATGACTGTGCGTCTCATGTTCAGATTTTAACTGAGTTACTACAGGGCTTGGGGTTCATGGTAAATTTTGATAAATGTGTTCTCGAACCCTCTCAACAATTTATTTTTCCGGGCTTTGTGTTTGATTCTGTCCAAGAGAGTATTTCTCTGCCTCTCAGGAAACGTCTTTATATTCAAGACATGATTGCTCACTTTACCTCTCTTCCAAATCCCACTGTGAGGCAATTCGCAACCGTGATAGGGACGTTAGTGGCTGCTTGCCCCGCGACACCTTATGGTAAAATTTATGCAATGTTCTTGGAATCGGTCAAGGTGACAGTTTTAGAGACGAATAATTTTCCCTATGAAGGTAAGTTCACCCTGCCCCCCACTAACTATCCAGGCCTCCTATGATGGAGTAATAATGTTTTTTCCATGGTGAATAGATTGTGTAAAGATGATTTCTCGGTCACAATTGAAACGAACGCCTGTCAATCAGGATGGGGGACGTGGTGTGACGGACGTACAGTCAGTGGATGATGGTCCCCAGAGGAAGCAACTCATCACACCCCTCACCCCTGGAGCTTAGGGCAATTTTCCTGGCATTACGCCACTTTGGTGACCGAGTTATGAACTCGAAGATCCTTGTCAGGTCTGATAATACTACATCTATCAGCTGTGTTAATCAACTAGGTTCCATGATTTCTTCGAGGTTATTTTCATTACCCGAGAGATTTGGAAATGGTGCGAACACTGAGGGAATTTTGTGTTCTCATCCTATATCGCTTCAATCGAGAATACTGTGGCAGGCAAGTGCTCCCAGCGCCTCCCAGGGGAAACAGAATGGTTGCTATGGGAATCCTACTTTAACGAAATTGTCAGAGGTTCAGCTCCCCCACTATCGGACTGTTCGCCTTAACAGCCAATTCTAAGTGCTCGAGGTTTTTCTTGCGGTTCCAGGACCCGAGAGCAGCAGGAGTGGATGTTTACCTTCCCCTGGATGGGACTGAACTTCTTCGCTTTCCCACCCTATTCACTGATTCTCAAAGTGTTGAGAAAAATAGTAAGGGATCAAGCAACGGGTCTTGTGGTGGTGCCTTAAGCTGGATTCACTTGGAGCGGAACGAGAGCGGAAAGCGGAAGGACAGAAAAACCAGTGGAGGGGGCGGCGGAGACAGGGAATAGTGTTCACATAAAGCGGTCTCTTTGGTGATCGGAATCATAACCTTCCTACTGAAAGCCTCTCTGATCTAAAACCTCTAATTGCAGTTATCAATATTCCGGAAACGGTATAAAAATTTCTACCACCGTCCGCTGTCCGCCCCTTCCGACAACATGGCAGCCACCTTCCTCAACTGTTGTCCCAACAGCCAATCAGATTGCGTTCCGTCCTTCCGCCTTTCCAAGCTTGTTCTGCTCCATGTGAAACCAGCTTAACTGGCCTTCTCAGGCCTGGTACCCCTTATTTTGTGAACTTTAAGTCACCAATCCTATATATCCCTGGGCCTGGCCAATGACCTTCTTTTTCTCCCTTTCAGATCTGAAATCCACCCACATGCGGAGTCTCTTGTTTTACAGGTGGCCTAATTATCAGGGAAGTATTCCAAAGAAAGGGCATCCCACACAGTCTCTGTGGCATGGAGAGAAGATGCCTTCTGAATACATTTTTCCGGGTGGCGGGCTGGACACCCTCCTTCACAGGGTTTACTATGTTTAGTGATAGGTTCCCGAGTTCAATTTCCCGTGCTTGTAGCCGTTTTCCCGGTCCTCTTTCCCCTCACAACTGCCTAGAGAGATGGGGTCGGTGGGGTCCATTCCCCTCCTTTGTGGTTTCTCTTTTTTTGTCGAGATTTTGAGTCCAACACTGAAAGTGTTAAATATCGCCCTTAGATCCTTGATCAAAAAAATTGACAAGATGAAATCATCAACTTTCTGCCTTCAGAAGGCACCAGCAATTAGCATCTGAAGGCTACTCCAAGAGGGGTGGAAAGCCATGTTTCTTCCGAGATTAATTTTATTATCTGCTTTTGTACGAATACAGCTCTCCCGCAGTGTATCCATTTTTTCAATAAAAGTTAGTCAATTCGTATTTTCGAGTTCACTTTCCAAATTCCTACAACGCCATGGAGCAGAATCTTACATGCTCTAAGAGTGAAACAGCCAGCTGGAAGGATTTCATATGATGTCACCGGTACAGATAATTTTTTGAAAGGAAGTTGATAAGTATTCCCACGAACTGAATCATTTTTACCATCACATATGAATGTGATACAAAATTTGTACAACTTCTGACCCATGGGTATCACTCGTTCAAATCGGAACTACTTTGTACGATTCTCTAGTGTTTACCTCTATTCACAAAAGTATCCAAATCGGAAACTGCTTGCAATCGTAATTAGTTACTTCAGAAAATGGGGAAAAAAATGTATCAACTATACAAATTGATTGTCAGTATTAGAAACAAAAGTAAGTCGTAGAGGTCACGTCAGTAGGTATGCACCTTCCACCTACCAGTATTACTACAATTGTTGTCCACTCATCCACTCATTCAGAGGAAAGTAGATTGGAAGTTCCAAACAATTGAAATTTCAAAAGATAGAAATGAATGCATAAATTTTACAATAACTAAATGAATGACTAAAATTCAAAATTTTGAACAAGTAGCTGTTGAACATTACATCGTAATCTGACAGAACACAAATAGACCAACCTTGCCAGAAGTCCCATTTGTGTAGATAAGTTTAAGAGTGATGTCTGCCTTTGCTAAAATACAGACTTTGCCATCGGCATCGGTCAAATTCCAATAATACTCTTTGGGCGCTGGTTTCGGTGAGGGCTTGGGGGATGTAGGGGCAATAGTAGACGTGGGTTGAGGGCTTGGAGTAGTGGGCGAAGGCGTTGTGGGATTGGTAGTAGTTGTTGGCGTTTGAGTGCTAGAACTTGTGGGTTGAGCCGTTGAACTTGTCGGTTTCGGAGTAGTGGTCGTACTTGGGGTTGCAGGGGTTGACTCAGGGAGAGTTGTAGTAAGTTTAGCCGTTGCTGGACTAGAACTTGAAGATGGAGTTAGCGTTGTGACTTCTTGATTGTCTGCAAAAAACAAAGAAAAGAAGTGCTCAATATAAGTAAGTGATCAAGTCAATTTTCAGAAATGAATGTGAAAATTGGATCGATAAAAATCCATGCAACAGGATGTTGACGTCATGTATCAACTCTCTATATTATGTATAAGGAAAACTTCCACTTTCTAAGAGGTTTGATTAAATTGGCCACATAGCTCATCTGGTTCGAATGTTCTAACTAAAGAGAATTTTTTCCTTTTAAAGAACCAGTTCAAACTCTACTGAGGGAGGAATGAAATATTTTTGGGATGTAATGAGTGGCGTAGTCAGAAGGACCTGAAATAATACAAAACATTAATCCCTCTTGAGTGAAGACTGCAAAATATCACATTCCCTGACACATCCTCTTTCACTTCCTCACTCACTTGAGTTAATACACACAACGTAACAATGACCTCGCATGACTGCTGGAAACCTGCCGTTTCACTTAGTCATTCGTCCGACCCCAAACCAGCCGAGATGGCAGATATTTGATTCTGGGGAAATTTTATGTTCAAGGAAAACTTTAGCAGTTGAAGAAGTTTAATTAAAATGGCCTCATAGCTCATCTGATTGGAGCGTTGTAACTAAAGAGAATTTTCTCCTTTGTTCAAACTCTGTCGTGGTAGGAATCAAAAATACTATAAGTGGTGCCGCAGTCCGCAGGACATAAAATAATACGAAACAATTAATCTCTCTTAAGCCATCACATTCCCTGACACATCATCTTTCACTTCCTCAGTCACTTGAGTTAAAACACTCATTGTGATAATGACCAAGGATCGACTACTGGACATCTTCTAGCGAGCATCTGTTGAGCCAACAACCTGCAGTTTCACTTTGTCATTCGTCCGATCCCAAACCAGCCGAGACAGATGGTATTTGACTCCAGGGAAACGTTATGTTCAAGGAAAACTTCAGCAGTTAAGAGGTTTGATTAAAATGGCCTCATAGCTCATCTGGTTGGAGCGTTGTAACTAAAGAGAATTTTCTCCTTTGTTCAAACTCTGTCGTGGTGGGAATCAAAAATACTATAAGTGGTGCCGCAGTCAGCAGGACATAAAATAATACGAAACAATTAATCTCTCTTAAGCCATCACATTCCCTGACACATCATCTTTCACTTCCTCAGTCACTTGAGTTAAAACACTCATTGTGATAATGACCAAGGATCGACTACTGGACATCTTCTAGCGAGCATCTGTTGAGCCAACAACCTGCAGTTTCACTTTGTCGTTCGTCCGATCCCAAACCAGCCGAGACAGATGGTATTTGACTCCAGGGAAACGTTATGTTCAAGGAAAACGTCCGCAGTTGAGAGGTTTGATTAAATCGGTCTCATAGCTCATCAGGTTAGAGCGTTGTAACTATAAAGAAATTTCTTCTTTCACGAGTTCAAACTCTGTCAAGGTATCATGTATTTTTGGGACGTAATACGAGTATCTAAATGGAACTGGCCCTCTAGGTATCTCTGGTTCAGTTCCAGTTTGTGTCTCTCCCACGCCAGTCATTATATTTGAGAGTTCATTCTTCAACATACCTCCTCCCTGATCCCATTTAAAGGTCTCATTACTTCCACATTTATCAACAAACGACTCCCAGGTCCATTCCAGCTTCTAACTGATAGCTTATTCAGCCGCCATTTTTGCGAATCTGGAAGGGGGTGTGACAAGGCTTCGTAATAAACTGGCGTTCAGCTTCAATACAGTGGTATTCCTTATGGTCCAGATTAGTCTCCAAAAAGATGACACATTCATTCATCTAAACTTTCTCTAAAACTAGTAAAATGTTGTTGAAAACAGTAATGTGTGTTTACCGCCTGTGTTTCGCCTAGATTCCTTAATGAGCACTACGAACTAAATCACTCGGGACGAAGTTGTGGAAACCCATTTCAAAGAAAAACGGAAGTCAAAGAAGAAATTATCTAATCCCATGAAAATAAAGTTACCTATAAATCGATTCAGATGGTTAGGACACCATCAGTAACAAACAATAAGTGAGTACTACCTGCTTCTTCATTTTAGATTTTTTATTGAAATTAGATTTCATCCTAAGAAGTTTGATACTACCGCATATGGTAAATAGTTTTCTTTTATGATTTTTCTGAGTATCGGGGGGTGGTGATGTTACATTGGGAAGGGGGTTCCCATCAATGCAGGAGGGGTGCTTTGAATTCCTTGAATCTCAGAAAGGAAACTGCTTATCACTGAGGAGTGCGGTTGGTGTCAAACTTTTCAAGATGAAATCATCTTCCGTTTAAAAATAATAAAAAGTACCTTTTTCACTCCTAAGGGTAGAGGAGGTAGTATGAAACCCTCGCACGAGATGTTTTTAACCGATATTACTTTCAAGGAGTAAAACCCATACAGAAGTTATAGACTGACGCACACGTACACTGATATATTAATTTGATCCCCACAGACGAGTTCAGATTAGATGACTCCATTTCTGGGATGTCCCAAAAAACTTTTCAAACTCCGCAAAGAATTTGAAAAAGGAGATTTGCGATCTTCTCAATAGGAATGGAGCTGATAAAAAGCAGCGTAAAATATGGAGTTCATAAATAAATCAGGTGTTTGGCCCTATCCAAATTTGTATTTACCACTACAGGACTGGAATAGAGTTAGAGGATTGTTTTCTAAGGTTACCGCAAGAGCGCTAATGTTGCTCTAAGTTGAATTACTCCCTTTGTATACTTCAGGACGGAACTATGATAATTTTCCTTTCCCTAATTATTCCCAAATTAGATTCCGATCTGAACTCCCGCAAGTGCAGTGAAAGTGATAAATTGACATCAAAATTTGCTGTGTAATTTTTTATCATGTTGCCACTGTATCGAACACTAGCGCTATGAACAGTCCTGTGGACTGGGCGGGCGAAAAATCGCCATTATGTATTTATCTCTCGTAAAATCAGTCTTGCTACTCCATTTTACCGCCTTTCTTTTCGTAATTAAAACGTTTGGAGTCTGGATCCCGTAAAACCTATAAGTGTTTTTATTTCCGATCCCGTATATCAGAAATAGAAGTGCAGTATATATATATATATATATATATATATATATATATATATATATATATATATATATATATATATATATATATATATATATATATATATATAAACAAGATTGATCTATTGGTCTGAGGCGTGGATCATCAGAGATAGAATCTTCCTAGATGTGGGGGTAAAAGAAACAATAAATCTTGAGCTATTTTAGTAGAAAAATGAATCATTGGATAGGATATGGATCATTCGATAGACTAGTTGGGACGTTCTAATCACCCGAGTTGGATCTGCAAGCACCAGATCAAGATATTAGTTTTTGAATTAGCAAATTCAAAAGTGGAGCTCTGAATCAGGTGTAGTCAGGTAACCTGAAAGAGGTTTTTAATCAGCTTCAGATTTATAAGGGTCTTCTATCACTATCAGTACAGCCGAGAGCTATTGGATAAGCTGACTTCAAAATGGATATGTTGGAAAAAACAAAATGAAAATACAATCTACGAATCCCAAATAGACTATAATACGGGGACTATAATAATTATCAATTTAGGACAGTGCTTTGCTCTTATGTACTATACCAACCCAAATATGGGGGGAGGGATGATCTTTACCACTATGGACTGATGGACAGATGCACATGCGTCCACTTCTGTAATTCGTGAAGTAGGTACCTTTCCAGTTTAAGTTTTGACCCATGCATTGGGGGAGTTAAAGTAAAATAATTTCAGGAAAATTGCCTACATAACTTCTACTTGATTGGGAAAGCAAACATGGGGCTCACACAAACTAGCTAATGGATAGAATAAACATCAAAGGTGCTTCAGGCCAACCAGTGAAATATTCGACAGATACAGACCTTCAACAATATCCCGATCATTTGGTGACTTGGCTAAGATACGGTGAAGACAAACGTCAAAAGATAAGAGAAGCGAAAATTGACTTCACGCAGAGAAGAATAGCACCACCAACCTACATCCATTATGTTGCAACAAGGAGCGATGAGAACAAAGAAATCGTCGAAAGAAGTTAAATCAGATGTGAGGTTGGGATCTATCCGTTGGGTATGTACCTAGCGGCACGGACGGGGACATCTACCGACTATACAGCTACATAAATACATGAAGTAAAATAATATAAATTGAAGAGAGAAGAATGGAGAAAAAATCTCAATAAATCTTATTTATATACATCAAAAATGGATCCATATTTCCCTTAGCTACTCCATAAGTCCAGATCGGCTGGACCGATGTTAAAACGGGTTTTTGGCAAATGATCAGAAAGTTTTGCAGGTGGCTTATATGCTACTTTTTTCATTTTCCCCCACTCCTCCCGGCCGAAAAGCCAGTTTCCCCCTCTAGAACTTCGCAATTGTGTTGCAACGGCACCGATCTTTTCCTAACACCTGACTGAAATCAAAAGACTGCCAAGTAACGTGGTTACTGCCACGTGAACGAGTCAGGCAACTTTTGAAGATTGGAATTGAAACCTGTATATTGTAAGTAGATAAATTGGTACATACAGCAACTTTTTAGGTATGCTGGCGTAAACATAACAGCAGGTTTCTGATAGATCAGACAAATCATAAACTGGATAAACAGTGGACAACGGGACTAACCATGGATAAGGGGACAAACCACGAGTAATGGGGCAAACTTCGCGTTCATGTTGACGCGGGACCGACAACAGCAGCAGCTACCGCCAGTATATTTACATTTAAATGGTTCCTAACTGACGGTACGAACTCCCAGTAAGGGGACAAACCACGGGTAGCAGGACAACTCACTGGTTACTACCCAAAACGGTGAACCACTATAAGCTGCAATGGGAGCTCTGGAGCTAATTTTGTTCCTATTCAACTCAATATGCTGAATTGCTGAACGGGGTCAGGGTGTGATTAACTATAATTAGAACTTTGTGGACCACTCTGATCAGCTAAGTGAGCTCTGTAGCTAATTTCGTTCATATTTACCGTATGGTGCTGAAATTCGGAGGTGAAATGTTCCTATTTAACTCAAGATGATGATCTTTTGAACAGAGTCCCACTGGGTGTGGTACCTGTAGTATAATTACAAATGATAAACTACTGTAATCAACTGACTTGAGTTCCATAAATAATCTTATTAGCAATGCAAACACAATGAAGTGTGGCAGGGTACAGCCAGTTATTACATAAAGGTGCATTTTGTGTGAAGGTGGGGAAGCTTTGTGTTCGTACTGAAGTCGGAAAAAGTGTTGTCCTCGAAAATCATAATTCCAATTGCTTTTAGCGTTTCAGAGCTAACTGATCAATTTAGGTTCCGTGTCTGTCTGCCTGTGGTAAATCCTTGTCACGCCCAAAACTATACCAAGTTTGAGTCCTATTCCAGTGAAATTTTCAGGGATTGTGCGGGTTAGCTCCTAGACGGTCACCTATAATTTTCAATGCCGTCAGATCTACTGTAAGCATGCGCAAACGTGAATTTCTCATTTATAAGGTCGATTTGTTATCATCTGTTGGTCCGATTTCGTTCAAACTCCGAAGGTAATTGGGTATAAGTTCTAGAAAAGTGCACTATAAATTATATCGCGATTGGTAGAGTAAATAACCATAGAACATGCGCGAAACTAATATAAATTGAAACTGGCAAAACTTCGAGTCTAATGAAACGATGTTGATGAAATTTTCAGGGATTGTGCGGGTTAGCTTCTTGACCGCCCCCTATAACTTTCGTCGCCGTCGCATAAATAGTAATCTGCGCATGCGCAAACCTTAGTTTCTTATAACGCCGATTTCTTATCATCTATTGGTCTGATTTCGTGCAAACTCGGGGAGTAGATAGACATATATGTTCGAGGAAAATTCCCTATGATTTATATCGCGATTGGTGGAGTAATAAACTTTAGCGCAAAACTAAAATTGATCGACACAGACATCACTCCGAGACTAATGGACCGATTTTTATGAAATTTTAAGGATTGTGCGATTTAGCTCCTAGACGTTTTCCTATTTAATTTTTTTTGCAGTTGGAGTAATATTAGTCAGCGCGCAAGCGCAAACTTAAATTTCTTATAACGTCGACTTACCACTCATTTCGACTTGTACTTTGTTCTTCAATTAATTCTACACGTCCATGTTACAATATGTGAGGAAGCTATACTGCCCACCCAACTTGGCAGAAGTTTTTTTAATTTAATGATTTAAGCCGAACCTCAACCAGAAGGTTCATAGAATAACACCAGTGCGTGGGTAAGAAATAACTAACCAAGGAATGCATTGAGCAGTGGTGCAATCGCATAATTGTACTCATGAAACATAATTTAGAAACTGGATCCGTGGGGAATAAGATAGGACATGTTCGTTATGAAGGTAACATTAATTAATTAGTTAGTTAATTCCACAGCAATGAAAACTATGAGAACGCACGGGGTTATTTTATAACGACCCATTAACTAATCCACACGAATGCTCCATGTGATTTCAAATTTGCTCAAGCGCAGAAATGATCTGGGCTGCATGAATTGGTGATACGTAGGATTGCAAGTGTGCTCACAATTTTAGTGGTATCAAACGGTTTAATCATTATAAATTGGTATTTGAGGGAATATCCATTCGCGCATGCGAGGAGATTACCACTGTACCAGTTTAGTATTGTGATAATAACCACAGTATCCAACTACAATTCCATGAAATACTCATAGTCAGTCCGAGACATGACAAGCAGCATGCCCTTCATTCAAATCGATTCAAAGAGTAGGGAAAGTGAGAAGGAGTGAATATTTTGATCGTGGAAAGAATCCGTCATTATTCAACAGTGATGATGTCCGACTTATCTAAGTTTACTCGAAATCTTACTCATATCATAACGTCATACCACACTCCTGTATTGGTAATGTAATCAGATAACTGTGTTAGTAGGAATTCAAGTTCCTCATGCGCATACAGAAGCTACTAACTAATCAGTTGTATCATATAGAGCCAGAACATTCTTAGATTGAGTAGTTCAGTAAAACTAATTTTTTTTTGACATTGAAAATGTCTTAGTCGACGGGTCAACCGGAAGTTTCTTACGCAAAGAAAAAAAACGTCACGCAACCTATAAACAAGTTAGGTGTTGTTATGATTGTATATACTAGCAATGAAATCAATTATTTAATTAACGTAATGTAAGTTTATTTGGAAAATTAAATACAGGTGTCATTATTGAAGAGTCCGTTTCGATTCGGCCAGTAGGTTTTCACTCGACATGCATTTTTAACGTTATAAAAAATGTGGATATGATAAAATACCAATCATACTTGCTGGTGATATCAACATAAACTTAAGTAGTGAGGAAAGAATGAAGTTCAGACTTTATGAACCGTCAATTTGGACTTTGCCTCATTAACAATCCATTCACTCCTATCACACGAGGAAATACCTGTATAGATGCTGTCTTCACTCGTCACATTGACAAGCTTGATACTCGGAATTACATCTCTTATTTCAGTTATCACAGGCCTTTGTTGAGCGTTACTGATGGGTGCATTGATACGCAGCTATGAAGATGATGATATATATATGAAGGGCGAAAAGTATCTATTATTGGAGGAATATTATCCAAATCAGATGATGAGAACGAAAAATGGATAAACATTTTAACTCTAGATGGTTGCAAGTATTTTGTCAATATGATGTCAATGGATACTTCACAATACCAGTTATTAAAAAAAAAAAAAAAAAAAAAGACTGTGAATTCATATTCGTGGAAGAATTGGGCATCGTCGAGACTGGCTTACAGCAAATTCAGTAAATTTGTGTGTCAATAATTATTTTATGTTTTCTAATTGTTATTTTATTTAAAACAATAAAAAACATTGAAATTACTGAGACATTTTCAATGCTCATAGCTCTTCTCTCATAAGAGAGAAAGTACGAGTTTTTGGCATGGTTTTATTAAAAAATACCATATAATTACATTGGTTATGTTACTATATGTTATATATAAGTGCTACGATATATAATTGCTTGAAGTAAAGACAAAATGAATATTCATAAATATTCAGTTTCCTACAAATGATAATACTTTATATAAGTTCCCACTCATATTTCTTATCAATATATAGGTATCTCTTAGCAATCATTCTTATAGTTTTGTAAATATTTAACATGAATCAATTCTTATATCTCCCTTAAATTACTGTATTGTTATAATTTATAAATTCATATATTTCGTCCTATGCATCAGAGTTCCGGGTTAATAGCAGTATTTCATAATTAAAAGGATTTTCCACTTTTTCCTGAATTTTTTCGAAACATAATTTCTCGTTCGTTGGCATAGGTCGAACAGTTCATTATGTGTTCTAAACACCCAATTGGGTGCCCACAATTATTACACAATGCATCGTCACTGCGGCCGATGCGGTTCAAATATGCAAGACACTTTGCGAGGTTCGTTCTCATTCTGCATATGATCCTAACCATTTTTTTTCGGTTTAGTTATCCATTAAAATCATGGTACGATGTCGATTTTAGGGTTCAGATTTTTGTAAAACTTTCCTTTTGATGTTGTTCATAAAGTTGTTGCCAGTCGCTTTCATGTTTGCGTTTCGAAACCACTTGGATTTACCACAGACAGACATGGAACCAAAATTGATCAACAAGCTTTGAAATTTTGATTTTGGAGGACAAAAATGTTGTCAACTTTTACCAAGGACACAAAGCTTCCCTCCCTACCTTCGGTTGTGAGGAAGCGAAAAGCTAAATATATATTATACAAATAAAAATCGCAGAATATTATATGGAACGAGTACTTATTGCCATAAAATTGGTAGTTCACAATTTCTTTGCAGTCAAAGTGCACAAATTTCAAAACAATCAATCAATATAATACGAAAATTCGCTCATACGACCATGCTGCATGAATGGAACTTTTATTCAGTATTTCAACGCAAATAGGATGATATAGTATCGACACGGGTGATTTACACCTGTAACGCTGGCGTGATTTGGTATGGTAATACGAAATTTAAAAGGGGTAAATTCTCACCGATTTATACTCGTATTATACAGGGTGGTACCGAATAAGTGACGAAAATTTGTGTGTGTTAGGTTGCATCAAAAGCGTAGTAAAATTCCGCCAACTTCATATTTTCATCTCAATCCTTATTCAAGATATGATTTTTTAAAGGTTTTTTTCCAGGAAAACCGAGCTTTTTCCTTTTAAACTCAAATTTCCCCCACTTTAACTTATGTAATTTTGATTTTGACCTCATTTCAATCGGAATCAACATAGAATTTCCTATTACTTAGAATAGTGTAATTTTGTTCCTAAAAAGTAACATCCGAAGACCTTCACGTCAGCTCAAACATGGTCGATTTTGAAAAAATACAATTTTTTAAATCAAAACTTTACTACTCTTCCAAAAAGATTCCTGGACTCTGGCAAATCACCTGACTCATGGAGGCTTTGTTTCAATTTTTAGCTTCACAGATTAAATCACATCAAAATTCGCTTAGGAGCTCAATCAGCAGGTTATGGTGGTTCTGCACGTTGAAATTCTATTCTACCTGACTAATACAGGCTCTTTTTCAAGTTTCAGCTCCAGAAATTAAATACCATAGAAATCATCTTTAGGGGCCAATGAGCTGGTCAGAGGTCCAACCTCTAAATTGGTGCCGAGGTGATTATTTGAAGGACGGATTTCAATTTTTTTATGCCAATTTATGGGTTTTCACATGCGCTGAACACGATGAACTTATTTATTTTACGCTCCGTCCACTAGTTATCCGGTAAACTGGCAGAGGGCGCTGCTTGAAGATTAGTAAAAATCGAAAATTTCACCAAAAATGCTGTCGCCTGGTTAAGAATTGTACTAGAAACCTGCTATTATGGTCGGATAATATGCTTTGGCATGTTCTGAACATGATTCTGTTTTTCACTATACTATTCCGCCGATGATTCCATAAACATGAGGCCATAAACTTCAAATTAATTGTAGTGTAATAGACAAATTCACCCTAATTTCACCGGAAATTATGTCGCGTTGATAATTTAAGGTCCCGAAATACCTTGTGCCGATAAAATTTGGTATTTTCCAGGATACTCGGTACAAAGCCGTTGGTAATTTGGCAAGGAAGTGAACCGGCATTGTACTTTTTCGCCAAATATAGCGGCAAAATTGAGAAAATAGCTAAACATTTCCCATTTTTCTGTAGAATTCCTTAGTTTCTATAGGTTTTCCGGGGTTAAATTCGTAGTTCTACATTTTCTGAACTGTGATTGGATAATTAAATAAAAAATAATGTACAATAATTTAAAATAATGTAATATAATTTCAGTTTCACTTGCTCGAGGGACAATCTGTAATTTGGTCGAAAAGCTGAAAGAATCCATGATCGTGCGGTTAATTATTTTTTGTATATTTTTATTACATGTTATTTTCGTTAAAATGTTATGTTTTATGTTCCACGATCATGGATTCTTTCAGCTCTCGACCAAATTACAGATTGTCGCTCGAGCAAGTGAAACTAAAATATTACATCATTTTCAATTATAGTACATTATTTTTTATTTAACGATCCAATTACAGTTCAGACAATTCAGAACTACGAATTTGACCCCGAAAACCGATAGAAACTAAGGAATTTTACAGTAAAATGGGAAAATTTTAGCTATTTTCTCCATTTTGCCACTATATTTGGCGAATAAGTACAATGCCGGTTCAATTCCTTGCCAAATTACCAACGGCGATGTACCGAGTATCCTGGAAAATACCAAATTTTATCGGCACAAGGTATTTCGGGACCTTAAATTATCAACGCGACATAATTTCCGGTGAAATTAGGGTGAATTTGTCTATTACCCTACAATTAATTTGAGGTTTATGGCCGATAAACGAAGCAATCATTGGCGGAAAAGTATAGTAAAAAACGGGATCATGTTCAGAACATGCCAAAGCATATTATCCTACCATAATAGCATGTTTCTAGTACAATTCTTAACCAGGCGACAGCATTTACGGAGACATTTTCGATTTTTACTTATCTTCTAGCAGCTCCTTCTGCCAGTTTACCGGATAACTAGTGGACGGAGCGTAAAATAAATAAGTTCATCGTATTCAGCGCATGCAAAAACCCATTAATTGACCCAAAAAAATTGAAATCCGTCCTTCAAATCATCACCTCGGCACCAATTTAGAGGTTGATTTACGATAGCGGTCGATAACTGGCCAAAATCGACCCAGGTAAAGTGGTTAGGATTAATATTTTTTGCTGAAAATTTAGGAGGGTCATCCTGACATACCGAGGAAGCAAAAAAACAATGGGGACAAGAAATCCCAGAACTTTTTTTTTTTTTTTTTTGAACCACCCTACTAGTACTTACTGCTTACTGGTACCTACCATGTAGTGCCTTCTTTTCGCATCATTAGTTAATTATAGTTACTTAACAATATTAGTTTATAACGTAGTAGTTTTTTACAAAAGTAGTTTACAACCTTTTCTCGGCACTACAGCGGCTTAGGGATCATGATATGTTGTGATGAAAACCCTGGGAGTTACGCTTCCCTAGCAACCCATTGGTTGTACAAGAAAATCAATATAATTTCACAAATTATTTCTTATATGAGGCATCTAACACTCTTTCCAATAGTTTAGTCAAATTTACTTTTACTTTGTTATTTAGGGGGAAAAATTACGTTTTGATGTTGAAAAATATGGGGTTTTCAATGAAATCGTTGGTTTTATCGAAAAATGACCTATGAACCTACGAGTAAGGGGTCGGTATCTACGTATTTTTCACGCTGGATCGAATGGTAACGCTTGCAGATCTCTCTAACTCCGTTGTAACCGAGTTTTACACTTCAATCAACTAGTTTTACCCCATATCACACATACATTCAAGCGTAACAAACAAACTAAAATGTTGCTATTCTGCGTGGAAAAATACGTAGAAACCGACCTCATACTCGTAAGTTCAAAGAGGGTCATTTTTCAAGAAAACCATCGATATGATGGAAAAACCCACATTACAACATTACAACACACCCCCCCCCCCCCCCCAAATAACGGAGTAAAAGTAAAAATAAAAAACTATACCTTTAGAAAGAGTATTAGTTAAAGCGGTTTTCATGAAATTTGCCAGTTTCGGATTTGTTTTGGAAGAGTAGTAAAGTTTTAAGATTTAAAAAAAAAACTATTTTTCAAAATCGTCCATGTTTGAGATGACGTGAAGGTATTCGGATGTTACTTTTTAAGAACCTAAGTACACTATTCTCATAGGAAATTCTACGTTGATTCCGAAAATGAGGTCAAAAGTTGAAATTATATGAGGCAAAGTGGGGGAAATTTGAGTTTAAAAGGAAAAAGCTCGGTTTTCCTGGAAAAAAACCTTTAAAAAATCCAGAACGTTGTATCTGTCAAACTTTAGTCTAGAACGTGTTTTCAGACACCAACAAAAATCTAGTGCCGCAGTTTTTTTAGATACCGACGAGCGAACGTGACAACGTCAACGTGAAACGTTAAGAAATACGTGCCTGATACGGGCTTTCCGAGCACTGTTCTAAATTATGTAGCCGCTACCTTCAAGGTAACTACTTAATCAGGCTTCTTAAACATTATGGCATCCCGAATCTATAAATTACTTATTCGTATTTAATAAGACTTTGATTCCCTACATTACCAACGCCATCGTTTTCATTTGATAACGAACTTTGGCAAACAATTCTACGATCAAAGGCTTCAAAATTTAAAAGTCTAAAATATTGATTATTGCCATCAGTTTTGGATAAATCTAAAACAATTACTGAATTTTAACGTTTTTAATATAAATATATAGGTACCTAGATATTCAAGTCGTTCCAGACAATATTATTTCCTTAAAATCAAGATTTAAAAAGAGTTCCAATCATGCAGCATGACCGTACGAGCGAATTTTCGTAAAGTATCGTCTTGTATAATGTTAAATTGATTTCAAATTAGAGCTTTATGAGTGCAAGGAAATCTTCAACTATTAATTTTATGGCAAAAAAACGAATTTAAATAATAAGCTGCTATTCACCGAGAGATTTTGGTTTTTATTCTTTTTGCGGTTTTAACCAATTTTTTAAGCATTCTTTAATGAAATTAAAGTACATTTTTCAGGATAATTTTGTAAATAAATTTTTGAATAATCTATTTTACAGTTGATAAACTTTATTTGAGAAATATTCTGCAAAAAATTGAACTTTAACGATTTTTAGCTGTTTTTATTATTTTTTAAGTGATATTTTAAGCACTTTTTCTGAAATGTGACCCATTTAATTTGCTTAAAATGTGTTGGCCAACGAACTCGTACTTTCTTTTGGAAAGCTTGATTTTTTGGCGCAAGAACGGAATTTTTATCTCAATCCTAAGGAGAGTTATCGTCTGGAATGACACATAAATAAATACACACACGCACGCGCGCGAGCGTGTGTGTCCTTCCACAGATAACTATTTTTTATTTTATTTTAAGGTTCAAACGGCACCTCAACCAGAAGGGTCATTAGCGACATTCCACAGATAAATCCCCTTAGGATTGGGATAACAATTCCGTTCTTGCGTATGTATATGTACAAAATTACGTGAAAAATGTACTCAAATTTCATTAAAATGTGCTAAAAATCGGTAAAAACTGCAAAAAAAAGTTAAAAATTAAAATCTCTTTTTGAATAGCACATTAATATTCAGAGTGATTTTTTTTGCCGTAAAATTGGTGATTAACAATTTATTTTCACACAGCCCGCAATTTTCAAAACAATGTAACACAATATAGTATGATAGTTTACGAAAATTCGCTACCATTGGCTGCCATTTTGTATTCCAAACTGAGATGTTTTGAAATGACAATTTATTACAAGGGGGAGGGGGGGTCAGTTTTGTGTCATTGTACTCGTAGTAAAATGCAGGTGTTTTGCATGAAAAAACTTTATTGCCCACGCTCATTGTTGGGCATAATCTCATCGTCGAATACGAATACGATTGTAATCGCGATAATTATTCGTTGATTCTGAGTCAACTGCGATTACATTCGTATTCGTGTAATCGTATTCGTCTGTCGGCGATTACACGAATACAACTCATAAAAATGCGTCACGGTCATCAATTTCAATACGGCGTCCCTCCTATAATTTGGGAAGCCTTGCTAATATTATCTATCTTCAGAGGGAGGGCCTTAAAGCGAATTCAACAATTGGAGCCCAGCCTATTTGTCTCAAATCTATTTCAATAGGACGTCCCTCTGAAGCTAGGTAATATTAGCAAGGCTTCGCATATTATAGGGTTGTATTCGTCTAATCATCGACAGACGAATACGATTACACGAATATGAATATAATCGCAGATGACTCAGAATCAACGGATAATTATCGCGATTACGACGATAAGATTATGCCCAACACTGCCCACGCTGTCTTGGTAAACGTTATCATAAAACAATCATTTCGTTCTACAGTAGAAGACCAACCACATTGAGCGAATAAACACGTTTAATTTTGCAGGACTCTTCAAAGTCGTTGAAGTGGTACACTCAAAACAATTCAATCTGTTATTTAACATTTCTGAGAGTACATACGTTAGGCTCTAGTTAGCCAATGAATGTTATCTCATCATCACTTCTTCGAATCTTTGAATCTGGCAAAACGGTTAGTTTTCCTCCGATTTCACTCAAATTAGAATGGCTGAGACTCCGAGATATATTTAGATATTGACCTCAAGATATTGATTTCTCAAGTCGACTCACTTCTAGAAGACCCGCTATGATTTTTGAAACTCTTAAAAAGTTGCCCAATAGTGCAACATGAACTTCCGAACACAATTTTGTAATGGTCACAATTTTGATCAGTTCCTATATGCTTTGAAAACTTAACACATTTTTGAGCAAAACAATTCAACACCCAAACAAAAACAAATCCCAAACAAATTCAATCTATCAAACAAAATTGTTAGCGAACTTTGTAGAACATGAAGCTGCTAGCATGGACGGAAATTTTCACTGAAGTTAAAATTTTTATCACATCTGATGTTTATTCGGGCACATGGGCACAGCGATTTTATAATTCGGTGATTACATGTATGTACCATGGTAAAAGGATGGACACGGAAATGATACCGATATTATGCATCTTTGATTTTTGTATCGTGAATAAACACCAATGTGAAAACGTCAAAAGTTTACGAAACGTGATTGGAGTGAAGAAACACTACCTAACTCGAGGAAGATAGAGGACTGATATTTTCTATATCTCTTCCGCTGACTCAATGCACAATGGCTATTCTGTAAACATTTCTTTACACTTGTCTTGTATATCGAGAACACGTTCGAACAACAGGAAAATTCCAAAGTCCACACACAACGCCATCAAATTAATTAATAACGGAGGGGGAACAGCAGAGGAGAAAATTCCGACCTATCTCGACGTATCGATACCTCGATTTTACAATATTTCAGCCTTTGATTACTACCTTTTATGGTTGATTGATGCCGATGTAACTGGCTCATTCCCTGCCAATGAATGATTTTTCTGCCAATTTCATTAACGTTTTATTTAACCCAGCGGTTGAAAAAAAAAAAAAAAAAAAAAAAAAAAAAAACAACGCTGCAAATTATTTCACAAAGGTTTATTATTTTTTCAATTGAGTTTGATCGTAGTTTTAGTTGGCTTGCGTACGTCATAAGGCCCGTCCAGACTCCTCGGCGTGTCGTATTTCGAGTTGCCACAACCTATACTTCTATAATTATATACGCATGTTTATATTTCTCGATTTGAGCTCCTATCTATTCAAATAGTCATTGCCTT
Source organism: Adelphocoris suturalis (assembly GCA_030762985.1). Classification (NCBI taxonomy): domain Eukaryota; kingdom Metazoa; phylum Arthropoda; class Insecta; order Hemiptera; family Miridae; genus Adelphocoris; species Adelphocoris suturalis. The sequence continues at coordinate 121,356,090 of CM061042.1, forward strand.
AATAATATCATTATCTAAGTACGTACGAAAACTCGAGAGGATATGTTATTAAATATGCGTAGGAAAAGCATTGGTATTAACACACAAATATGACCTAGAAAAAAACATATATTCATGCCTCGAAGGAACGCTGTAAAGTAATAAATATCCATTCTCCTACACCCCTCTGCTACGCCCCTGGTCACTCCAGCCACCACAAGGTGCCGCAGCGCCTCCTATCACTCCACCCCCCACCCCCCTCACCACCCACCGTGACCCCCTGCCAAGCGTGCCAGGCGTGGGTCTAAGGTCTAACACTCAAAGCCTCGAAAAAGACACTTTTTCGCCCATTTTTGGCCCACAGCATCTATGCGAGTAAAGCGATCGGGATGGTTAAATGTTAGGACCAACTAGACCCCAAATGGAGTCTATGTGCGACAGAACGGGTTTTTAAAGTAAATTCTTAGGCCTTTTCCGGACGGCGAACGGAGAACGGACATTTCAAATTTGGATTCCACGCACCTTAAAACGTAAAGTGACAAAGTTTGAGGGGGGGTTATAAAAATTTTTTGCTACACGATCACATAGGCTTATTATTGGAAATAATAAACCAAAAGACAGCGTACGGTGGTTTAAAAAAAAAAAAAAAAAAAAAAAAAGATTCTATGAAGCATCTTGAAACGTAAACAAAACGGCCCTTCGGGCCTCGCAAGGGGCTCCGCCCCTTGACCCCGCCAGGGGGGCTTCGCCCCCCTGGACCCCCCCGGATGTTATTACTTTGAGCCTGACTGCTAAAATGTAAAAAACATGGAATCATGTTTTAGCTCATCAGAAATTAACAAGCGGTTGCAATCATGTTCACAATATCAATAATTGAGAATGATCACCTGTGTGTAAACAATTATTCATATAACCATGCTCATAACTCAGCTTGTTGGCCACGCACTTCGCAGTAGTTAATATAGTATGGTTGGATAAATCGAGAGCTTTCGAACGAATGGTCAACGAATTTTGTGGGATGAAAAACGACGAAGTATCATATCCCTAGCAACGACTCGGTTGTAAGCGGAAATCATCACAATTATTGGCGCTACTTCCATGTCACTTTATAGTCTCACTTTTCGGCGGGGGATCCATCACTAAAACATGGTTCCATGTTAAAAATTTTGAGGGGGGTTTACTTTTTAACTTGCGAGGCCCGAAGGGCCGAGTTTTTCTTGGTTAATTATAAAGGTTCATTATTGAAAATAATTAACCAAAACTCTAAAGTTCATGGCTTTGTTTGAATTTCTTGCACAAATTTTGCAAATCTATTGTTTCAATTCCTTGTAAACGTTGTAAATTTATTCTGCAAACGTTGTAAATCAATTTATGCAGTTGCATAAAGCTTTAAAAAGGTAGACATTAATTTATTATTAAAGGAGGTTATTTGAGTTGTTAAGTTACGCTACATTCGTTTGTGTTGTAAATACATACGAATTTGCGGAATTCGCGTGGAATTAAAAATAGTTCCAATGATGAAGCATGATCGTATGAGCGAATTTTCGTAAATTATCGTATTGTATAATGTTAAATTGTTTTGAAATTTGAGCTTTTTGAGAGCAAGGAAATTGTTTACTATTAATTTTATGGCAAAACGTATTCTAAACAATAATCTCCTACTCAAATAGAGGTTTTGAATTTTTAGGTTTTTTGCAGCTTTTACTGATTTTTTAGCAAATTTCAATGAATTTTAAGGATATTTTTCAGCATAATTTTTATATTTTATAACTTTATTTGAGCAATATTTTAACAAAAAATATAAATTTAACGATTTTTAGCCGTTTTTAGTAATTTTTTTTCGTACATTTTTTGGAACTAGATCAATTTAACTGGCGTGTATCAGATAATATAACTTACGAGTATTAACTTTAACTAAAAAATTTCGTAAGCTCGACTTGAAGTTTTGGGAGTAAAACTCGGTTATAACGGGCTCTGGACGACCTGCTAGTATTACCATTCGATTTTGCGTATAAAAAAATACATAGAGACCAACACCACACTCATAAACTAATTTATCATGAAGTAATATTTCAAGAAGACCCTGGATATATTTGAAAATCCACGTTTTCAACACTAAAACGTTACTTAGTACCGTTGAAATTTTGATTTTACAGGCCAGTTTTCAAGATCACAGCAGAGAAAAATCAGATAAGATCATCCAAACTAACAAGCATTTGAAAAAAAACAAAAAAAAAAAAAAAACACACGGGAGAAGTGTAAACTTCTATGACGATTTGGACATTACTTTCCACTCTGTTGGGATGTTGGGAAAGTAAAAGTGGACAGGCTCCGCCCCTGGACCCTCGGTAACTTTCCGCCTTGAGCTTGAGCCTTCGGCTAAAATGCTAAAATATGGAACATGCTTTCTTCCCGCTAATTCGTAAATGTAAATAAATTTAAAACTACGACATAAATGTTTTAAAAATCGAAATTAGAACAGAGTACCTAAGTAGGTAATTTTCTGTTATGGTGCGCGTTTACAATTACTATAAGCAAGATTAACTTCTCAACCAAGTGACAACAAAACAAGCGGCATTGTTTACTAAATCCATTTATAGCATAAATAAGTATAAAACTTCGACATGAATAGAGGAACAAGTAAGAAAGAAATGCGTGATAAATCGAGAGCTTTCCAACGAATGGAGAACAATTTTCGTCCCGTGAAAACTACAGAAGTTTCATTTCCCCAGCAACGGCTTGGTTGTCAAAACAGCGTGACGGTAAAATCGTATTCACACCCCGCTAAATTTTTCGACGGGGTGCGCCTATAGAAGTTGAAACTTCGAAAAAGGTCTCCCAATTTCTAAGAATTTTATTGTTTTGGGATTTTTCTCCTCTGGGGAAAAAAACTTGCACTTAGAGAGATAGGAAATTGAACGCCCTATTTAACGGTACCCGTTTTTCAAAATTAAATTGAGAATTGAGAGAATGACGACTGTTTAAATGATGTAAGGTAAAATAACAAGTGAAAGAAATATTGAAAGTGGAATTACTCGTTTAAAAAACTCTCCAAGAGGGACTTCTTGTAGGAAATTAATTGTAGAACCCGTAGTTGAAGTAGTGTGTGCACTTTATCTGATACACTCTGTATAATCATGCAAATAATAGGACGGGGAATAGACTGACTAGTTCAAGAGATAGGAACGTCTATCGAACAATGGGAATGACCATAATACCCAGTATTAATCATTCGATGGACTAGTTCATTGCTCTACCGCGCTGCTAGGTATTTTCCAGGGTTCGTTCTCGTTGGCACTTCGAATGAGTTCCCATATTATTCGACTGACCGTTTTATTTGAGTTCAAAGATAAGATACGAGAAACGGACGCTATCATACATCATCAAACCGGATGAAGGACACCAAATCAAAGCAACACACTGTCACTATAAACGATTGCTCAAAATAACGATCTTTAGTCAGGGTGTCTACTAGATCTGTGAAATAAAAACGCTGCAAATTATTTCACAAAGGTTTATTATTTTTTCAATTGAGTTTGATCGTAGTTTTAGTTGGCTTGCGTACGTCATAAGGCCAGTCCAGACTCCTCGGCGTGTCCTATTTCGAGTTGCCACAACCTATACTTCTATAATTATATACGCATGTTTATACTTCTCGATTTGAGCTAATATCATTATCCAAGTACGTACGAAAAGTCGAGAGGATATGTTATTAAATATGCATAGGAAAAGCATTGGTATTAACACACAAATATGACCTAGAAAAAAAGTAACCCATAAAAACAAGTTTTTAATGTAACTCTTTCTTTTTCTCATGTTCTCGGTTATTTTATTGTTGATTCAATATTTGGTAGTTTCTTGGCAACAGTAAATTGAAACAAAATCACATTGATAATAACTTAAATTAAATTGACAAGGAAAATCATTTAATATTTTATTGACCCTGGATTCGTTGTCATTTTATGCAGACGTTCAATAGTATCCTTCTCCTCCCTCCTCCTCCTCCTCCCTACAATACACAACACTTGTAAGGTGTCCCATATTAAATTTCAAATTTTCGAAAATTTATAGTATAACTAACTTTTTCTTCGCGAAAATTTGATAGATTAAAATGTACGCCAGCATGAACTCGTGTGCAAAATTTCAGATCGATTGGATATCGGGAAGTGGGTTAAAAATCGATCTGAAATTTTGTCTCAAGATCTCAAGAAGAGAATCGAAGTTAAAAGAAAGAGTTAAAAACATATATTCATGCCTCGAAGGAAAACTGTACCCACCACAAGGTGCCGCGGCGACTCCTCTCACGCCACCCCCCCACTTACCCCCCTCACCACCCACCGTGACCCCCTGCCAAGCGTGCCAGGCGTGCATCTGACACGTCTAACACTCAAATTCCCTAAAAAGACACTTTTTCGCCCGTTTTTGGCCCATAGCATCTATGCGAGTAAAGCGATCGGGATGGTTAAACGTTAGGACCAACTAGACCCCAAATGGAGTCCATGTGCGAAAAAACGGGTTTTTTAAGTAAATTCTTAGGCCTTTTATAGCCCGGACGGCGAACGGCGGACGGACATTTCAAATTTGGATTCTACGCACCTTGAAACGTAAAGTGACAAAGTTTGAGGGGGGGTTATAAAAATTTTTTGCTACACGATCACATAGGCTTATTATGGGAAATAATAAACCAAAATCGGTGACTTTTTGGGGACTTTTGGGGTTCTAAATTTTAAAAATCGGTGACCTTTTACAGGCTTTAATTTCTTTAGGAATAGCGCACCGAAATACTTACCAGTAGACCTATTGTAACCATGAGTATCCTACATACAATTAGATCTTAATAACTTTTTTTTATTGATTCTAGGCAACTTAAGATTACTTACAGAATATTAGTAAAATACAAAGTACAAAATATTTAATATTATAGATTCAAAAATCTCAATTGATTCTTTCGTATGTTTTGTGAATCCCGATACTGGCATTAAATGATCGATTATTTGGTTACCAACGCCATAAAAATCGGAGACTTCTATATTAAAATCCGTGACTTTCGGAAATATCCGTGACTTTTTCGGGAATCCGTGGCCTGTGGACACCCTGTTAGTGCATGAAATTAATGCAAAATAAACCTATTGAAAACCGCACATTCTAGTGGTCAGTAGAAGAAATAATTACATAAAAGGCATACATAATGGCGACAACAGAAATCGGGGTGCCAGTAACACGAAGGTGAAAACCAAGTTTTTCGCATACCTTTTAGTTCAAAATGTATAAACAACTAATTTTCAACATTTTCCTCGTGGAAAACTCCAATAGAGCATGACCGGCCTCAACGATCATTTGCCCCCACGGTCTTACTCTTCTCGGGCAAACCCGCTCAACCTCTCTGTATATTTGTATGATTGACATTTTTGTGTCAGCTGAAGTTACACTTATTTGCAGAAGCTGCCCGAGTACCACGTATTGAACATGATAGGTACTTCAGTGGAGCAACAGTTTTTCCATCTCCTTCTTTTGCCACTAACAAGGGCAATGACTCGAGTGTCATCAAACACTTTCTTTGTGTCTAAAAACACAGAAGCGCTGAGAGAGCGCCTACGAACTACCAAGCAATGGCAGTTCTTCAAGCAAAGCAATGCACCATGTGGACGCCACCAGTACTATGCTTCCTGCTGGTTTCCCAGTCTTCAATCCGACTCTGCCAGACCCCGACTAGACGTTCTGCTCCAGATTCTCACACCCCTAATAGATCCGGAAAACCAAAGTTCATAAACTGCAATATAGGATCAGTAAGGACGTTATCTTTCCGTTACAGTGGTCAAGAAAATGCTCATTAAGAAGTCCTTTTTAGGACTGAATTAAATCGGTTGAATCATTTATTTAAACCTTTGTAATCGACTAAGAAAGAATGTAAAGACGAAACGCTTGCATACGAGTCTGCAACACATTGGAACATTTCATGTCTTCAGTTGCAGACGCGTAGGTATGTGTAGCAGACTCGTATGCAATCAGAAATTAACAAGCGGTTGCAATCATGTTCACAATATCAATTATTGAGAATGATCACCTGTGTGTAAACAATAATTCAAATAACCATGCTCATAACTGTGATTGTTGGCCACGCACTTCGCAGTAGTTAACATAATATGATTGGATAAATCGAGAGCTTTCGAACGAATTTTGTGGGATGAAAAACGCCGAAGTACCATTTCCCTAGCAAACGTCTCGGTTGTAAGCGGAAATCATCAGAAATTGAGCATATTTCGTTACGTAACGTAACGTGACATAACGAAAATTTGGTTGTTTGCCATTGCAAAGACATGAAATGTCAAAATTAACAAGCACTCCACCAGGAAGTTCTCGGCATCCACCTTCACTGGAAGAAGAGAAATCCATCCAGCTTGTATCTAGTACCAACCACCAGCACTGCAAACCAAAGGGACACATGGCTACACCCAGCGATAGATACGAAGAATCTTCGCTTTGTAGGGAAAGCTGCCTTGCAAATAACAGTTGAATGAAGGCTGTTGCTCCACCTAACAGTTGCTGAGGCCGATCTATCCAGTTTTCAATCTCGAACTGTAAATTTACCTAATAGAGGAAGTTCAGCCGATTACCTTTCCTTTTCAGTAGCAATCAAACCATTTCGCACTGCTGCATCTGGGGATAGACAAGAAGAAACTTCGCGTAGTGAATGCTGTCTTGCAAGCAGTTGAGTGAGAGCTGTCACTCCACCAACGTCCACTTGGGGCTAACAAGGCCGACCTATGTCCGGTGCTCAACCACAAAAAATAAATTAAAATTTACTCATTAGAGGAAGTTCACCCGATCCCCTGGTTTTTTTGTCAGCTAATGGCTCCCAGATCAAAATTCTAGATTCCCAGATCCTATTCCAAAGAACTATTCAAGACAGAAATCAACGAACGCTCAGATTCGCCATGGTCAAGCCCTTTGCACGTAATTTTCAAACCGAATCGATAATACTCTGTGATGCAACTAGACTCTGTGACAGACAACTATACAACCAGACTGCGCCAGGTTGCAACACCATCCTTCATCTCACACAACCTCTACTCAGCACAATTACCTTTTGACTGCGAAACGCACCCCAAATATGGCATATATCTACGTCTTTCATAATTTACCTTTCGTTTACTGCTATCCAGATGACATTCTTCTCACCTCTAATGAACCTGAACAACACTTATCGCATAAAGTTACTAGCTCTGCGAGACATCGACCTTCCAGGGTGGCCCTCAAATGAAAATCTTCAATTTCCCTGACCGAACTTCAGATTTTCTGATAAAAAATATTAAATTCAATTTTTTTGTTTTTTCGTCATTTTATTGCACCTTTAATGCGTCTAAAACGAAAGTCGTATAATTTAAAGAAGAAAAAAAAAACAGACTAATTATATGTAGTCTACTTATGTTTAACAATTTCATTGCCTTCGAAGTGCTCAAATATCCCAATGGACCAATTTCCCCTCCTGAGAAGTCCTAGCTTATGTATACAAACTAGTTTTGGGACTCTTAAGCCGGTTTCACATGGAGCGGTACGAGCATAACAACCGAAAAGACGGAAGGCCGGAAAACCCAGTGGAGGGGGCGGCAGAATGTTCACATGAAGCGGCACCTCGCTAAACGGAATCATATCCTTCCTACTGAAACCCTCTCTGATCTGAAACCTCTACTTGCGGTTATCAACATTCCTGTCCAATGAGCTTGCGCAACGCTCAACGGAACGCGGCAACGGTATACAAATTTCTACCGCCGACCGCCCATTCCGGCAACATGGCAGCCACCATCCTCAACTGTTGTCCCAACAGCCAATCACATTGCGTTCCGTCTTTCCGTCTCCGGACATACCGCTTCATGTGATATCGCCTTTACTGGATCAATCCACTACTCTGCTGGGTTGTTTCTCCCTAGTTCAAAACTCAGTTGATTTCTCTCACAAATGGTTTACTCTAGGTGAAGTAGGTAGTTACCAGGGACGCCAATGGCATATCCATCCACTTCTTATGTGCATGTAGCGTTGCTACTTTTGAACAGTTTAACCACAACTCTTGATAATTATTTTCATATCGTCGAGCGCCCTTTTAAACTCAGGAGGGAGGCGCTCGGGCACTAATTTAAATCCCAGACACGAAAAGACTTGAGCCTAAATGTGATTTACAACCAACGTTTTATAAACTTTGGTCCAGTTGTTCCGGAGTAAAGGACGAATTTTAGTATTTACGTATCTTGAAACGTAAACCAGCAAGTATTCCCTGGTCGATAGCGAAAGTTCATTATTGGAAATAATAAACCAAAACTAATATTAATATACGTATACAGGTATAAACATGTTACACAAAGGCATACCTTCGATTGCCTACTAGACTACCACATATCAAGCAATGTTATGTAAATGAGCAATATTATATAAATAGGTACCTACTAGGAAAATAACTAGAAAAATATAATTATACCGATGAATCAAAAGAAAAGTTCAATTCAAATTTGCAAATCGCCTTGCCTGTCGGCGCTGCTTGAACGCTAGGTATCAGAGTGACAGATTAGAACATAAAAATACAGTTGGCTGTTAAGTCTTAGGTACAACCACAAAGTCAGAATTGAAGGTTCTGATAACATTGGTCGGGTGGCTATGTTCGCTTTTATTGGTGGCCGAGGTGTGATTCATTCCCAGTAACCTTGGTAGGTTGGAAATGAGATTTACCATGATCTAGATCGACTAGAACAAAGAATGTTGAACATCCGACAAAATAAGACTAGGTAGAAGTTGATCTAAAACGAATTCTTGAATTGATTTTTGTGGAATATCTCAACAAGGATATCGATTGAGACAAACGTTAACAGATTAGATTATAGATTAGCGCACAGTTTACAATGACGTAAGTTATAGTTTATCGGGCACCCACAGCAAGAAGGTACCTATTCCAGGTAACTTAAATTTCAAATGAACAAACCAATCACTCAAGTACATATAAAACAAAGAATAAGGAAGACATCATTGACCTTAGAGAGGGTAGACATTCCATTGGTAGTATGGTTGAATAGGAAAAAACAAGTTTTAGTTTATCACTAGTCTGCGATGAGTAGGTACGTTTTAATCATATTCATACCGTCAGGTTTGGCGAAAACCGTAGAAACGACCGCAACTCCAAACAGCACAGCCATTGATGTGAGCTTCATCGTGAGCTTTATATTAAACACTATTACCTAACAATCGAAAATTATTTCCAACTGTGGTCAACAAAATTAGGAACGAGTACAAAAGACGGACTGCGGACTGCACAAAACAGCAAAATCCAAACCGAGATGACGGCCAGGCGACACTGGAAGCAGGCATACCAATGTTTTCAATCTACAAGTCTCTTTGTAGTTCTTAACTCATTGGATAGAAATTTAATAGCTGAGACATTTTTGACGAACATGGCTTAGATTTACTTTAATAATAATAAATATTAATTATGTTGAGTAACTTGAGTAGCGTGTACGAAAGGATTTACTGTGTGGTCTCATCTGAAACATCTGATCGATATTCGCTGCGTAGCGGAGCCGAGCGTAACTAAAAGGAGGAGATCGGGAGAACTAATATTGAGCTGTTTTCTGAAAAATCCGCTAGTAGCGCTGATAATCCATTTTATTAGTAGAACGACTTGAGTATGCAGGTACCTACTTGAAACCGCGTTGTATCTCAAGTACCTACCTACCTACCTCTCAAGTACCTAAACTTTATTGTACAAAGGAATAATAATTTCCATTATGGTACAAGCAACAACTTAGTTAGTGCGTATGTGACCTACTGGAAAAATAATTCAAATACGCTCAGATTTAATTTCAAAAACGCTCTTGCCAAAGATATATACCTATCTATTTTTAAGATTTGTTTGTCTAACATTGTAAGTTAGGGGAGATTTTACCATTTTAGTGATGTAAGGTCAAAAAAACGAAAAAAAAAACTCAAAAAATCAGGGGTTTAAAAAAATTGCAATGAGAAACTTTTTGTTGGAAATTAGTTGTACCATAAAGTGGGGGTTGTACCATCAACTTTCTGTCTTTGTTTCTGGGAAATTCGAAAATTCAAAAATCACGCCAATGAGCGAGATAAGTATTCTAGGTTCATTCCAAGAGACTTTTCGCTGTCCGACTAATGTTGACAGTTGTCCTTAGCCTTCTAAGTAGGTGCTAGATTTCAGTCGACAGCAGTGTTGGAACACTTTTGATCGGAGTGAAGTTAGCAATAGATTCCAGCAATAGAAAATATTGCCAAGAGACGTTAGAAATACTTTTTAGGGATAATTTTTTTCGATTTTCTTCAAAGTTAAGTGTTATGATAGCAGCACAAAGAGGTTCAGAAAGTTGAAAAAATTATGAAATTTCCAAAAATCGAAACATTTGAAAATTGTCCTAAAAATGAGTTGCTAAGTGAATTTCCAAGTTATTTCTGCATTTTCATCCGTTTTATAGATATTTGAACGCTCCAACGAATTTTTGAGAATTTTTACTAGTCCCATGGGCTAGAATGGTAAAGTGGGTAGAATTTTATACTAGGGAAAATTAGAAATTGCAATATTTCCAAAACTTGGGGAATTTGTCTATTGCTAGATCTTTTTTTTTATGAAAATGATAAAAAGAGGTGGGTGCCACCTTCACAATTGGGTCGTTACTGCAGGATGACTACACTAAGACTAAGGGGGGATGCTTCACATTGCCCTGTATTTATCCTAAGAAGCTGAAATTTGGAACGGAACCTTTTTGAGGCAGTTAGAATAAGATTTTAACTTTCCGATCAGCTGAGTGAGCTCTTAACGCTTGTTTCTATGCTATTTATGCTATGAAGCTGACATTTGGACCGGAGCCTCTGTGAGACAGGTAGGATATGATTTTCACTTGCTGAACCACCCGAATCAGCTGAGTAAATACACTGCTCCAATCAAGCATTGGACCGTCCCCCGAAATTCTTATTTCGTCATTCTTTGTGAAACACTAGATCTACTTAAAAGAAAATGAGTCTAACATGTGGCACACACATGCCACATCGACACTAGTAGGTAGGTACTGATCTGTATTTTTTTAAATTCATATTCCTTAATTTAATCAGGTTTGATAAACTTTTGTGTTTATACCTTATTTTACAGGCACAAATCCAGTTTTTTTTTTTCAAAAAAAGAATGTAATAGCTAAATAAATTCTGCGTGTCCGCTTCACCGATCAACATCACCGAAAACAACATCAAGGGTGCCGATGCAAGCCACTACATCAGCAAGGTAAAGGCCCTTGCAAAGTTTATTCATGAGTGCCAGATGGATGAAAGAAGCCGGTCGAATTCGACATCGGTACGGGCGAGTTCCACCATCAGACACCAAGTACACGGCGAACTCCCCTTTCGGTGCTTCGATGGCGGTATAAGTCGCACCTGGTGGAACCTAATCATAAAACCATTTATATTAGTAAAATATTAGGGAGTTTTTGCAATGCTGAGAAAGTAGTCGAGTGGGAGGAACTACGAACAGAAATAGAGCATTGAGCAAGCGCAAAAAATGATAACGGTTAGCAGTTCATTTGTTGTACGAATAGAAGCAAGAAAGGCAAGCCCAGTTGAAATAGGTATGCAGACCCGGAACACACGACATCGTTGTGTTGTGCATTCACTGAGTTGCAGGCGCACTTATTAATTAGACTAGGATTATAGTAAGAAAATATTACACAGGTTTAGAGTAGGTAGACTGTGATAAGTGTTTGTGATAAAGCAAATGTGGGTAGATTTCCGTTATCCCCCCCCCCAGTCAATTTGTCTTCAACACGCCCGCTCGATGTTTCTAGGGGCAATACTTCTTACTTAGATTATGTGATGTTATGTTATGTATTCTTGAGAAGCGAGCTTCCGAGCATCCAGACCACTTAACTATACACATCATTCTGACCTACATGTCCAACTACTAATCTGTATTTTTACTAAGGGATTGACTACTTGATGTCATGTAATTTTGAGATGCGAGCTCGCGAGCATCCAGACACCAACCTATCTGATCTATTTGTGCGGATTCATGTGCATTCCACTTGTGCAAATTCATGTGGAGGCAATCAAACCACAACCACACCAATTTGATGCAACAAATCCTCACCGACATCGGCAACTTCTGAACACACGGTAATTCTTTTTTTAATTTATTTATATAATTTCTTCACACAGCTTGAAATTGTCACCAATTCTACGTAAGTATGTAATCTAAGTAAGAAGTAATGCCTAGAAATATCGGGCTGGCGTGTTGAAGACAAAGTGACTGGGGGGGGGGGGGGGGGGGGGGGGGGGGGGGGTATAACGGAAAATTACCCAAATGGGTTCCTTTGGTTGGTAGGTTTTCCGATTTATGAGACTCCCAACCTCTTCGAAACCTAGCCCGTAATATTAAAATCTGCGGGATAAATCAAAATTCCCACTCGTCCTTTACGTTTTAAAACTAACTATGTCCTGCCTCTGTGCATCTGTGATCGTTGAATCCTCAAAGCGTCAACTTTTCGCGGCCTTGTCAACTTTTTAAATTGTCCGAATTAGATTAACTTCAGTGGAAAGTTGAGAATTGAACGGCTGATGATTCACAATGAAGCCCATTATAGTAGCCACTGCGCAAGCGTGAGATACTTCAACGTCACCTAACATTGTGTGTTAATTTCAAAGTAATGGATTCACAAAAAAGAAAAAAAAAACCCTGATCCAGGGGGTTTTTGAGGATTCTGAATCCTCACGTAGAAGTCACTTAATCTCTGAAGTATAGCACCTGCATATTTTGAAGAAAAAAATCACATAAATTCCAGGATAATTAATATTAATTTAAAAGGTGGATATCATTGTTGGAAATTTAACGCTGAACACGCCTATACCACATATGATGGGCTGAAATGCCTCCCTAACGTGTCTTTTGCTTAAAAACTGCCAAAACATGTGGTTTTTAAACGATTTTTGACGATTTTTTAACAATTTTTTGATAGTTTTTGCACAAATTACATCACTTGGCGACCGAAAAAAAAATTGTGCTATTACTTGGTCTATTTCTGCGTCGTATGTCATAAGACACAAAACACTAAACAAGCTCTAGAATTTACCCCTTGATTTTTGTCCAAATTTGGCGAAGACACTCTGTATACCAACTTGTAGGGGACGTGGAAGAAGATTAAGAAGGTACCTACAGCACTTATCCACATCGGCGAGTACACTGGTTACAATAATCTATTTCATTGTAACTCCAGCTAATCTGCCGATGGGCGAAAGTTGGGCAAAATGTTGTTACAGCTACTAACTACTAGCTTAATAAAAAGTAATTGCAACTACTAATTACAGCTTGTAGTTAGTCACCGGCAGCGAGACACGTTCGGAAAATCTTCGCCCACTTCCCTCTCAATCCCCGCACGATGGTTCTAATAGGAAGGACATCGAATTCACAGAAAACGTAAAAATTCATATAAAATGAAGTACCTACTGAACGCAAAAATGTAGGAGTTTTGTCATTGTTCTTATTAGAGCGAGATCTTCCACATGAAAATATTTCTGAAAATGATGCTGATTCCTCATTTGGATGGCTGCGCACAGTGTTATCGGGCTGGCCAACAAACCCATCATTTATTTTTTACCTAGACGACTTTTTCTTCACTAGGATAAAATTTTACGCACACACACACTCACACGCCTTCAGAACTTAAATATTTCAGATTTTGTTAAGTGATGCACGCAGCGGATTTCGGAGGTGTAGCTAGTGCAAAGTGAGGTCATGGGGAATTTTCGAATAACCCAAAAGATAATTTGTTCTTAGAAGATTTGGGAAAACAAACCAAAATGTTTCATTCTTGGTCTTCCCGTGTTGTAATGTGAGAGGTGGGAACAAGTGTTGCGACAGAATATACCAAATTTCGTGGTTTTTGCTAGCGTGTAGTTGTTTAAACTAGTTCCAGTTACAGCTACAATGTTGCTCAGCTAGTATCTGTAGTAACCAGGAACTACTAGCTTCAAGCTGTGGAAAAGTAGTTGCTCATTTGAACTACCATCTACATAGCTGTAGTTGCCAGAAACAGCTTCTCAGCTTGTAGTCAGTGGCTGTAGCTAAAGTTACCTAGAAGCAGTTACCACTGCCCAACACTAGCCGAAGCTCGGTATCATAAGACTAGTACGTACCGAAAACCCTTGAGAAAATAATTTGAAATGATGAATGACGGCCTCCATTGATTTTTTCATTTCTGCTCTTGGAGGTGGACTGATTTTGCAGTCATCAACCTTGATTTCTCCTTCAGGCATTTGATTGATGCATTGTTCAATAATACGTAGTGACTCCCGGCACTCTTGTACTCGGCACAAGTATCTATATGACACAAGAATCAGGGAAGCAAATTTTTATTGTTAAAAGTTTAAGTTATGCTAAGTGTTGAAAATGTTTTGCAGTGTAAAAGTAAATGATAATTAAAATGGATGGTTCTCGAACCGCAAGAATACATAGGATTACCGTACAATACAACGTACATCCCAATGTACTAGGTAGGTACCTACCTTCATAGGCGCCTATCGCCCTTATCTAGGAATGGAGGTTTTCGAATGAATCTCTCACTATATTTCCAAAGCACATGTTAGCGTTGTTAAAATCTTATAATTTTATTTTTATTACTCATGTTTAAAATGTTATTTTCATTCATTTTTCTTTAGCTTCAGCTGACCCTGTTTTCCACAACTCATCATTTGAGATGCCCCAGTGACTCACACTGGCTGGTCTGGTAGTAGACTACTCTGACAGCCTTCCTTTAAAAAACATTAAAAACCTCCAAGAAGATGGAGGGGTAGCATCCCATACAACCATCACATAGGTTACTTGAATGTAAAAGGGCCAGTGTATGAAATATTATCACTCTATTCGTCATAATTGAGGGCATAAGCTGATGTAATTTTCATTTATTCTAAATTGGACGTTCGCCAAATCGTTACCGTTTTCTGGGTTGATGTAGAGTGGTACCTAAAGTGTGGTGGAAAAGATGTCGTTTCGCTGGTCAACAGAGTTGTGGAGTACCTACCTTTTTTGGGAGCAAAAACGCTCCATTTCGAATGCCCCTACATTTGAATGAGTATGCCCAAAACAGCTGGTTTCAGACAAAATACCATTAGGTATATATACTAAATTATCTCCACCGGTAAAATATGTGGTGACCTCTCCACTGTGTGAACGATTAAGACGTTTCAACTTCGTAAATACATTCCCAAGCCCCTTTTCAATATTTTCCCATCTTTCTGGCCCCATGTGCTTCAAAATCTATTCAGTAATTGAAATTATATAAGAAAATTCAGATTCATTGCGTAGGTACAGAAATAATACAAAAGAAAATGTTGAAAAAGAGCAGTTTGCCAGTTTGTGAGCAAAAAATTTCCTGATCGTGAACGACAAGGAATTTTATATAATAACACTAAGCACTATTTTATATAATAGTTTTGTTTATCATATTTCATCCACTTTTCCTTGTTTTTAAGGCATATTTTTAATCAGGCTGAAAAACCGTTCGATTCGAGAAATTTCTGAGCCATGAAATTTTAGAATCAGGAGGGCTCTCAGGCAATAGAAGTATCCAGGTAGTATCACCTAGGTATGTGGGAATCAGGGTTATGAATGGGAGGAGAGTCATTAGGAACATATTTCAAATTTAATATGAAACTCATTTTAATTGGAACTTTAAATCGGTAGGTACAGCAATATAATAGGTATAAAAAGTCCAAATTCGCTCAGAAAGGAATTTAAACATAACTTAGGCAGCCGTCCACACATTGGAAAGCACATCTTCTGTGAGATCATTGTTTGAACGCACAATTAAACCTTTAAATCATAGTAAAAAAGTACTCAGTCATGCAGCATGACTAATGTTCAAAGAAAAGTTGTGGATAACATTATATTGGGCACTTTAAACTTTGATCATTGAGACCAACCATGTCCTGAATAAAACTGAGGGAACAGCCGTGTGACAAGATCGCAAAGAAATCTTTAGAACAGGCAGCCGAACTCCACAATTTGGTCAATTATGGGCATTTTCACCTAAAAATCGAGTTTTCTCACATATTTGTTGATATTAGAGATCTGGGAGTGATCGCAATCGTCTCAGCGGCAAAAATTACTTCGACTGTGATAAATCACATGCCTTTTTGTCAAAAACCTCTTTTTGACATGGATATGTCTTTGCTCTGGGGGTCAACCAAAAATTTTCGTGACGCAAAAAATATGTCACAATTTCTAATGATGTTCACGTACAACCAATCGTTGCTAGGGGAATGGAACTTCCGTAGTTTTCATCGCACAGAAATCGTTCGCCACTCGTTGGAAAGCGCTTGATTTATGTGATAAATGTTCACATCTCAAGCTACCAATTCCCCCCTCCTTAGGTACCTGGCTACATTCCTAACCTAAGTTGATTGGACTATAAACAATTTTAATAAGCCGGTTACAATATTCTTAACGTAAAGCAATTGCATCATTTACTCCACTCCAAAGGAAACATTATCATCCTCTTGACAACAGTCGACTGTAATTAACAACTCATTGTAGTAGTGGCTTCTCTCCACAGTTATTTTCAACATTTTTATAAGTAAACCGTTGTTTTGTTGGAATTAGTCGGGATGCGGCCCAGGGAAAATAAATGAAATTATTTAATTTATTGTTTTATTTGATAACGTTTCGTCCTCTTACTGAGGACATCTTCAGATCTTGGTGTGTCCAGGAAAAAATTTATAAACATCCGAATATAACGGATTTGTCAAATAAAACAGTGGCTCACCAAGTCAACTCAATGTCAAGAAAGCAAGATCTGAAGATGTCCTCAGTAAGAGAATGAAACTTTATCAAATAAAACAATAAATATGATATAATTTCATTTATTAATGAAAAATCAGGCTATCATGAACATAAAAATTATGGCGCCTGTATTGGAAAAATAACTTTAATAGTATACTACTAGCAATAGTATACTATGCTTATTGTGTCTCCAAGAATAATAGAATAAATTCTTTATCCTACATTTCGTCGACTACCTACAGTCCAAAGTTGAAGGATTTTTTTACAACCCTCGAGGACAACCGTTATGAAATCCCCAATCAAAGACGTATCCATGTAACATGGTATCTGCTTGTAAAGCAGATAGTGGAACTCGTTTACGAGTTTTCGATTAGGTAGGTAATTGTGGATTTAGCATTTTTTGGGCGATTAAATTGTAAATTTGAGCCTGGAATTTTGAAGCAATCGGGCTGGCCAACGAACTTGACCTGTCTTTTGGCAAGACCAATTTTTCTGCGTTGGAACGAATTTTTTATGCCGTTTTTAAAGGGAGTTATCGTCTGGAAATACACCCTATAAATACATAAATAAATAAATATAAATATATATAGAATAGAGCGTCCCAGACACGACTCGCCAAAGTTGGGGGATCGATTCTACAAAAAATTTGTAACAAAAAGTGCCTACTAGACTTTTTTACCGAGTAATTTCACTTTTAAAGGTTGTTTCCATACTTTTTACCTTATTTCACTAAAATGGTGATAACTCCCTTAGTTTGATGAGTAAATTAAAATTTTATTACAACGTTAAAATTTTTCTACCTCCCTGATACCAAAACAAAAATTTTTGAGGAGCTCCAATAGCTGGAAAATTAGGTCAAAGCCATAATTTTGAGAAGCTGCCAAAATTTAACTAGGTATTTTGAATTCGCTTATTGACTTTTTTACTGCAGTGCTTTTGAATCTCTATCTTTGGGAAAACTACCTTAAAATTTCAGCTTTAAAACTGTATAATCAATTTTCATTCTACTCCACTAATTAGAGGAGAAAAGAATGTTTGTATGTTGAAAAAAAGGTATTTTCTGTGAAATCGACGGTTTTTGTGAAAAATTACCCTCTAAACAATACAAGTTTGGGGCCGGTTTCTACGTGTTTTTTTCACGCTAAATCGAATGGTAACATTCAGATCTCCCCAACTCCGTTAGATCATAGTTCAACACTTTAACTAACTAGTTTTACCCTTAAAACCTTCCCAAGGGTTGCGTTTTAGCATTTTTCGCGTTGAGATAAAAATTAGAACATGTTCTAATTTTCCCATGTGAGTTTGAATATGCTCCGCCAGGATGCGCAACGGTTGAAAAAGCTGACTTTGGGAAAAAAAACCTTGCCTTCTTCACGTTCGAGCATTAATAATACGAGGAAAAAGCTGAAAAAATGCAAGTGTGATACGGCCTTGTGGTGCGGCGGTTTTCATTTAAGTTAAAGTTCAAAAAAAATTTTTTTTTTTCAACTGATAATGCTATACGGGAAACTCGCGAGTGTTGGAATGGCACGTGGTAGGAACGATAGAAATCGAATTTTATGAAATTATTTTCTACAATTCATCTTACTACTTCAAAATCTATAGGTAGGACGGTAGAATACGTATAGATTCTGTTTTACGAGTTTTGTATTAATGCACGATTTTTTCCTTTCTTTTTTAAAAAAATTTTCTTGAGTATTTTTTTGTTAGTAGGTAGGTACTCATGTATACCGATACTTTTCATTCGATGTTTGAGTAGCACCGAATACTCGAATACAAGCACTTGAATGAGTACTGGTATCGATACTTCGGAAGTATCGAAAGTCCTTAATTCTTAGGCCTCTGGTTAACACATAGGCTATATTACAACCTCCAGACTTACTGGAGCGTACCTAATAGGGCGGTTTTCCCTAACGACGTCGGCGTTGCCAGGGTATACAACTTTGTAGGAAAAACATGCGCGAACTTTTATCGTAAACTGAGAATGGGTTGGTTTCACGCGTAATGAAATTTCGATAACAAATTCTACGATACCAAAAAGGGTTTTTTTGGGTAATAGATGTTTAGAAGTTAAATCGATGTTCAAAACGCCTCGTGAACTGCAGCAATGTTGGTCAGGAATAGTTTTAACGTAACTAAGGTTACATCGAGTTTGTTAAAAAGGGGGGAAGCTTAATTGAAAAATTATTTCGGTACAACTTGAAACTTTATAGCTGAAATTTGAATTGAAGCCTTTTGGGGACTGCTAGGTAAAAAGTCCAGTCATGCAGCATGACCCCCATGAGCGAATTTTTGAAGAAATCTTCGACATTTCAGTCGCTATTGATCGTGTAGAGAAATTTTAGTTTATGATTTTGATAGACAAACATGGAATCAAATTATTAAACAAGCACCTAATACCTACGTTTTAAACAGCATGGTTCTAGGATTGGTTATACAGGGATACTTCCATAAGAGTAGTTCAATCTGAATTTGGACAATGTTTCATGCAAATATTACCGATTTTTACAACTAGCGAACGGCATTATTTCGATTTTTGACTGATTTTTCAACTTTGAAATTTTTGAAAACTTGATACATATTCTTATAGGAAATTTTACGCTGATTCCAAATATACCACATGTTAGTATGCTGAAAAAATTATTTCGCACAACAAATCGCAAAAAAACAGGCTATTTTGAAATTGTTGACTGCATTTTTGAAAATTTTAACCCAAAGATGTAATCCGATCATGCTGGCCAACGAACTTGAACTTTCGTTTTGTGTCCTTAACATTTTAAAATTTGTTTGAAGTTTTTAGCACAATTCTACGGACAGTTATCGTCTGGAATGACACATACATACATACATAAAAAAATGCGTTAAACTTCAGAATATGATTCTGAATAGCCTGAAACGGATTTCTGCATAAAATTTTTTCAAAAATTCACATTCTACAAATTTTGAGGCGAGAGCAATAGCTTCATTTTCTTCAAAAATTCGCTAAAATGACAAGGTAAATTTAGATAAAATGACCCGTTAAAAATTACCCGTAGATGTGGGTCCGTTCAACGTACGGGTAACTGGCTAGTAAGATTATAATTAAATTATAACCTGTCACCTGGATATTACCTGTCGTACAGATCACCGTGACTGCCGATCGGGACATCGAAATCGACAAGATGATAGGCGTCGTAAGGCTGCGTTACGCGTAGGTCCCATTTGATTCCGGAGCCTCGAAGCATGACTCCTGTACAGCCGTAATTCAGAGCGTCTTCCGCGCTAAGTACGCATATTCCTTTAGTTCTCTCTTTCCACAAGGGATTATCTGTCACGAGGTCCTCTATTTCATCCAATCTGTCAGTCAAACCAAAACCAGTTCCTTATTATACCATTAGTCAGAAGAGAAACCACTTTAAATTATTACACGAGGGTTTATTATTTCTGCATTAGTTAGCCCTTCTGCGCGGAAAATGAAAACTGTTTTAAAACCTGCCTGTCTTAAGCTGTTCGTCCACCAGGTCGGTGGAGCGGCGCGGCGCTAAAATCTGGTGGTTCGTCCACAAAATTGTCAAAAAAAAATTTTTTTTTCAGCTTTAACCCCTCCATTTCCCCTCTTCCATCGCGGAATTCAAAATTTCCGGGATTTGTTGCACCACTAGACTAAAATCGGGATCGAACAATGAAAGAATCACGAAAATCGGTACAGAGTTGTGGCTTCGGCAGCGTCGACAAAATTTGTCACACACACACACACTCACTTTTTTTAAATTTTTTTATTTTTTTTTTTAAATTTTTTTATTTTTTAGAAACCCCCCCTCAAAGACGGAGGTGGCACGCCATTAAGAAAAAAAAAAAAAAAAAAAACTAAATTAAAAAGTGGGGAGGACGCCCAGGTTTACCCGACGCCGGCCCTGGGGATTAGGGAAGTTGAGGAAGATGGAGGAGGGAGAGAGGGATGAAAAAAAGTGCCCCTATAGAATGACCACCAATTTTGGTAAGAGCCCCTCAGGACGCGGGTGGTGATACCACGGAGCACTTCTGCCGAGATGCCCAACTCGAGAAGCTCCGTAGCACTTTTCCCGCACCACACCCCGCCATGACCTTGATGTTATTAGGTGCCACTCCTTTTAGCTCAGATAACGCTTGGCGCAGATCATTTCTAACATATTTACTTTCCTTAGCCCAGCAGCTCCATGTCCACGCTGCCACTGACAACCTGGACATCCAGGATTATGGCAGACCACCATCGGGCTTGATCGCAACGATATCTGGCTTCTTGCCCCGGTCACTCGGGATGTGGTATAGTCTCTCCCTTTCCACATCCCAACCGCTAGATGACAAAGCACCTGCTATCTGCTTGGCAACCGCATCATGACGTAAAATGTGGCCATCGTGAGTACGAGGACACTGCTGCACCACATGATACAGATTCTCATTTACACACACACTTTTTTTAAATATTTTTTTTTAAAAAACTCCCCTCAAAGGTGGAGGGGGCACACCATTAAATTGAAAAATAAACAAATAAAACAAAAAATTGAGGAGGACGCCCAGGTTTACCCGACGCCAGCTATTGTTGAAGTTATGGCTGTTACAAGGAAATGTGGACGGACAGACAGAGAGACAGACAGACACGGAACCAAATTTGTTCAGGAGGCTCTGAAACGCAAAATGCGAGTGGAAATTTTGATTTTGGAGCAAAAAATTTTTTTTCATTTCGAAAGTGAAAACAAAGCTTCCGCTGCCTTGCAGTCTCGGAAGCAATAGCTATAATATTGAGCCTAAAGGCAGAGAGTGGCGACCTCATACCTATGAAAACAAACCTCAGAGAACTCAGAGGTCACTATTGTTATCCTGTTCATCAAATCGACTTGAGCAGCCCACATAACAGCTAGATAGATAGATATTTGGTTGGTCTGAGCATACACAGCGTGAATTGATTCCCAAATTATAATAAACAGGATGAGTTGATAGTTGAGCCCGTTTTGTCTTGGGCCGTGATTTTGTGGTGTCTGACAAAATAAATCGCACCTCCGTTATTTTCTGACCAGAAAAACACGCGATTGGTCTCATTCGATGCGGAGGAATGTCATCCACAAAATGCAGATGCAATACAATTTTTCCAGGCCTTATTTTTATTCTTAGCCCATGAAATGTGCAGAAAAAATGGTAAAACAAATTTTCGAATTGTTAAATTAACAAAGAAAAGTTATGAGAATCGACTGATATAATAAAGGAAAAATAAAAATAAAGTCAATATATTGGTTCCTAAAGCCTAAGCTGTCCAGGTGTAATAAATTCTTTTCGCCTACTTATATTTTACCTGTCTCTATTCGATGGTTTAGTTTACGCAAACTGTGTTTTTTTTTTTTTTTTTTTTTAATTCACTCACACGATACCTCAAAACATCTCTGGCTGACAAATACGAAGGTACCTACCTAAACCGTTAATTAGAACCAATCAGACGGTAACGAAGTAATGTAGATAGATGTATAGATTTTATTTATTTCAATAGAGACACATACATATGATGATAGTACAAAAGTACTCGCCTAGCTTACTTTTCCAACGGTAGGCTTGGCCCGTGCTGTTGGTTATGGTCTAGGCGATTTGCCCATAATTTCAAACATAGCACGTTGATATAACATCGCATTTGCGTCTACGTAATCTACGCATAGCTTAAATATTATAACTATAATGGTATTTAATGTCCCTATCTTCTATAAGTAGAAAATGTTCTTTAGTAAAATTATTGGTTTATAATATTATACATAAATGCTGTTTAGCATAGTTTCGCAATCCACTGTCCCATTTTTCACAAGTCACGTTAAAATTTGCTTTTTGTAGTTCGGTCTAGTACAATTTTGAGCTATTTTCAGCTCTTTTCAATATAATGTTTGTTATTTGGAAATCAGAGCAGTTTGTATCATTTAAACTCAAGCGTGGTAAGTTACGATTATCGTGTTGCCCTTTATCGCCTTAGTGATTATCTAAAACCTCTTGCCTGTGACGAAACTTGCAGATGAAATCATGCAAGTCCTCGAGGAACCCCAAGGGCAGGTCTTGGCTGACGCCACCAGGTCGGAAGTAACAGCTGTGGAACCTGCCGCCTGAGACTCTTTCGTTGAATTCGTACATCTTCTCCCTCTCTTCGAACATCCAGAAGAAAGGCGTGATGGCTCCCACGTCCAAGATATGACATCCCAGAGCAACCATGTGGTTCAAGAGCCTGGCCAGTTCCCCCAACATGGTTCGTATGTATTTCGCCCTCAATGGAACCTATGTGTGCAGAATATCAAGGAAAGCAGAAACAAATTATATAAATTAATTTCACTGACATGGATCAAGTACCATATAAAAAGTATATCTATACTATCGCTATCTGTAATATATATTTCATTGGATCTTATTGCACGCAAAAAAGGTTGAAGGGAATTTGACTATTGAAACGCAAAAGAGATCGATCCCCCACCCAAAATTATCACAATTTTGACTCATGACGACACTCCTGTTTTTCGGTCATGAAATTGAAATTTAGAAAATTCTATAGCAGTTTGGAGAGAAAAGTTATAAGACGACGTCTGTGGGGTCTTAGTCTGCCCATACTCTCCAAAAGTAGTGTTCAACTAATGACAGATGTGTTTGTTTGTCTGCAGGTAAGTAGGTACACACTTACGTCTATGTTAAGGAGCTTCTCTACAGCTAAACAGTACACTTGCTCATTGCAAAGCACGGATGTGTAATCAAGACGATCGAAATATGGAAGAGCCTGTACGTAGGTTTTATATTCGATCAGCTTTTCAGTTCCTCGGTGAAGAAGACCGATGTGTGGATCCGCTCGCACAACCTGAAGACAGAAACCAAGTACAAAAGTAAATACAACTTTTCTTTTCACTGTGCTCTTAGTACTAAGGTCATTGCAATGTCTTCAATTTCTTCAATGTTTTGTTCTTCATCTTTTGGAAGAATTCGCTAAAACAATAAGAAACATTACACACGGTGGACTGAATTCATTTTAGTTGGGTAAGATCATCATAATTATCTTATCATCATCATAATAAGTCGTAATAAGGATATGTAATTATTATATCAGCTATTATTACATGAATTCATGCTGTACTCACGACTTCGCCATCCAATTCTAAAATTAAACGAAGAACTCCATGTGCAGCTGGATGTGCGGGTCCAAAATTAATGGTTAAATTCCTAACCTTCCACTCTTTTGTCGTCCCTTCTTTATTCCAGTGTTGAGGTCTACGTTTCGAAGTAGGAGCCGCGTCAATAGGGAACATGACCACTCCGCTAAACTTTTTCAAAAACTCCGGATCAGGGTACCATTTCGAGGCTTTTCTGGTGACAATATGGTTAATCCTGTTGACACTCCTCAAGAAATTGCACAATGGATTCATTTTGTAAAATTACAAAACAAAAAGGGAACTAGCACCAGTTTTTAAAACCAAGTAACGAGTTAATTATAATCAACAGGTATCGTATAGTAATAGTAACGGTTAACTAAATACTAGATTTACAAAACTACACTGTAGTAGGTAAATTTCAAGATGATGGTAGATACCTTGAACTTCCTCCACCGTTTCTCCGCAGAAACTGGGGCTTCCTCATTTAGAGAAGATGTCTGACGGTATATAACCTCCATTCTTTGCAATGCTTCTTTATTATGACAGTTGAAATTGTTTACAACTTAAAACAAGTAGATCAGTGCTCACGAAGTGAGTCACATGATAACACATTTTCTTGTAAGGAGATCCGCGTGAAATAGACGCTTCCTGCGTTGAATAGGAGACACAGGTAGCTGTAAGTGCCAGAAAGATGCCATATAATTTAAATCGAAATTGATTGATTAATAACTATTGCGCATGCGCAAAACTAATATTGGTTTATACTCTGAGTAGAATGGAGCGATTGTTATGAAAATTTCAAGGATCATGCGGATTTACCTCAAGAAAATATCCATTGCCTAATATATAATTTAGATACTGAATGCAGCTGTATGCTCTTGGTATGATAAATGGTATACTCATGCGCGAATCGAATTACAGCCAATATTGTATTTAGCGTGTCTACTTTTCTATTTTGCGTTTAATCATTTCGACTCTCACTTTGTTCTTCAGGTAATGCTGCATGTCCAATACAATAATTGAGAAAGCTGTGCTGCCCACAGAAATTGGCAACCCGTTTACATTTCTATTTTCCGCCAACGTTTCTCAACAGGAACTGGAGTACCTAGCGCCTGCTTCTCGGAAAGCCTTTAATCTGCAATACAGGGATGTAGTGCGTTTTCTTCATCAGGATATTGGATGCCTAACTAACCCTTTGCGGTCGAAAGTTGAATTCCGATAGTGTCCACTAGGACGGGACCCGGTCAGGGACCGGCATTATGCATGTACCTTACAGGACGACTTATTACACGCCATTATATCTTTCAAGGACGATAAGCTTTTTGCAATAGGTCACCTAAAAACGGTACATCACGTTTGAAGACATATTCATCAAATAAAAGCACAGATTACCTATTATTATTATTTTTTTTTTTTTATTGTAATCATTTCCCCTGAACAAAAAATATTAAAAAAAGGTCGTCTTGCTCTTCCATTTGAAGCAACAATCTTTCAATTTGTTCATCGTTCTTGACGAAAAAACCACTTACGAACTGAAAAAGCACAATTACTATACACAGAAAACTGGGTACAATGGAAACGACACGAAAACACGAAAACAACACGAGGACAAGAGTTATCAGTGAGAAAATAATGATAAAAAGTTGAAGCTCAAGTAGTAACCAGTCACGGAAAGGTTTCTCATATTCCTTCCCAATGGGTTCATTTTATCAATAAAGTGCTGCGATCTATTGTCAAAACCTTCAGTAAAACCTACTGAATTGCCCCCAATATTTAAAAAATACCAAGCTACCACCGGGTTTCGTCTGTGAAGACAAGAAAGGGCGCCGAGCAGTGACCGGCATTCGACCCATACGAGGTACCGTACTTTTGGGTTACTTGTAACACTTGTCAAATTTCAGAAGCTCTCCCTGGAGTAATCCAGCTTGTAAAATTCTGGATTTGGGCTTAAAAGGTCGAAGGCTGCCTAGAGAACAGAATACCATTAAAGAAAACTATTTCCTTCATTAGTAAATAAATTTAAAAAAAAAAAAAGGACTTGTTACAAGTTACCCAACGATTTGGGTTACTTGTAACACGACTGAAAAAATGCGAAAAATCATGTTATCTTAGCTCTCTCTTACTTGTAACAATTTTTAAGTTTTTAAAAAAAGGTAAGGATGACACACAAAAAATTAGAGAATTTAGGAACGACAAAAAAGGTCTTTTTTACTAATTTTAGATTCCCGTGTCACACACATTGGATCGTTTAGTCTTAAATCAGTCTTGAATGGGCCTATTTGGCTCCAATTCAGTAGGTATGAGTACCTAATAGGAACTGTTCATTAACTCTCATGATAAAAATATAAAACATACAGCATAAAAAATATTAATGATATTCAATTCACAAAATGGCACATGAAATCACAAAATGTCATCGCATTTAAAAATAACAGGGACATTTCAAATGAGTTCCTCAGGGAAGCAAAAGTTGCCCCTCTTCTCGTATTTTGAGGGCATTCATGGCTCTTTTCAGTGTTTCATCACTATAACCCTTATAGGGACGAGCACCCGGTTTCCTTTTGTACTTTCCCATTTTTATGCATCTAGGAACACCAAAAACAATAATAACTGACTAGTACAAGGGAGATAAACACAATACTCCACATAGGGTGGCTTGAAACAACATAAAGTGTCCATAAAAATCGAGGGATACATTCTGGAGGTAACTTGTAACATCACACCTACATGTTACAAGTAACCCTCAAAACAAAGACCACCATTTTTGGATTTGTTTTTAAAATCAATGATTTGACTTGAAAGTGAGATCTGACTTGGAATTACTAGCTAGTGAGTGCAAGCACACACCATAAAAACCTCACTTCGTTCACTCCAACCATTTGGGCTGCACAGACCTTAGCATTTCGGTGTTGGAAACTGCCCATTTTCAGTCATCAATTCAAAAAAAATATTAAAAATCAGGAGAACTTCCCAAACACTTGTTGAACGATGGATGACCTTCCACAAACGCCACAGAACAAATAGGGCTGATAAGGAATCTGATATCATGCTCCCCAATGCTGCCAACATAACGAATGTGGACACGCCCCCATGTGTTACAAGTAACCCACATGTTACAAGTAACCCAAAAGTACGGTAACAAGGTCGCCGAGCAGGGACCGGCATTCGTCCTGTGAGACATCCCTCTCTCAAAATGTTCCGTCCAAATGCGGATATTGCCTAGCCGGGTCCTGACCGGGTTTCGTCCGGAAAGGGCTAATAATCTGGAAAACCACCTACAAAGTACATATTTATAGATAAAAAGCCAGCAGAAAATAAGCTAGGAATAACATAAACGGTCAGCGCAAGTAAATCGACCGTCAGTTGCTCCCTACCCGAGACGTCAACTATGAAATAATGGAAATACTAACAATGCAGGTAATTTCATTTCAAAACGTATGCAATTTAAATATTAGTTGAATAAAATTCAACCATCATTTAACCGTATTTGCTCCAGGGTTGGTATCTCATCAACGACGAAGGACTGACGGTCTAGCTTGATCCAATTTGATACCAGAGAGGTGGAAATTTGACTAAATTTTTCATCCCATAAAACCGAAGCATATGCAGCTGTTTTTTCTTCTTTTCTTTCCACAAAATGACCTGCAGGTTCTCCTGAACAGTATTCTAGTGCGACTGACAGTGTAGGTGTTCGGTTGAATGAAATGTTATGGAGAGTTATACTACGAGTACATAAACCATAAACTTTAAACCTCAATCATTTCATGGATGACGGATCAATATTAATATCTGGAAGAATGCAAACATGAAGTCCTTGAAACGAACATAACTGCTGGATTGGCATCCGATTTCGAATAAATTCTGAGGGATTTTGTGGAATGGGTCCAAAAATATCTCATACGCCTTTCATCGATGCCAAGGTCCTTGAGCATGCAACAGCGTAAAATCTATATGAAAGTCATAAATTTCACTTCTGAAGTTTGATAGTGTTTTCAGAGATTGAGTGTCTTGCAGTCGAGATGTTCGTATTATATGAGTTTTATTATTCTCTTCTCATATAGAAAATCCAACCCTTCGCTCAAATTTCCGTTCTTGCGCCAATAAGTAAAGCGTTCCAAAGAAAGGATGAGTTCGTTGTCCAGCACTTTTTGAGCACATTAAATTAGTAAAATTTTAAAAAATGTGCCGAAAAAATCACTAAAAATGGCTAAAAATCGTAAAATTTATATTTTGTAGCAGATTATTGCTGAAATTTAGTTTATTAACTATAAAATAGAATACCTATTTAAAAATTCATGTACAAAAGCATGCTGAAAAATGTACTTGAATTTCATTAAAATTTGCGAAAAAATCGATAAAAACTTCAAAATAGCTTAAAATTCAAAACCACTTTTTGAATTGCAGATTATTATTTTTACAATAAAATTAATATTTAACAATTGCCTTGCACTCAAAAAAGCTTAAATTTCAAAACAATAACATTACACAATAGGATAATTTACGAAAATTCGCTCATACGGTCATGCTGCATGACTGGACCTTTTAACATCATGGCGAGAAGGTTCTAGGTATTCGACGGCAAGATAAAGCAGGTGCCTACTGTAATTTATGACATGGCTACCGCGATCCATACTGAGCAGCTGAAAGAGGTGAATTCTATCCTTTTCAGACTGGGAGTGTGAAATTTGATAGGAAACCTCTCTGGGACATTAAGAGACGAATGAAATGACAGCTCCACCGGTTTTAGCTGATTGTAGGCCAAGCTACAATATAATAATAATAAAAATATAATTGTAATGATATGATATAATATAATAAAATAAATAATATATATATTTTTTATTATATATGAATAATAAATAATTGTAGGTTTTGGACGGTCTAGTTACATCCTTTTGCAAGTATAGTACAGTTTTCATACTAACTATACTATATAGTATAGTTGGAATGGGATTCCATACTACCTTTTGGATCTCTCATGATTTCATACTCTATTTCCTTCAAAGGAATTGGAAGAATAAGATATTAAGGAATAACATCCATGATCTTTGTTTTTCCCAATAAGGGAGAAATTTCAGGATTTTGAAAGAGAACGGTCTAAGAATTCAGAGTTTGGCAACAAGTCCTGGTAAAAATGTTTTTATGTGTGCGTTGTAGATTTTGCTTCCGTCTACCGTGGCGGAAGCTTAGTTTTCACTTCGGGAGAAGAAAAAAATTTGGTTTCCAAATCAAAATTTCCACTCGCATTTTACGTTTTTAGACCATTCTGAACAACTTTGGTTCCGTGTCTGTCTATTTGTGTATGTGTGCGTCTGTCATGAGTTCGAAAATCCTCGTAACAAGATTATTTTCTACAGTTTTCTTCGTGCGGGCTAGAGCGTTGACGGTCCCCTATCAGTTTCATCGTTCCTATCTTAATACCTACTTAACTCAGCGCATGCGTAAACTTATATTCTACCAAGCATCATTTTCTCACGCCCTAGTCCTCACTTATCTGTCCTCCGATTTGGATGAGATTTTCACTGGATGTGCGACGGTCCCCTATCAGTTGCATTGCTCTTGACTCAATACTTCACTCTGCGCATGCGCCAACGTAAATTCTACCAAGCATAATTTTCTCACTCCCTAGTCGTCCGATCTCGCTCTAATTTGGATGATTAGTTAGGGGATGACGATTTGATGATGCTATGTCAATTTCAACCTGATTGTATAATTAATAGGTACTGCGCAAGCGCCAATTTGAAATCATTTCAACGATCTCAATTTCCACATTTTTTGTCTGATTTTGTTGAAATCGTCAGGGAATCGTTAGGTTGCATTGAGCACCTGAGGTTGCACTTGAGAGAAGTCACAAGTCACTACAATGAGTTTTTGTTTACAGTCGACTGTTGTCAAGAGGATGATAATGTTTCCTATGGAGTGGAAAAAAATGATGCTATTGCTTTACGTTAAGAATATTGTAACCGGCTTATTAAAATTGTTTATAGTCCAATCAACTTAGTTTAGGAATGCAGCCAGTTACGTAAGGAGGGGGAAATTGGTAGCTTGAGATGTGAACATTTATCACATAAATCAAGCGCTTTCCAACGAGTGGCGAACGATTTCTGTGCGATGAAAACTACGGAAGTTCCATTCCCTAGCAACGGATTGGTTGTATGTGAACATCATTAGAAATTGTGACATATTTTTTGCGTCACGAAAATTTTTGGTTGACCCCCCAGAGCAAAGACATATCCATGTCAAAAAAAGTTTGGCTTCCAAAATCAAAATTTCCACTCGCATTCTACGTTTTAGACCATTCCGAACAGCTCTGGTTCCGTGTCTGTCTGTCTGTGTGTGTGTGTGTATGTGTGTATGTGTTGTAACAAGTTTATTTTCCACAGTTTTCATCCAATGTGCGGGCTAGGGTGTAGACGGTACTCTATCAGTTTCATCGTCCCTGACTCAATACTCAATCTGCCCATGCGCAAACGTAAATTCTACCAAGCATCATTTTCTCACGCCCAAATCGTTCGATCTCGCTCAAATTAGGATGATGGTGGGGGGTGACGATTTGATCATCCCATCTCAATATCAACACAATTGTATAATTAATAGCTACTGCGCAAGCGCCAATTTGAAATTCTTATAACTACCTTAATTTCTACAGTTTTCATCCGATTTTGATGAAATCGTCAGGGAATGCGCGGGTTAGGTTGTAGATGGTCCCCTATCAGTTTCATTGTAGCCAAATCAGTACTTCACTCTGCGCATGCGCAACGTAAATTCAATTATGCTCCATTTTTTCACATCCTAGTCGTTCGATTTCGCTTAAATTTGGATGATAGTTGGGAGAAAACGTTTGATTACCCTATATCAATTTCAACATGATTATATCGCTAATAGCTACTGCGCATGCGCCAATGTAAAATCCTTGTGACGACCCTAATTTCCAAAGTTTTCATACGATTTTGATCAAATCGACAGAGAATGCTCGGGTTAGGTTGTAGATGGTCCCGTATCTTTTTCATCGTTCTCAACTCATCAGTTCATTCTGCGCTTGCTCAAACCTAAATTACATTGATCATTTTGTCGTCTATTAATTGACCAAGTATGACGTTTCACGCTACTTCTTGATTTACTCTTATCTTGCTACGTCTTATAGGCAAGGCATCGTCAATGAGAGGGACGACCTATTGGAATTGATCTAGGGGGTGGGGGACGACCCAAGCATGAGAGAGAAAAAAATAAAAAAAAGAAAACAACGAAAAAATATATTAAAAAATATAACCGCATACAAATCCGTTTCAGACCATTCTAAGAACGAATCCTTGAAAAAACCATAGGTGCATGTCTGTGTGTTTGCGCGCGCGTGTGTGTGTGTGACTCAAATTTTCTCAACGCTGCCCAGGCCACAGTTCTGAACTGATTTTCGAAATTCTTCCTTTCTTCGATCCCAATTTAGGTCTAGTTGTACAGAAAACCTCGGAAATTTTGGATTACATGATAGAAGCGGGAGAATAGAGGGGGTAAAGCCGAGAAAATGTGGTTTTTTGATAACTTTTTTCGACGCCAACTAGGCTATAGTTCTCAACCGATTTTCGTGATTCTTATTTGGTTTGATTCCAATTTTAGTCAAGTTGTGCAGCAAACCTTGGGAATTTCGGATTAGCTTTCGAGGTGGGAGGTGGAGGGGATAATTACCGATTCTTTCAAGCGTTGCCCAAGCTACAAATCTCGACCGATTTTCGTAATTCTGATTTTGTTCCATTATGAATTTGATAGAGTTTCGGAAAGTTTGTCAGGAGTTCCAAATTTCGTCAAGGAAGGGGGTGAATGGAGGGGTACCTACTACTGATAAATCATCGTGTTTTAACAATTCTCGTCCGATTTTCGTGATTCTTTTTTTGTTCAACTATGAATTCGGTCTAGATTTAGATCATATATCAGGAGTTTCAAATTTCATTATGGAAGGGGGTGAATGGAGGGGGTAATACCGATAAATCATGATGTTTTAACTAATGTCGTCAGATATTCGTAGTTCTTCCTTTCAAGGTAGTTGACCTATGAATTTGGTCTAGTTTTGGAAAATATGGCAGGTGTTTCAAATTTCATTTTGGAAGGGGGTGAATGGAAGGGGTAATAATAATAAATCATGATGTTTTAACTATTCTCGTCAGATTTTCATCTTCATTTTCCTGTTTAATTATGAATTTGGTCTCGGTTTGGAAAACATGTCAGGAGTTTCAAATTTCATGCAGGAATTTTTATGCTGGAACTTTAATGTCGGTGGCGGGGATTAATGGGACGAAGGGTAATCCGAGAAGTTGTGATATTTTGTTTTTTCAATGATATACAATCCATTCATAAGCACGTCCTTGTAATGCATGCATTACTTAACAATATGTCAGGAGTTTCAAATTTCATGCAGGAAATTTTATGTTGGAACTTCAATGTCGGTGGAGGGGATTAATAGAAGGAAGTGTTATTCCGAGAAGTTATGGTATTGTTGATTTTTCTCTTATTTCAACTCTCATCAAAATGATATAAAATCCATTCAAAGGGACGTCCCTGTAGTGAATGCATTAATACTTAACAATATTTTTCTTTGGCAGATTTATTCAAAATAATAAACCAAAATCCGTTTCTTTTTGTGCGTAGGCTTCCTGGGGGTCCTTTCCCTTCGTTTGGGCAGAAAGTGGTAGGTAATTCGACTTAATCACCACTGTCCTTCTTGTTAGATTACGTTATGGTCTGCGGCCACGATCGTAATGGATACGGTACCTACAATCATGAGGACTTCAGAAGCCGTGCAAGACAAAGACGCCCTTGGTCCGTACACTTCCCTCTCCTGCATCCCTCAGTGAAAGTGTTCCCTTCCTTCAGTGCCTCTCCTGACGTCACCTCCTGAAGAGGTGGAAGGCCCAACTGTCCGGCCAGTTTGGTCCGTGTTGTCTCAAGACACAAGTCAACTTAGGGATTGAGACTGTGAGTTTACGTTGATACTAGTGAGTGCCCCTCGATTTCCTGCTTCAACATGAACTTCGGATTTTAGTGCGTCCATCAAAGCATCAAAGTGAAGCCAAAAGCAGGTAATTAATAATTTTTTTTCTTTATGGACTAAGAAAAACAAGAAAATAAATATGAAGAAACAATAAACGAAAGTAATTTTCTACGAGTGATAAATAAATAAACACTGAACATAAAACAGCTTACCATATAGTGATTGAAAGAATAGGTACTAAAAATTCAGAATGTGAAATAGGTACCTTCCAAGCACTATCAACCATATTTGGCATCGACAATATATTGGTACCTAGGTAATTTATCCACAAATTCCACAAATCTACTATAAATAATTGACCATGGAAAGCATCCAAATTCTGGAATTGGTTTTTCCGATTCTGGAATTTCAAATTCGTTCCTGACTAAGTCAATTTTTATACACTCACTTTTTCCTCACCTACCTACTCTTTCCAGTCTCTCTTAAGAATGCATGCTTTACGGTTGACTGGATAGCTCGAGTGGTGTTACGAACAGATTGATAACGAATAGAGTTTATCACAAGACGAAGAGAATCAAACTTTTTGAAGTCAACAAACGTTTAACCGTAAAATTAAATAGGTACCGATTATCAAATCAATATTTATCAACATTAATACTATTTTATGGGTGGAGGGTTCGGGTATACTCTTAGTGCCAATATATATATTTATATACTATAAAATGTAACTAATATATAATATAGCTTAATGGTTTTATTTTACTACGTGGTACTTAGTATAGTACCAGTTGCTTAGATACTGTCTGGTTTTTGTCATTCAAAGACTAGATCCAAAGGACCTACAGTACATAACGGCCCCTAGTTAGTTTGGTATTTGTCATTTCTTATTGGCTTTCAATTTGTCTTAACATTCCTACAAAAAATTTGAGTATTTGAGTCTAATGATTAAGTTTAAAGTTACGTGTACCCTTTGGAATCTGTTCTATATGGTTCGGTTCTAGTCTTCAAAACGGGTTTTGGAGATAAACTTAACGGAAACTTATTTATTGCTTCCTAGTCTACCTATAGGTAGCGGAAGCATTTTTTTCACTTCCGGGAAATGAAAAATACTCCAAAATCTAACCCCCCCCCCCCCCCCCCCCCCCCCATTTCACGTTTTAGACCATTCTGAACAACTTTCGTTTCGTGTCTGTCTGTGCGTCGGCAAATCCTTGTGACAAGCTCAACTTCCATAGTTTTCATCTGATTTTGATCAATTGTTCAGGGAATGTTCGGGTTAGGCTGCAGATGGTCCCCTATCAGTTTCATTGCTCAAAAATCAATACTTCATTCTGCGTATTCACAAACGTAAAATATTTAGCATAATTTTCTCATGTTCTAATCGTCCGATCTTGCTCAAATTCTGAGGATAATCTGGGAAAGTCAATTTAACCATCCCATAACAATTTCAAGATTGTTGTGTCACTAGTAGCAGCTGCGCACGTGCGACTTTGAAATCCTATTAACAAGTTTAATTTCAGTTTTCATCGAAGTTTGAAGAGATTTTCAGAAAGTCCGGATTCGGCTGTATATGGCTCCCCATCAGTTTCATTGATTTCAAATCAATACTTCACTCTGTGGATGCGCAAACGTTAATTATATCAAGCATAATTCTTTCATGGGCTGTTCGACCGATCTTGCTCCAATTTGGAGGGTAATTGGAAAATTGCGATTAGATTGATTGATTTGGTTTGACGGTTTCTTTACTATCATATCATTAGTAGCTGCTGCGCAAGCGCGGACCTCAAGTCCTAGAAACAAGCATGGCTTCTACAGTTGTCAAACGATTTCTATGAAATTTTCAGGGTTTTTACGGTTTAGGCAGTAGATGGTCCTCAATGAACTACCCATTGGTAGCTTTTGCGCATGTGCTTGTGTAACTTCTATCAAGCATCATTTTCTCATTGTCTAATTTACGGATTTTGACTTTTTACCCTACATCTTGACTTATTCATACCTACTCCTAACCACAAGAAACCTCTATGTAATCTTTTGAGTAAATGAAACATTTCACTGAGCTACACATATAGGTAAATGTTACGCATACGAGGGAGCTATGTGCCACACCCAACTTAGCACACGTGTATATATATATATATATATATATATATATATATATATATATATATATATATTTTAGATTTTTATAATAAATTCACAGAAGTGAGATTCACTATGAGACGTTTCGTTTATCGTTGTCAATCAACTAATTCTCCTAGTCTTGCAGGATTGCTTCATTGAAATTAGCTCCTAAGCAACACGGTACCAGCATTACTGGTGACTAGGAGGGAGTTGGAGTCTCACTGGATTAAATTAAAAAGTACGTATATACAAATTTTAAGCCATTACGATACTTTTTTTCGGAAAACGTTAAAAATGAAATTTATCTTTAACCTACTCTTTCATAAATATGAATCCGCTAAAAAGGAATGCCTACACTACAGTATAGTGGTACCACTGAGTATTGTAACCCTGCTACATAGGAGATGTATTCTTGTTTCTATTCTGCTGCCCATAAAATCAAGCTGCCAACTGTACATACTATGCACAGGCGCTACGTTCTCAACATTATACATTTTCCTGAACAGTGCATAGGACTGCACCGAATTTAATAGTGTTAAATTTGAGCGAATTCAACAGATTAGGTCCTGGGAAGTAGCTCAAGCGCACATGCTACTAATGGTCCAACGACGGTGAAAGTGGGAACCTAACGATTTCCGAAATGGGGCATTCACAACACCGCAGTCAGAATCGAATCAAAATCAGTTTGGATTTTACTTCAGTTTCGCAAGGATCAAGAAATTACTACAGACAGACAGACAGACCGACAGGCAGACAGACAGACTCAGAACGAAATTGTTCAAAAAAAGAGGTTGGAAATTTTGATTAAAAGAGGACAAACTATTCCTCAACCTCCTCTTGAATACGTATTTTAGCCAATTCTCGTAAAAATGAAGCTATTGCAAGGGCTCCAAAAATTTCGAAATCAAAATCAGGATGAGTTTGTTGGCCAGAATTTTTGTTGAGCTCTAATGTAAATTTAATAATTGGCCAAATTAAAAACAAATGTACTCAACAAATTACTAAAAATGGCTAAAAACAGTTAAAAATCGTTTAATTTGTATTTTTTTTTTTTTTTTTTTTTAGCAGATTCTTAATCAAAAAGAAGTAATTAACAGTGAACTAGAACATTAAACAATTTATGCAGAAATTTATGCTAAAAAACCTAGGTGCTGAAATTGCATTAATATTTGCCGGAAAATGGATAAAAACTGCAAAAAGAAGCAAAAATTCCAAAATATTTTTTGAATGGCAGAATATTATTTAGAACGGGGTTTTCCTCATAAAATTGGTAGTTAACGATTTCTTTTTACTTGAAGTTCTGAATTTTCAAAACAGTTTAACATAATACAGTACGATAATTTACGAACATTAGCTAATACGATCATGCTGCATGAATGGTTTATACAGCTTTAGATAGAGGAAGTATCTACTCTGTAATTTTGCGGCATTTTAACATTATTATAGTTGTGTTTTAAGCATTGATTTGTCGACACTTGGTGATAAGCTTGCGGTTTCATCTAAACGGTCCAATTGAAATTATTGAAATTCCAAAATGTTTTTTGAATTGCAGAATATTATTTAGAACGGGGTTTTCCCCATAAAATTGGTAGTTAACGATTTATTTCCACTTAAAGTCCTGAATTTCCAAAACAATTTAACATACTATAGTACGATAATTTACGAAAATACGTAGCTCATACGGCCATGCTGCATGACTGGAACTTTTATACTGCGTTAGAGAGAGGAAGCATCTACTCTGTAATTTCGCGTCATTTTAACATTATTATTGTTGTGTTTTTAGCACTGATTTGTCGACACTTGGTGATAAGCTTGAATCCAGCACATGCACTCATCAATGAATGGTGTCATGTAAATCGGCTGAGGCTCAATGCCAGTAAAAGTCAGGACCTGCGGTTTCATATAAACGGTCTAATTGAGACTTCAGCTAATTTCCGGGGTCTCAGGGTGGATAACCGTCTATCTAGGAACCGGGGTCGCCAGGTGTCCGGTTTTGGCCCTGACAGTCCGGTTTTTTAACAAACTGTCCGGTTTTGGCCCGGACAGTCCGGTTTTTTAACAAGCTGTCCGGTTTCGGCCCGGATCTGTCCTGAACACATGCAGCTAATTAATTTTGGTCTCAGACCAACTCAGTCTGCTCAGAGGACAATACTGTTCAAAATCTTGGATACAAAGGGTAACTTCGGCCATGTTATTTACCTCGAAAATGCACGCAAAGAAGTTCATAGGGGCAAGATCTCAATTTGTGGAGCCTCAGTAAAGTATGCTGTATCCATAAACTAAAAAATCTGCATCCCCGTATTGGTAGGTTGCTCTTTGTTGATTCCGTATGAAGATGACAATTTTATTGTTGGTGTGTTGAAATGCGCGGAATCGGGTTTCCCACTGACTACCGCCGACATCCGCAATATTGTGAAGGGGTATTTGGACAGCCAGGGCAGAGTGATTCCTAAATTCACTAACAATCGTCCAGGGAAGTTTTGGGTGAAAAATCTCATTTCTCGCCGAGCTGATGTTCTTTCTGTTAGAATGGGGATAAGGGGGATAATACAACGGGCTCGAGCAGCAGTTAATTGTAGTAGGTACTATCAATACTGCTGGTTCTATCAAGAACTTTTTTCAGAACCTCGCGATAACGTAGGCAGCGCCAACTTCCTTATTTTATATTTTCTTTGCATTTTACTGTTCGATAAAGGCTGTTTTATACTACGTTTGTAAGTAGATTCTTTTAATTCCCAAGGAAAGCGACAAAAATATTTTTTAAAACTTAAACCTTGGCCGAAGTTAGAGTAGGATACTGTTAACATAGTTTTTTCCCGATTTTAAATTGGTCGCCGAAGTTACTAGAACTGTGCCACTAACTTCGGCCACAATTTGAGTTTAAAAAAACCAACTGAATTGGAGTTAAAATGTCAACTCTAGCGGCATTTGAAACCTGAGATGTGAGGCTATCTAAATTGTTTTTTTCATAATTTTAGAACTAAACGGTCATGGCAAAATAAATGAAAAACAGCAAAAAGTGGCCAAAGTTACCAACTTCTACTGTACTGAACTAGGCGTTGTCATGATTTTCGATGTCCTGCTGCACTAACAGCGAGCATGAAGTCTGATCCAATCCACAGTGGCGTTCGGTTTTTAAAAATTTTTGATCGTATCATTTCTACATTTTTGTCTACAAGGCTGTTGTCCAGAAAACTAAAGGACTTATTAATCGACGCAGAACTTTATACCACTTCGCACTTCTTCATCATAAAGTGGTGATTTTATGAACTCCTTCCGTTTTGCTATAGTTATTCTAATGTAGGAATTGTCGGAACATTTTATCTAATTGAATGCACAGTGTTTTGTAATTTATTGGCTAACATGACGATTGTATTACCTCTGTTGGTTCTTACAATAAAAACTAATTGATTAATTTATTGATGCTGGTGCAAGTATGTGACTTGTGTACCAGACAGTGGTTACCGACCATGGAAAGAATGCATAAAATGTCGACAACTACGACCGTTTCTACACGATTCATTCTACATAAACTAACATGATACACATCGGGGGAAGGTGTTGCGAATGAATTTAGGGGGTCGCGTAATAAGAACGCGCGGCTCGACCCGACTGGAAACCGATGAGCGCGATCTCCGCCAGTTCGCCTTTCAACCGTGATAATTAGCGGGTTCATTAGACAGCATGGAAACACATTGGCCGTGTCTGAGGTCTGTCGTAACCCGCCCGCCTTCCGGCATCGGTCACTTGGGAAGAGGAAACCCCCCTTTTCCACTGAGAAAGGCGTGAAGGAAAAGGTGAAGTCAAGTAGGAGAGGCTAAATTAGATCAGGATTATGGAGCGAATGGTTTCTCAATATTCAGTTAGAAGTACCTATAGCGAAGCCTGCGAAATTATCGAGTAAGTACGAACTTACTTACCCACGTAATTATGGTAATACTTGGTTACCAGTGTAAACTTGGCATAACAGGAATAAAATTTTTCTAAATCCGTTTCTTCATTTTTTCTAAATCCGTTTTATAGGCATTCTGAATCGTAGGTATCTAAAAGTTCAACATTTTTGCATATATATGTATGTGTGTGTGTGCGTGTGTGTGTGTGTTATTCCAGACGATAACTCTCCATAGAATTGAGATATAAATTCCGTTCTTGCGCCAAAAAATCAAGCTTTCCAAACGAAAGGACAATTTCGTTAGCCAGCACTTTTTGAGCACATTAAATTGGTAATAATAAAAACAAATATGCTGAAAAAAATCATTAAAAATTGCCAAAAACTGCTAATAATTGGTAACTTTATATATATATTTTTTTTAAGCAGAATTTCTGTCAAAAGATGTTTTTCAAAAATGAACCGAAACATTAAAAATATTATTTACATAATTATGCAGAAAAATGCACTTGAATATCAATAATATTTGCTGAAAAATCGGCAAATACTACAAAAGTAGCTAATTATCCAAAATCTGTTTTTTTATCGCAAAATATTATTTCTAACTAGTTTTTTGCTATAAAACTATAGTTAACAATATCATTGCGCCCAAAGACCTCAATTTTCATAACAATGCAACATAATATAGTACGATAATTAACGAAAGTTCGCTCATACCATCATGCTGTATGACTAGCACTTTTTATTACGGATTCGTGACATACACATGAAATTTCATGGAAGTAAAACCCATCATTCGAGTTTTATAGAAGAAGTAAAGTAGGTAAGTAGTAAAGAAGTTAAGGGAGGTGTCTTAGTTTGCTGAGGCAAAGATTGTCTGAGTTTAAAAGATTCTCCTGTGAGCACCCTAAAAGTATCATAGGGACAAGGAAAGCTATGGGGAGAAAGAATTTAAAGAAGGCAAGAACTATATGAAATAACATGAAACTTCAGTCGAATTATATTATTCTAGAAATGTCCAGTAAGTGGAAAAACTTAATGCCTGGAATAAGTAATAAATAGCGGCATGATCATTGTCACATCAGCGATGGCCAGCAAGCCACTTAGACTCAAAGTAAAACACAGCTAGACTCCAAGATAAGCAACGGAAGTGTGAACTTATCACGGTATTATTTCACAGTAAAAGTTATTATACTCTTAAATGTAAATCGTGCTGATACAATCTTGAAACTAAATAGTTCTGTGTCGTATATAATTTCACGTTGCACTAAGATCTAATGATACAATCATGCTTAGTCCTTCTGTAACCAGTTTCATACGATGAAGTTCAACAAACGCAATCTTATATATGAGATCAATAATGTCATCAATAGGTAGTAGGTCGCAACAATCCCAGCCAGCCCTACTGAACACAATATATTTGCGATAAGTTAAGTATAGACAACTGCCACGTTTGCAGATGACACCGCAATTTTGGCGACAGGAGAAAAAAACATTGAATCAGTTACAAAATTAAACCACTCCATCCTCGGCATCCATGAATGGACAAAAAGATGGAGAATTAGATTGAATGAAGCGAAGTCTGTACATGTTGATTTCACAAATAAAAGGATCAACTACGTGCCAGCCTTCCTTGACAACAAGGCGATTCCTTATGCCAATGATGCTAAATATCTTGGGATGACACTCGATGCCAAACTGAGGTGGAAATCACATGTTAAAAAGAAAAAGTCTGAACTAGTTATCAAATTCAGGAAAATGTACTGGCTTATGGGAAGACACTCAAAACTGTCTATCCACAATAAGCTCATATTGTACAAGCAAGTCCTCAAACCTGTCTGGGCATATGGTGCTCAACTGTGGGGGTGCACTGCACAAAGTAACCGCAACATTATTCAGAGCTTTCAGAATAATGTTCTGCGTACCTGCGTTGATGCATACAGATACTTCAGAAACGACAGATTACACTATGAGTTGAAAGTTGAATCTGTCAATGAGGTTATCCGCAAACAAGCCGTCAACCACCTTTTGAGGCTCAGAGATCATGTTAACGAGGATGTCGTCCAGCTCCTTGACACCGAAGATCTACTTAGAAGACTTAAAAGAACTAAACCGCATGAACTAAGTGAAATAAAATGAACGTCAAGACTAGTGACTCAATTATCAGAACAATAAGTCTAAAGTGAAGTATATTAGATCTTGAGAAAATGTATAATAATTTATCGCATGAATATTGCTTATAAGTTGTTATTACTTGGCGCAATAAAACTTGTCAAAAGAAAAAAAAAATTATCTTTGAAGAATGGCAGCTGCATCCTCCATGATTTATGAAAAAATTAACACAGTAGTAACTCGTGTCAGTAGCGAAGTATACATAGGTAGCAAGTACGCTATAGTAGGTATCTTTTGTGCATCCGATTCGGGATATACTTTACGGTTTAGAATGGCGCAAAATTAAGATTTACTCCAGCCGAAAACAGAAAAGTATCCTCGTACGAAAAATTGTAACTCAGTTCGAAAGGCTGCAGTGAAGAGATTCCTTTGGAATCATGGTCCATGGAAATGTGAGTTTTTCCGTTGATTAGGGAGGAATCATTAATTCGTGACGGAGATGAAGAATCAAAGTTATCAAGGTTTAATTAATCCCAGCACGTGAAGAGCTTATTACTTATCACTGTTTCATCGGTTTTATCATACTGTTACTGCGTAGGTGGATGACCTTCTGGAAATCTCTGAATCCTGGAACAAAGACTTGAGATGAGTTCCACCCGTCACTTCTCGAAGGCATTGTTCTGCTTATGAAAAGAACCTTGCGGCCAGTTTTGTAAAGGGCCTAATGATTCACGGTTGAGCCCTTGACAGCTCATTATTGGGCAGTGACCTTTTGCCTCTCACAACCGAAAGGCCGACCTGAGGCCGTTGAATTGAACGAATTCTTTGATTGATATTTCAATTGTATTCATGGAAATTAATGAGAATATTTTATATATAACAAGATGAGGAGTCGCCACTTTCCAAAACCTCTGACTTATTGAAGACTAAAAATAGCAATACCGAAATCACTGTTACATCTTCCTAAAATGTTTCCATTTTATGTAAAATCATGGACGGGATTCGCAGGCATGGGCAACCATAGTAGGTATTTACGTACTTAAATTCAACACTTCCACCCACGATAAAGCAAATGAATTCAACAGTTCACTTATCTACAAAATACAGTAATCAACAAGATTTTTGATAATTTATTTTTTATATTATATATATATATATATTATACTCGGCTCACATTAATTTAGGATTAATATGTCCATACTAATATGTGCCCTTTTATATGGGGCTCATATGTGAGTAGACACGCAATTTGTGTAGACGGACCTATAGGTGTTTTGATTTGTCATTTTCTCTTATATTTCAGTAATGTATGAGAGAGTTCAGCATGGAACACGCTTTTACCGGGACCTAAAAGAGGAAAAAGTCACAAAATATTGTCACGAAAAAAAAAAAAAAAACGAGACTAAAATAGCGGCGGACATAATTCCTTTGCTATTCCACCTGTGAAGCTGAAATTTAAAATGGAGCGTGTTTCACGTTGCTCTAATGTTTAGTCGAGGCTTAGGGTGAAAGAAAAAGAGAGTCTGGGGCCTCCCCAGCGGGATCAAGGGGCGGAACCCGTTGTGAGGCGCGCAGCTCCGAGTTTTTCTTCAATTTTTCATTTTAACCCCACCATGGTCCTTAAACATTTATGCCTAAATCTTTCTATCTGATGGAGGTATATTTCCCACTCGAAATGTATAGCTTCGGAAATAAAGGAGGATGAAAATCCAATGTTCCCAGATCTTGTAACCCTCAAGAGCTTCCTGGCTTAGGGACCAAAGTTCTTTGGAGATCTTTCGGTACCTTTTGGTATACAAGGTGTTTGTGTTATGCCGGTGTCATAAGACATTTCCATGTCATAATTTATAAAGTGAAGTGTCGAATTTTAAGAACTAGTATTTTATTATTCAGTTTTTGGCATTCATGCATCAGAAACGTAAATTAACAAATTTTTAGGGGCGGTTAACCATACTTTTCTCTTGCTTCATCATCGCAACTATTAAGCCTAAATTGGGTCCCGCATCCGGGGATTTTGGTGGGTTACTCGCCATTCCCAGGTTTTCCGACCATTAATAAGGGGTTTGGTAAGAGCGGCAATATTTTCTGCTCTATCGCTCCATCAGATAGTTATTTCCTCCGAGGCGAGCGTCCTTGCTCCGAGCCTTGGGACTGTTGCTGCCTGCGAACGCGCCTAACTTTCACTCATCCGCGCTGATCTAGTTCCCTCGCGAGGAAGCTGATCTTTCTTTTTGCCCACAAAGTAGGTGAACGCTGGATGTTTAACAAGCTCCGAGCTGTGGCGTTATTTCTACTTGATGCGTTATTGCAGTGCTGCCGAATCGACTAGCTTCTCCCCATAATTTGGGATTTTGCTTCAGAGTCAACCTGTAGGTAGCAAAAGTACTGTTTTCACTTTCAGGAAATGAAAAATTGTCTGTCTCCAATATCAAAATTTCCACTCGCATTTTACTTTAAAAGCTTCGTTCTCAGTGTGCGCTCTGACAGTTCTCGAAATCATCAGAACTGGGACGGAAAATTCCGGGGCGTTCCGGAACTTGTGGAACCGCGTTCTGCACTGCGAAAAATATGAGCACTTGGAAGTGGAATGACCTGTAATGCTGTTTGTAACCTCACTCAACTGGCCTGACAACGGTAGGCTAACTCCTCCGAGAGCCCACGGCTCAATCTAAAATGGTAAACAAACTCTTCGTCGTCGAACCTTGGCACAATTTTGTCGAAAAAATTCGAGGTTCGTGGATGTAGACGAGATCCAACTACAACTTCAATCTCATCCTCAGCGTTTACAAGCCATGAAACTTCACTATCATCATCGAAACTATCGCTTTTCGAACCTAAAGAGCTACTAGTTGACATTCCGATGAAGGAATTCAAATGAAGAACAGCGAACAAAAGAAAAAAAGCGAAATTTTACAGGGAACAAGCGGCAAAAAAAG
Organism: Adelphocoris suturalis; assembly: GCA_030762985.1. Lineage (NCBI taxonomy): Eukaryota > Metazoa > Arthropoda > Insecta > Hemiptera > Miridae > Adelphocoris > Adelphocoris suturalis. The sequence goes on from CM061042.1 coordinate 121,400,044, forward strand.
CCTAAGAGAGCGTATTGTTTACTCCACAAGCTCCGAAAAATTGTGAAATGCGCATGAGTTAACTCGACTTTGAGTTCGAGTTCTGACAGTTCCGAAAAAAATCGGGGACTGTCAAAACCGTTCGGAACTGGGTTCGTAAAACACTGCAAATGCCGAACTCGGCGTTCTCGACGTTCCGGAACTGGGCGTTCTGTCACTGCGAACGACAAAACTCGACTGCGCTTGCTCAGAACCGTTCCGATCTGGCAGAACGCTCACTGAGAACGAATCTTTAGATCATTCTGAACATCGTGGTTCCATTTGTGTGTGTGTGTGTTTTTTTTTTTTTTTTTTTGTCGGATTAGAGCTGATAACCATGAAGAAGCGCGATTCATTCTGTTATGCCTCAAGTTGGAGCTTGATATCGCTGGTCTTCCTCAGTGTTAGAGATAAAACAAAAAGAACAGGGTGCATCCCATCTCCACTAGGTAGGTACCTAATCATGAGATATGAATTGAATTTTGTCCATTTGATCTGAGGTGTTTGGCGTCTACAACAAGGAAAAGTGTTCCCTTCTTTGGAGGTGTATATGTTTTAGTTGTCTAAAGATGTTCACATTTCCCATTCTACCTAACTACTACCACCATATATATATATATATATATATATATATATATATATATATATATATATATACAGGGTGCCCCCAAAAAAGTTCCCCTCCCCACTGCTAAAATCTTTAATAATGGGTCAAAAAATCTTTTGAACCAATACTAACGATTTTAGGTGGAGGGGGGGGGGGGGTGTTCTTGGGAACACCGTATATATTAATTGCTATGCAATTCTTAGGCCGACCCCCAACAATTTTTTATGTAACGTCCGTGACGAAATTAACGATGGTTTTCACGTACAACCGAGTAGTTGAGTAGTTTCTATAGTTTGTGTCACAATTTCAGTGTTTTTCACGTACAACCCAGCCGTTGTTAGGGGAATGAAACTTCCGCAGTTTTCATCGCACAAAAATCGTTCACTCGTTGGAAAGCGCTTGATTTATGTGATAAATGTTCACATTTCAAGCTACCAATTTCCCTCTCCCTGGCTACATTCCAAAACTAAGTTGATTCAGGCTAAGAATTGCAAAGCAAATTATCCTCGTTTTCTACGCAGTAGAAAAGAGAAAAGATCCGGCGAGGCGCAAAGCGCCGAGTATAGATTAGGGGGGTCCAGGGGGGCGAAGCGCGAGTTATATATATATATATATATATATATATAGATATATATATATATATATATATATATATACCTATATATGTATGTATACAAGGTGTCCCCAAAAATCTCCTCGCCCCTGCTAAAATCGTTAATAATGGGTCAAAAAAATCTTTTGAACCATTATTAACGATTTTAGGAGGGGGGGGGGGAGTTCTTGGGGACACCGTGTATATATGTATATATATATGTGATGTCCCCCTCATCCTCACACAACTGTCCTTCAATGTCCGATGCCATAGGGTAAACCAATCACAATACCGAATGTAAAACGTTAATAATAACACAGTTTATTATAGAAACTTTACAAACACTCGAAATTAGCGTACTCCCCCTCGACGGATCACATCATAGTAAGTTAAACAGAATCAGATTCACAAATAGGTAACGTAAAGTAAAACATAAATTGGAAGACGATCCTTCCTGTAACAACAACGATAACGAACTGACTGACAAAGGTAGGTAGCAGGTATGTAATATCCATCTATGTTCGCATTTGTGCCGCGAGGGGAGTTATGAGCAGCTAGTGACGACACATTGTGTTATTCGAGTGACAAATCGATTATATAATCGAAAGTGAATGAATCGATGGATAATAATTGCTGGTAAAATCGGTAGGTAATTGGTCCTAAATTGGTAGGTGGATAGTTCAGGGTTCCTCACTCCATCACACGGCGATCCTGACATTGCTGCCGTCCTCGGGAGCGCTGATCACCTGGAAGGACCAAATTCAGCCCATTAGATCGAACCAAATGGGCCTAATCTCTGCCCTAACAAGGCAAGGGAGAGCAGTGAAAGCAAAAATAGAAACTATTTCAGAGGATACCCTGATGAGCAAAGCACAGCAGAGGAGGGAGAGAACAAATACAGTGTCAGTACAATATCAAGTAGTGTCGTCCAACCAACAAACGAAGTGCGCATGCAAGGGTTACAGCAGGCAGAGGAGAGTCCAGTGCCTCAAATGAATCCAATGGCAGAGGTGAATCCAGTGCCATAAAATAAAATAAAAATCAAGGGTTGCAGCAGGCAGAGGAGAGTCCAGTGCTTCAAATGAATCCAATGGCAGAGGTGAATCCAGTGCCATAAAATAAAATAAAATCAGCCAGAGGGGCTACCAGTGGCTGAGAGAAAAATCAAGAATGCGGGAGACCGGGCTCGAACTCACTTGGGCTTGACAATCACCCTATCAGAAAAGAAGTGACTGTGAGGACGGAAGGCATCGTAAAGGGAGGGACAAAGGAAGAGGGTCCGACCATGACGAGCCGCCGTGGGTGCCAAGCAAGGTAGAGAACCGAAAACCGCAAACAACTATAATTAACACAGGCGTGACATGACTTAAACAAAACTCAGATGATCTACCAACCAGCCTCACAGGCTGAAGTCGTAGATTGACTGGGAGGATCCACAGTCACATGTGGGATAGTCCACACAAAACAATAAAGCATCGTGTCAGCCAAATTTTATTGAGAAAGCTCTCCACTATCAGGGAGAGGATTCAATTCATCAAGGTTAGGTGCCTTGCGCAAACGTTCGTGGGGATATTTCAAAAACTTCTTAGTTCCGCCAGAGACGGACTGCAACAAGTAGCGATCATCAGGCATAACTTTTACAATTTTATAGGGGCCTCTATAGGCATCATCCAACTTGACTCTATTTCTCACCTCCGTTTGTGCAAAAACCAAATCATTCACTTGAAAACGCTTTACTGGCAGTTTGCCTCTATCAAATCGAGTTTTACTAGTTTCAGCTTGTTTTTCCATCAATTGTGCGGCTGGGTCACGCAACGTTTGTACGCTAGTGGATGGTTGATCAGTGAGGTGGTCAGTGATAGAAATTAGATGCAAAGGCCTGGAAACCCGTCCAAACATCAGCTGCATGGGGGATACCTTAGTAACACTATGAGGTGTGGTATTTAAAGCTAATTGAATTTCTCCAACACAAGATTGCCATGTTTTATGCTGATCTGATTCAGCAGCAGTGAGCATATTACGTAAGGTACTCATAAGGCGCTCGACCTGACCGTTTGCTCGTGATGCTCCTGTGGCTATAAAATGGAGGTCAATTTGATGTGATACACAAAAATCTTTAGCAGTGAAATTTGTACCTTGGTCACAGATTATACGCTGAGGAGGACCAAAGAAATTTATGAGAGATGTTAACGCTTTGATAGCACTTGCAGCACCTAAGGAACGTGTGTGCTGCAATACACAGTACTTAGTGAATGCATCTATGAAAACGTAAAGATATTCTTGAGAGCTTTTTTTTTTCGCTTAGTTTACCAGAAGCATCTAAATGAATAGTGTGCCATGGTTCAGCAACTTTGGGTATAGGGTGGAGTTGAATTTGGCGAGGTCCTGAATCTGTTTTTGATGTTTTGCACACAAGGCAGTTCTCAACAAATTTTCGAACGTATTTCGCCATATGTTCGAACCAATAATGTTGGTACAACGCCTCTAAGGTTTTTTCATTACCCAAGTGGAATAGAGATTCATGGACATTAGAAACAACAGCGTACCGAAGAGAATGGGGAACAATTGGGAGGTACCTAGTGCGAGTGTGTCGCTGTACTTTCCGACACAGTACACCAGAGTGCATCTCGTAAGTGTTTTGAATATCTGAATCTATTTCGTTAGCATTCAATTTCGAAATTATTTCAGTAACAAACGGGTCATTTCGCTGAGCTGTTAGAAGCCAATCAGTTGAAATAGATGTTAATTGCACGAGTTTTTCGGAAGAAGTTTTATATTGAGGTTTAAAATTCCGATGTTTTCCATGTGGTCGCATTTTTGGGGTTGATAAACCTAATGTTGAGGTATTCACAGACAATGCCTGATTAATTTTGGGTTTGGCAATAGGTTGTTCAGGTATTGGAAAGTTGTTGACTTCATCAGCTTCTTCAATAGGATTCCTACTAAAAAAATCAACATGTTGCATACGCGAGGATTGACGATATTGCATTTTAAAATCAAAACTTTGCAAGAAAGACCACCACCGTTGAACACGAGGTATCAAGTCTTGCTTATTTTGAGTTGCGCGCAATGATGCACAATCTGTCACAACGGTAAACAAGTGACATTGTAAATAATTGTGAAAATGCTTTATGGCATAAACCACTGCCAAAGTCTCTAGCTCATATGAATGAAAGTTAGATTCTGCAGTCGTGGTTCTCTTACTGTAATAGGCTACTGGTCTCGGCTTTTTGTCAACTATATTAATCAAAATTGCGCCAAAACCTAAAGAGCTTGCATCACAGTGCAACTCAATGGGGTAGGATGGGTTGAAAATGGTTAAAATGGGTTCTGAGGTAAGCATGCCAATAAGTTGTTGGCGAACCTTTTCATGACTGTCATTCCAAGGAATTGGTCGATTCTTACTGTCATTAGCTGAATCATCAGTTTTACGGGTTAATTTAAACAAGGGAGCAGCTATTTGAGCGAAATTTTGGATAAAATGCCGAAAATAAGAAGCTAAACCTAAAAATTGGCGTAGAGTACGAAGAGTAGAGGGAGGTTTCAATTTTGTCAGAGCTTCAACTTTGGATTTGTTCGGTTTTATTTCTCCATTTTCTATCTCGTAGCCTAAGTATTTAATTTTCGAGACAATGAACAAACACTTCGAAAGGTTTAGAGAAAATCCAGCAGAAGTAAGAACTCCTAGAACATGATTTAATCGGATAAGTGCCTCAGCTTGAGTGCTTGCTGATATAAGCAGATCATCCATATAGCACGTGACGTAATCAAATGCTAAGTCTCCTAAGGCTTTCATGATTGCTCGTTGGTAAACACTTGGTCCATTGCGCACCCCAAAGGGCAAGGCCAAATATTCCCATTGGCCGTCTGGTGTGACAAAAGCTAACTTTTCTATGGACTCTTCTTCAACTGGGATTTGATGAAATCCACTAGCAGCATCAAGAATAGAAAACCATCGGGCACCGTGTAAACGCGCTATTTGATCAGTTATCAATGGCAAAGGGTATCTATCTGGGACTGTATTTGCATTGAGAGCCCTAAAATCAACGGCCATTCGATAACCACCTGTCTTTTTAGGAACAAGAAGTATTGGGCTTGCATATGGAGAAGAACTGGGGCGAATTACTTTGGCATCTTCAAGTTCTTTGATGCGCTCTCGCACCAGTTCACGATGTACAGGACTAAGTTTGTATGGTCGACGGTGGACAATTTTGGAAGGGTCAAGAAGGCGAATTTTGAATGTTCCTGTCGTCACACGAGTGGTAGGTATTCCATCAATAAAATATTGGGAATAATTAGTCAAAATTTTGATGAGATCCCCCCTTTGACTAACAGGAAGGTCAGTGTGAACTGATTCGAAATGTTGAGTGCTAACTGGCAAGACTTGGCAAGATCCTAAAGCTGGGACAACACAAGATGGGTGAAAATCAAGTGAAGGGATATTGTCACTATGACCACCTAACACCTCACTGAACAACACGACTTCATCCTCAGTGCACTGCTCCAAAGAGCAGAGATCACCCAAGGATACAGAAAATATTTCATTTTTTGTGGTGTTTATGGAATCAGAATGCCCACGCCCCTTTGTAGAAGTGTCCCATTTTTCAATGCCAGAAGAACCCACAGGTTCAGCGCCTTTCCCATGAGTGCTGGATGTATCCAGAAAATTACGGTTTAGCATGAATGGAGGATGGTCCTTCCAAAGCGTGCAAGAAGATATAGTTATTACCATACAAAAATCTGGAGCCAGAATTTCACGTCCCAAAATGATGGGTTTAGGTAAAGCACCGTCAGCTACAATATGGAACAGGACTTGAATGTCGTGTCCATTAATCTTTACTCTGGCTTGTTTTTGGCACTGAGAAATGGTAATTGATGACCCTAAACCATGCAAGTGAACTACATTATTGAACAAAGGCCCATCAAAGCGGGTACTAAAGGACAAACAAAGGAGTGAGCACTCTGATCCAGAATCAAAACAATACTTGAATACATCACCTTGGTGGGTTAATGTGCCTTCTGGGTTAGCAATGCATAGGCCAACCTGCTTCTCGACTGGCTGAGACCTCTGGCTGCTGGTGTCTCCTGGTCCACGCTTGTCTGACATCTTCTTCTTTGGGCAGTTTGGAGCAATATGCCCCTTTTGGTTGCAGGAAAAGCACGTTGTATTGCTGAAGTTTGATTGCTTCCTTGGCTGATTTGATGAGGTCAAGGATGATGATGATCGGCACTCTGAGGTTTTGTGTCCAGATCTTCGACATTTCCCACAGCGGGAAGTATAATCCTGAGAGGATGAATGCTGAGGGCTTTCATAGTTTGGTCGACTCTTCTTGGCATTTCCAGGACCGCTGTCATAACCTCCTGGTCTCTTAAATGACAGAGCCCGTAATTCCTGAAGCAACTTTTCACGGCTATTTATCTTTTCTGTGTAGCAAAGATGACGTGCTCTTGTGTCTGCTTGAGCTATCTGAGAGAGAGCCACTGATACAGCAATTTCTTCCACTGATGACTGGCGGAAGTGAGCAACAAATTGATTGATAGTTCGTGAGGCGAATGTGGCATAATTTTCGTAATCTCGTGGTCTAGCTTGGAAACATTGAAGCATGAATCCGGCTGGTGTGAGTGCTATGTCATATTGGTGAAGAAAGAGCGATCTGAATTCGTCCCATGTGAGTTGAGGGTGGACAATAGTAGTAAACCAATCAGCAGCCTCTCCTTTTAAGGCTCTACTCAAGGCAACAATTAAACGTCTTCCTTGTTGATCCTGTGAAGTCAAACAACACTCAACTGTATTGCACCATGATTTGGGCTGAACTTGTTTATTTTTGGGGTCATACTCAGGAAGCGAGAGTTTAAAATGCTCTGAGGGGGTTTGACCTTGATTTTGTGTAAAACACTCTGCCAAAGTTTTCATTACAAGGGTTTGTTGTGTCAACAAATCCCGTAGGGAGTCGCCACTGTGCACTAAAGAATCGTGGTGGAAGAGGCGTGCGGAGGGAGAGGGTGAGCGTCCAGAGGCCCCCCTCCTGCTCCTATGCGCCCGGGAAAAATCGGGAGGGCGATCGGGTGATGACCCTTGTTCCGAGTAAGGTAAGGCGTCACCCGAACTGCGTTGCGAAATTGGCCGACCCCTTTCTTTTCTAGAATCCGAAAAATATTGATAAAACTCACCTCGACTATTTCCATAGTGATTCTCATGAAATCCTGCCCGTAGATTACGATATCCCACTTCTGATGTGATGTCCCCCTCATCCTCACACAACTGTCCTTCTTCAATGTCCGATGCCATAGGGTAAACCAATCACAATACCGAATGTAAAACGTTAATAATAACACAGTTTATTATAGAAACTTTACAAACACTCGAAATTAGCGTACTCCCCCTCGACGGATCACATCATAGTAAGTTAAACAGAATCAGATTCACAAATAGGTAACGTAAAGTAAAACATAAATTGGAAGACGATCCTTCCTGTAACAACAACGATAACGAACTGACTGACAAAGGTAGGTAGCAGGTATGTAATATCCATCTAAGTTCGCATTTGTGCCGCGAGGGGAGTTATGAGCAGCTAGTGACGACACATTGTGTTATTCGAGTGACAAATCGATTATATAATCGAAAGTGAATGAATCGATGGATAATAATTGCTGGTAAAATCGGTAGGTAATTGGTCCTAAATTGGTAGGTGGATAGTTCAGGGTTCCTCACTCCATCACACATATATATATATATATATATATATATATATATATATATATATGTATATATATATATGGTATATAAATTTACTTTTGTGTTTTCGAGTTCTCACATGTTTCGCTCTTTACGAAGAGTTTTATTGCGTGTGCCGAAAGATCAAGTCGGTGGCCCAGTGCCGGAGGTGAAAGCAATGCGGGCGTTGCGGCAACGAAAGTTTTGCAAGATCGCTCGCGGGGTCTCGAGATTTGGTGGAAACCAAGAAGGCGAAGCTGTCGTGCCTGAGACCAACAATCCATCTTAAGAATGAAATTACTTGATGCACTTATTCCGCACAGTACTTACTTAATGTCGACTGATATGAATGATGTTTCTGCCCCAAAAACAGTAATTAATATACCTAAGAAGAAAAGTCTCGGAGCAGTTGATGAAACTACGATATATTATTAATTATCCTGAATCTGGAAGCCGTGTTCGAAGGATTTCACGTGTGTGCATGGGTAGAAGCTACCATTAGCAGCGTCTTCAATTCTAAATAGTACAAATAATGCTTAAATGTTTAGAAAAATAAGTTTAAAAAAATGAAAATTAAACTGAACAAAATGAAGTTAGCAAAATAAATGTACGTAAATAAGCTCAGGTATAGGTAGGTTGCCTGTAGATTCAACCTATTCTCGTTACTTGCTAATTAGCACCTGTCACTGATTTATCAATATTAGTGATGTTGATAAATCAAGAACCAAAAGTTCAATTAGTTTTGGTGTACCCGGTACAACAGAAATTTGATTGAAGTTTCATATGCTTTTTACGCTACAACAAAACGCTATTGTTTTGAGTTATTACGTACGTTTATATAAATCTAACTCTAACTTGACATAAAAACTGCAGATATTACGTAATGTTTTTACGAGAAAAACATAGGCATAGGAGTGAAGGTTGTTGAATGCAAAATATATAGAAAGTAACCAAGGCGTTTCTGAATCAGCGTAAAAACGGAGGTCAGCCGCCTGGAACCGTGAAATCTCTCAGTTATACTCGTAGCTTTACTATAAAGCCAAACTGTTCAGTAAATGACTCTGTTGAATTCTTTCAAAGTATCCATCAATATTCACCAAATTATACTGTAGTTTTTACGACAGAATCTATCTGCATGTGTGCTCGTGCAGTTTGTCACAAGTTGAAAAAAGGTCATTGTCAGTCCTTCAGGATTTGTAGATTTCTGAAGCCATGTCTTTAAGTATCAAGATGAGCGTAGAAGCCCCTACACTTGAATATAAGGAGTTTCTCAATAAATACCACTTGGTTTAAGTATGTTTAAATCTGTGAATTACAATTTTTAAAAGAATGAGAGTTTCTGAAACTTTTTTAAATTGTGTTGTTAAAAGAAAGTACTTAGAATTTAAAAGTTCGAACTTTGTCAAAGGTTATATGTTCTCGATTCTTTGATTCCAAAATTCATTTATTTATTTCAAATTACGGGCAAGCCTAATTAAACGAAATTGCTAAATATGTGTCAGTGAACACTTATGATCATTCCATATATGGCACGAAAATAACATGGCAATTCAATAACCAAACTAAAAATGATGATATCGAAAAAAACTGAGGAAATTAAGGTCGTTACAAGAATTTTTGATTGGCGCATGCGCAGTAGCTATTAATGATACAATTGTGTTGAAATTGACATTAGGTAATCAAGTCGTCTTCTTCCAACTATCATCCAAATTTAAGCGAAATCGAACGACTAGAGTGTAAAAAATAGAGGATAATGGAATTTACGTTTGCGCATGCGCAGAATGAAGTATTGATTTGGCAACAATGAAACTGATCTACAATCAAACCCGCGCATTCTCTGACAATTTCATCGAAATCGGATGGAAAAAGTGGAAATTAGGGTCGTTACAAGGATTTCACATGAGCGTGTGCGCAGCAGCCATTAATGATAAAATCATGTTGAAATTGATATGGGATGATCAAATCGTCATTCCCCAACTATCATCTAATTTGAGGGAGATCGGACTCTCTAGGGCGTGAAAAAATGAGGCATAATGGAATTTACGTTTGCTCATGCGCAGAGTGAAGTATTTATTTGGCATCAATGAAACTAACAGGGGACCGTTCGCCCCCTAGCCCGCAAATTCCCTGAAAATTTCATCCAGACCGGATGAAAAACTGTTACAAGGATTTCATATTGGCGCATGCGCAGTAGCTATTAATGATACAGCCATGTTGAAATTGATATAAGATGATCAAATTGTCATCCCCAAACTATCATCCAAATTCGAGCGAGATCCCGTCCCATCCCAAGGGTTCACCATTTCAAATTTTAGCTTCATAGGTTGAATAGCAAATAAATTAGATCCTTGCCGCTACTTCAGTCTCGTTTTCTCGAGAGATTTTTGTGACATTTTTCACTTGTTAGGTCTCGGGAAAAGCATGTTCCACGCTAAAACTTCTGCGGCAGGCCTGAAATGAAAGTTAATAATGAGTTGTTCATAATAGTGAGAAATCTTGCTGTCTTTCTATTGGTGTTTTGGACCCATGCGTTCCAATGTTGGTGAATTTAAAAAGTGAAACTATAGTCTAAATTTATTATCACGTAAAAGTCTGATATCCAAGCAAAGCTAACGTACATGATGTCATGATCAAATACTCGAGGACTGAAATTGTTTCAACCTTTCAACGAGTTAATATGCTTCAAGCGATGTGTATTACTAGAGGAACCGTGAAGTGGGACCACATTCTGAATTATCTTGAACGCAAATTCGTCTTGCTTCCTAAAAGGAATCGTGAAACAGAAATAGCCAAGGTTATTGAATAGGTTATATCTGTCGCATGTATATTATTATCAATTTTCTCCAGTAAATTTGAGTTTGAGGTGCGACAAGCCCACATTCCGTGAAAGGCCGCCATGTTAGTTTGAAGGCAGTTTTACGGTTTTCAGGGGCAATAGAAAGGGTGGGACCTTGGGATTGAACTCATTTGAGTGAAAGCGGACAGTTAAGATGGTTTACGTGTAGGTACTAATGATTTTGAATCTTTAGATTACGATATGCAGGTATCTAATCTATCTTGATTCAACTGTCAAATAACTTTACATAATTGTGGTACTAATTTGCAGCACAAAAAAGCTTTACGGAAGATTTCCACTTGTAATGCCTATTCAATCGATACTGAGACAATTTAACGTCCTCATATTTTGTGACGCGGAGCATCTTCGGTAACGAGTAGGCAGACGAGCTCGCTATTTCAACTTTCAAACCTAATTTTTGAATCCTGAGACACTGGCAGCAGGTGGACCATCAAAAGAAGATATTGTCCGAAATTGAAGGGCTTTCAGGGGTATTACTCAGAATGAACCGTATAAGAAGCTAATCAGAAAACCTTAATAAAAAAATGTCCAGTCATGCAGCATGACCCCATGAGCGAATTTTTGAAGAATTCTTCGACATTTCAGTCGCTATTGATCGTGTTGAGAAATTTTAGTTCATGATTTTGATAGACAAACATGGAATCAATTTATTAACACATGCACAGAGTAAACTCATCAGTTGTGATTACATTTTTTTTTTTTTTTAAAGCCCCTACTACCTACGTTTTAAACAGCATGGTTCTAGGATTGGTTATACCGGGATACTTCCATAAGAGTAGTTCAATCTGAATTTGGACAATGCTTCATGCAAATATTACCGATTTTTACAACTAGCGAACGGCATTATTTCGATTTTTGACTGATTTTTCAACTTTGAAATTTTTGAAAACTTGATACATATTCTTATAGGAAATTTTACGCTGATTCCGAATATACCACATGTTAGTATGCTGAAAAAATTATTTCGCACAACAAATCGCAAAAAACAGGCTATTTTGAACTTTTTGACTACATTTTTGAAAATTTCAACCCGAAGATGTAATCCGATCATGCTGGCCAACGAACTTGAACTTTCGTTTCGTGTCCTTAACATTTTAAAATTTGTTTGAAGTTTCTAGCACAATTCTACGGACAGTTATCGTCTGGAATGACACATACATACATATATACATACATATATACATATATACATATATACATATATACATACATACATACATAAAAAAATGCGTTAAACTTCAGAATATGATTCAGTATAGCCTGAAACGGATTTCTGCATAAAAATTTTTCAAAAATTCACATTCTACAAATTTTGAGGCGAGAGCAATAGCTTAATTTTCTTCAAAAATTCGCTAAAAGGCCTGTCCCTCCTTAATTTGGGTTTTTTATTTTCTTCTAACGTTTTTCCCCTGGAACTTCTTTAGGGAGAATCTATAAAAATCAGATTTAAAATAACTAATTTGATTGTCAAAAAAATGATTGTTTGAAATTTGATTTTCATCAACCGCATAGACAAAATATTGTTGGAAAGTTAACAACTTTAAATTAGTTATTTTAAATAGGATTTTTTACCATCTCACTGAAGAAGCTCCAGTTCCTGGGGAAAATGGAGGAAAATAAAAATATCTACACTACATGCAGATACATCGGTTCCAACATGGATATGTCTTATTTTTCCGCCTGTGAAATATGTGTTTTGTGTCTCAAGTTAAAAACGCTGCAAATTATTGCACAAAGGTTTATTATTTATGTATTAGACAGCATAATTATTAAACGCCGCTTATAGTATATTTAGTATCGGAACTCGGAGCTTCGGACCTCACAAATGTGTTCAATCCATTACAGCAGCGGAATCTCACAATTTTACGCTTTTTAATATAGTTGATAAACAAAACAATTTATTACCAAGTCATCTTTCCAACACATAAAAGTGTTACCTATACTGTATATTGATATCATCTAATTGGTCAAATTTCAAAAAATGTGCTGACAAAATCACTGAAAATGGCTAAGAATTGTTAAATTGATATTTTTAGCATAAGATTGGTCAAATAAAGTTTATCAACTATGAAATAGAACATTCAATAATTTATGTACGAAATCATGCTAAAAACTTGAACTTCATTAAATTTTTAAAAAATCTATAAAATTGCAAAAAATAGACTAAAATCCAAAATCTCTTTTTGAATACAAGAGTATCATTTTGAATACTTTTTTTCCATAAAATTAATAGCTAACATTTTCTTTTCACTCATAAATCATTCTATACAACTTGAAATATACAAACAAAGACACTTTTTCACCTATTTTTGGCTCATAGCACCCATGAGAGTGGAGCGATCGAGCTGGCGAGAAGTTAGGACCAACTAGACCCCAAGTGCGAAAGAACAGATTTTTTAAGTCAATTCTAAGGCCTTTTATGGCCCGGACGGCGAACGGCGGACGGACATTTCAAATTTGGATTCTACGTACCTTGAAACGTAAAGTGACAAAGTTTGAGGGGGGGTTATAAAAATGTTTTGCTACACGATCACATAGGCTTATTATTGGAAATAATAAACCAAAATGTCTCAATTAAATTAGCTCATTCAGCTGATCAAGAAAAGACCCAATCATTTCAATCGTCTCTTAGTGTCCTAGAGAGTCTCCCTATCTAATTTCAACTTCTTAGGATAAATAGATGAGAATTTAGCTTGCTCAGCTGATTAGGAATGAACCAATCATTTCAACAGAGCCAATAATTTCATTTGTCCCTTAATTTCAGTTCAAGAGAGTAAATGAGAATAGAAATCATCATCAGTCATTCGTCTCCCTATCAAATTTCAACTTCCTAGGATAAACAGGAGACAATTTAGCTCACTCAGCTGAGTAGGAATGAGCCAATAATTTCAATCGTTCCTTAATTTCAGCTTCAGAGATTAAATACAATATAAATCATCAGCTTTAGGAGCCCATCAGCTGATCAGAGGTCTAAGCATCGTCTAGTTCCTACTAAGTACCCGATAGTACCCGATAGAACACCTACCAAGTACCTAGTGCCTTCTTTTCACATTATAAGTTCATTATGGTAACTTAGCAATATTAGTTTATGACTTAACGAAATAAACAAGCTTTCCTTGACACCACAACGGCTTAGGGATCATGAGATATTGTGATAAAATTAGAGCATTCCAAAAAGATGCTAACGATTTTCCTGCTATGAGAACTAAGGGAGTTACACTTCCCTAGTAACGCATTGGTTGTACACGAAAATCGACAGAAATAGAAAAACCCCGTTTCATTTTGGTTTATTATTTTCAATAATGAACCTTTTTCTTCGAACAAGAAAAAAAAAAAAATAAAAAAATAAAATAAATAAATAAATAAAAAAATGAAAAAAATTTAACACCCACTGAAAATGTTTTGGTTTACGTTTCAAGATGCGCAGAATCCGAAAATCGAAATAATACAAATCCGTCCGTCCGCTGTCCGCGGCTTTTCTCAGAAAATACTAGAATTAACTATACGAAACTTGCGTTAAAAATCACATTTGGGTTCTAAATGGTCCTAGAAGCTTGGCATCCATTTTTATCAGTCCAAAAAGGTTGTATTAAAGGGCTAAACATTTAAAAAATCGAGATCTCGAAAACTTTCTGAGTAACAGTAATAATGTTTTGCTTGTCAATGATAAATTTAATTCCAAAGAATCGATTAAAACCACCCGAACGCTGTACGTTGAATAGTTCCCTTTCCCTAAGGGCCTGAATATAAATAAAAAAAACCTTCGAATTTATAAGCACGAGAAGATAGAGAAATCACACGCTGCTAGCGGATCTATTTTATAGAAGATCAAGCTTTAAATTCCATCAAAAATCGCTAGATAGTGATACTGGCATACATAAAAATTGCCTTGTGAATATCAGCCGATATAATGCCAATATTGGCATTATCAGGTGATATAGTTCCAGTGGAATTTATTATAACATTGCAAAATCCAATTTAATAAACTACTGTCCGTGCGATGTACCTACTAGTGAAGTTTTGGTACCTATGCTAAATTTCATCTCTTAAATTGCTCCCAAGTCTACCTGTAGGTAGCGGTAGCATTGTTTTCACTTTCGAGAGATTTAAAAGTTGTGGTCACCACTAAAATCAAACGGCTGTTTTTTTTTTTTTTTTTTGGTACAGTGGTAAAAATAATATCCAATCGCATTTTAAGTTTTAGACTATTTTGAACAACTTTCGTTCCGTGTCATTCTCTCTCTATCTCTGTGTACGTCCGCAAATCCTTGTAACAAGCTTCATTTCCACAATTTCTTATGAAATTTTCATGGAATGTGAGGGTTATGGTGAAAATAGTCCTCTCTCAGTTTCGTTGTTACCAAATCAATACTTCACACGGCGCATGCGCAAACGTAAATGCCATGAAGCATCTCACGCCCCTGTAGGCTGATCTTGCTCAAATTCGGAGGAGAAGTGAAAGAGGTTAATTTGAGCTTTGCAGCTTTGAGAAGCTCTTTTCTATATGGCCTTATGAAGGAAGCGAAGACCTTCCGAAAATGATAGCCTTGAGAGAAGTAACTGCTATTTCAACCACTTAAACCTTTCAATTAATTGACATCCTTACTTGCACAGATATTCGAATTGAATAGCGTATCAAACTTGGGACGAATTTGGCATTTACGTTTTGCATCTGTGAAACTCAATAGATACGACAAACTCATGGCAGGTATGGGAAACTCAATAGTGTTGTGATGACCATTGCTAACTGGCCAATAAAAACGACTACCTAGCTACTTGAAGAGTAGGTAGCTACTGGATTTACATAGGTAGGTCATGTAGCAGTAAAGATCGGAATTCCATTCGAGCACCACCCTTCCTGTTCACCAAGGAATCCAATCCATTCATCTTGAAATCCCTGTAATATCCCTATATATATCAAACTTAGGACGAATTTGGCATTTACGTTTTGCATCTGTGAAACTCAATAGATATGGCAAACTCATGGCAGATATGGGAAACTCAATAGTGCTGTGATGAACATTGCTAACTGGCCAATTAAAACGACTAACTAGTGAAGAGTAGGTAGCTACTGGATTTACATAGGTAGGTCATGTAGCAGTAAAGCGCGCCGCCGCGGTATCTGTAAAGTCTAACAACAGCCAGAGTATGTAAATATAAAGAAGCAGTGAACAACTCGCTCCCCCTGTCACAGATCATAATCTTTTGTTTACTCTTTCTTTTTTAGTATCAGCCGTTCAAACATTGTCCGCGTCTCCTGTTGACACTACAAACAGCCTGAGTTCATCCTTAGCTATTGGCAGACGTTACCGTCTGCTTCCAAATGAGCTTCTAACTTGACGTTAAAATCTATTCAGATTCACGCTATCACTGAAGGCTCTGTATTACTATTTCTTTCCGATCTGAAGGTTTTTCGGCTTTAAATTAATCAAATTTCAAGATCAAAATCTGAAATATCTCTGTGAAGTTTCAAACTTCATAGAAATCGTCGTACGCTTGTTTTTACAAATATAATCATATCGCAGTATTGCTCAACATGTTATCAATCCCTGCTATCAATCAATTTGCTAAATTCATGCAATTTTAGTTGTCTAGACTAAAAAGGATAATTAATTTTAAGATAGGGAAATGATAAAAAACTCGGAGAAGCAGTAAATACACCTTTACAAATATTAATTAATTAAAATCCAGTCAATTGTTCCATGACATAGGAAGAAATCCTAAGCGGTCTAAATAATAATCGTTGAAAAAAACTTTTCCATTTTACACTTTTTAGGAACATCCGAAAAAATACCAAACGACAGAAATCGACTTCATCAGAATATCACGATATCAAACTACCTGCGTAATGCAAAACTATCTAGACTAGAACAACCAAAAACCCGCCGGGGAGCAATATTTATGAGCTAATTTATGTATTACTTCCGTCTTCATATAAAGGATTCTGTTGTAGAAACCATTGCATTCACATTCAGGGGTTTAGTTCATTCAAAATATAAATTCCCACTTGAGTTAAACGTTTTAGACCGTCCTGATTATGGTTTCGCATGCCTGTCTGAGTATTCGACAGTATTAGGGCTAAACTACCCAAACAAGGGTACCTTGCCACAGTATAAAGACTCCGTAAAATCGCGTTCCACAGTGATGTTAAGCATAACTGTATATATTTGTATGTATTTGTATCTATGATGGTCTATCTATTCATGCTGAATTCACTTACTAACTCGTTGTTTATAAAAGGGCACTTATCTGGGCTTCGGCGAGTGGTAATGAATATATATGAACGATTTTCCGTAGGACGCGTGGTACAACACTCGCGATTGCTGCTTATCCAGTAATGGCCAGGTGGCCCCGGGGGCCGTCAAGGAGACTGGGTCTGGGCCGGTCGGAGCATCCTGGCTCACGCCGGCCAAGCCTGGAGGCACACATCTCTATTCCATTCGAGCACCACCCTTCCTGTTCACCAAGGAATCCAATCCATTCATCTTGAAATCCCTGTAATATCCCTATATATATATGTATCATATATAATCCATTATATAATTAATGAGACAAAAATGGACGGTAAACCTACGGTTCTACAGTCAGATCATTTAATAATGATTAATTTTACACATTATTAGTTACACATTAGTTTTACACATTATGGATACTTAACAATATTAGTTTATAACTGAGCGTAATAAATCAGCTTTCCTTGACACTACAGAGGCTAAGGGATTATGAGATGCTGTGATAAAATGAGAGCATTCCAAAAAGTGGCTAACGGTTTTCCTGCTATGAAAACTAAGGGAGTTACACTTCCCTAGTAACGCATTGGTTGTACGTAAAAATCAATAGAAAACCCCACCGTGACGTGACGAAAACAAATGGAAACGTCCTGTTAATCATTATTAAATGATAAAAATGTATAAACTTCAACAACATATCAACGAAGATTGCAGGAGAAGACTGAGAAGAGTTTCTTAAGGAATCAAGAGAGATTTTGCCTACCGTTGTTTGGTTTCCATGGATGGCAACGAAAGCTCAGTTGGCGACCTGAATCACTAATAGAGAGCCACTTCCAACTAAAAGTGTGTCAATAGAGCTGACCAACGGAGGCTTGAACATCCTCTGTTCAGTGTACGTGCAATGTGCTTTAGTTACTTATTAAAATTCTAAATTTCAGATTTATATTTTCATTCAAGGCTTTAGTTAATTTGATTTGTGCAAATACAAAATTTGATATTTTTTTGTTATCTATCAAGTATCAATTAATAGGCAACTTTTATTGATTTCTTTCTGAATAAAATAAGTTAAGCAGACTGACTTGGTTTTTTAGTTTTTCGTAACTGTAAGGTATTTCCAGATAAGACTGGCTGTAGGCTTTTATACTTGGGAAACATAGCTTTGTCTAATGCTTCTGTTGTCACAAACCTACACAAGCCTACTTGTAAACTAAGTTATAATAATTGTAAGTTGTGTTTTGGACAATTCATGTTCCGCAACTGCTAACTTCACAAAACGGTTGCACGGTACAACCATCTTCGTTGTTAGATGGTAGCAATAGTACCGTAGTGTAATAAAACGCCCATCACCGGGCGGTATCGGTATCGGCTTTAGGCGATCGATTCTCGATACCGATACCAATGCCTAAGAATCGGTGGTATCGAGAATCGGTATCGGGAATCGACTCATCCCTAATATATATATATATATATATATATATATATATATATATATATATATATATATATATATATATATATATATATATATATATATATATATATATATATATATTTAGGTAGGTATATAACAATGTTGAAGCCATTGCGATAGTTTTTTTTTTTTTTTTTTTTTGAAAACGTTAAAGGAAAGAAACCACACACGCACACAACAGTCACACACTAATAATTTACATACCTATAGTAAAAAATAACAATATGATATAGAAACTGACAACAAATAACAAAGAAAAATAAACATTTTGATAGGTCGATAACACGATAATTTTGAAAACACCTAAAATATCACAGACCAACGACTGCTAAGTACTACAGATCAAGCGAAAGTACTATACATAATATCCTCCGCTTGAGTCATAATAAGTTTAGTGCAAAACAATATATGTATAAATCCACCCGAGTCTGCGTTTGAGGGTTTACCCGCTGTTTTTGTGGGTTAACTTCCGTCTGTAGAATAATTACTCTCCTCTGTTCCTATATTGAGCATCGGGTCATTAAATTCGTTAAGAACAGCAAATCATTCACTCATTCTCCCCTGCCCTTGGCTGAATTAGAATTCGATGCCAACAATACAAGTTGCGTACCCACAGTATGTTCCCTATTTTAACCGGAACAAGAAATCTATCCACATCTCAAAATCCAATCGAACGATCTATATAAAATTAATATGTCGAAACTCCACTGGTCTTCACCCTTCACGTGACCTAATTATATTCTAACAAGACATCGTCCCGTCAAGGCGTGAGAGCTCTTTTCAAGATACTACCCTTCAAATCGAGTTGCGTCTACGAGGTGGAAAGAAAGCGATTAGGTCCATCGGCTGCGGCTTCGGTGAAGCAACGTTGCGTCACGGCCACCCCTGCCGCTCTATACCTTGGAAACAGAGCTTTTTTGAAGGCAACAATAGAACCCCCTGATTGTGCTTACTGTCACCCTCTTTTGTCAGGACCTGAGCATTTTCGTGTAAAGGAATGAAAGGGTAAAAAATGTTTGACCGCCCTCCTTCTTTACCCATTATTTCTTACGTGGGGAATAATTGCGAGTCGAAACCTTTTTTTGGAGCATGGAAGTATTTATTCGGTGATGATAGGCGGTTTAGTGACAGTTTACAAGGACGCGCTGAAGTTGGCTACAGCCAATTCGATTTTGTCTGCTTTGATGTTGTCCAAAAGGAAATCGTTCTTTTGTAAACGACCATTTACAAGTGTTACTTGGTGGAATTGTACCTTGATACACCTAATCATTGTAACAGCTTCCACCAATATTCCTCGTTCTGGATATTACTTGTTCTGAATATTGTCCACAAAAAAATTAGCTGTTCGTCTATGATTTCCTATATTGAGCATCGGGCCCTCAAAGATGTTAAGTGCGACAAACCATTCACTCATTCTCACCTGCCCTTGGCTGAATTAAAATTCGATGCCAACAATGCAAGTTGCTGACCCTGTATGTTCCCATATTTTAGCCGGAACTAGAAATCTATCCACATTTCCAACTCCAATCGAACGATCTATATAAAAAATGATTTACCCACAAAAGTAATGCAATGATTTTCCGTAATTCCCCACACAAGTCATTGTGTTTCATGATAACAGAAATGATAATAGTTAATAGAAACAAAGTAGTTTAGATATCGTAAATATTAAAAATAGCTGCGTAACCGTGCTTCCCTCAGTTAATTTAAGGAAATGACATGCACCTAAATGTTTGATTATCAAACTAGGTACCCAAGTTATAAAAAGTTCGATGACCGGAGAAGAAGAAAATAGGTGAGGTACAGAGTAGGAAGAGCGATGGAGAGAGGTATCAGTTCAGCGCTGTTCTTTGAAATTTATTCCCAGCCATCCTGTATACTCTCACAGAACTTACAACCTCTTGCTCGTCAAGGAACCAAGCCAAAACCGTGAATCTGTATTTTTGGACATTTTTACTTTAATGCGTCATTTAACTTGTTATTGGTCCACTGGTATTCACTGCGTGTACCCCAATCCTCCATATATGGTCAAGCAGCCTAAACTGTCGATGTCCGTTGCACGAATTTACAAAATTTTCCAATTCTTGCAAAGCCAAAACCACGAATCACGGTACTTTCTCGATACTTTCGTGGTTTCGGCATTCTATAGCAACGTAGCATTGTGCGTTTCGTGAAACAGTGAAGACAGCACTATAAAGAGATCGACTGACTAACTTCAGTACTGCTTCGACGGCCTGATGATGATGTCTTTACATCGAAAGCGCTCGCCCCCAGTACTTGATTTGCTAGTGACGATTTACTCCTCCGAAAGGTATGTTAATGACTGTTTAAAAATAAAGTCGTTTGTCGAAAGTGAGATGTTGATGAGAAAACACAACGCCAAAACCACGAATCGGCACTAAAGACCCAGATTTTGAGTGCAGATCTGAAAAAACCAAACGGACGGTAGACCTAAGGTTCTACAGTCAGATCATTTAATAATGATTAATTTTACACATTATTAGTTCATTATGGTTACTTAGCAATATTAGTTTATAACTTAGCGTAATAAATCAGCTTTCCTTGACACCACAGAGGCTAAAGGACCATGAGATGTCATGATAAAGTGGAAGCATTCCAAAATGAAACCTGACGAACTATTTTCCTGCTATGAAAACTAAGGGAGTTACACTTCCCTAGAAACGCATTGGTTGTACGTGAAAACCAATAGAAAACCCCACGTGACGTGACGAAAACAAATGGAAACGTCCTGTTAATCATTATTAAATGATAAAAACATTTTGATGGCCTAGGAGTGGTCATTACTAATGTCCTTGAATCATTTATTCGTTTGTAATAAAAATAGTCGATTTTTTGCTGACCTCCAAATTTTTGAAGTCGTTTTTCTCAAAACTACAATTTTGCAGATTCGTGGTTTTGGCTTTGTGCCCACCACATGTTTCATGAAGGACAACCGTTGATGAGGTGGGGAGGGCGAACGCAATCTAAAAACTAAACCTCTTGACAGCTTCCTCGAAAAATGATGAAGTCACAAGGAAGGTTGACAAGTCTGGTACATGTTTGTATCTAACAAGTAAAATAATCTAATAAAAAATTTTTAACGAAGTTTGGCGAGAGATTGAAGAAATGGGTGGGTGGGGTGGGGGGATAGATGGAATTTCTTGGGCGGATGGTTGCCCGAAATCTTGCATCTTGTACTCAAAATGAAAGGGCTTGTCAAGTGGCTGAATTACCTACCTACTGAAATAGTTTGTTGGTACGGTATAGAACGCTGATATGCAAAAGGTTTATATACCCAGAAAAATAATTTAAAAAATGTTGTATTTTGCGTTTTTAAAATTTTTAAAAACTAGGCACGAACTTTGTTTTGCATTGTGGAGCAGCCGAGAGATAACTTGGCGATATCTTCTCAATCGAATCGTGAACTGCATCCTCTTTGTACCTTTGAAACCCGATCCTCAGACTCCGCCTGCCATGACACTGACCCAAGACTCTGCACAGCCGCCGATCAGCTTCGCGATAAACGCGTTGGACGTACACGAGTATGCACGGGGGAGGAATGGACAGCGGTGTGGGAGCGCCTTTGCGTGGGCTCTTAGCCTTTCCGAGCACATCCCAGGTTCAGTAAACTTTGACTCCGCAAAGGCAGTTCTAACTTCAGTTCTGACTTCACATGTTTTCACAGCTGGTCAAATCCCTTTTTGCTTTCCCAACGCCCATCAACGTGTTTTCTCGAACTCCCCAATATGTGGGTTCATACTTGAATTGAAAATATAATTATCTTTGAGAATTACAGAAGTGTATGTATACGTACCTATTCGTCTGCTGAGAACTCCGTCTATATCCCATATTCTCGTGACGTCACTCCTGGAGTAGGCTTGAGTTTCTTCCAAGGTCCGCCATGACGTGGTAGATGTTACTCGATCGCAACTCAACCAACCTATTTTTTACTAGAAGTTTGCCGTTGTTATGTCAACCTAATACGTTGTTTTAAATGAAATTCTAATAGTTTTGTTTTCCGAAGGTAATATTGTAGTAATATAAAGTTTCAATTCAACTAAATGGTAGTAATCATGCCTGCCAGCGCGATTTTGGTTGTAGACAACGATACCGATCTAGTGGTGAACGAGTTTCTATTTGGACTAGGGACTAACTATTATGGTTACTAAGTGTCCGAAAACTAAAGAGCTTTATTCGTTTAGACTGAGAATAAATAACCTGAAAAATAATGGAGAAAAAATAATTTAAAATTTCTCAGATCTCTGTATTGCAGTCTAAACGATCAACCAACCTATTTTTCACCAGAAGTTTGCCGTCGTATGTCAACCTAATACGTTGTTTTAAATGAAATTTTAATAGTTTTGTTTTGCGAAGGTAATATTGTAGTAATATAAAGTTTCAATTCAATTAAATAGTCGCAGTTATCGTGCCTACCAGCGCGATTTTGGTTGTAGATAACGATAACGATCTAGTGGTGAACGAGTTTCTATTTGGACTAGGGACTATTATGCTTGATTGAGTCCGAAAACTAAAGAACTTCAGTGTAGGTACCTACTTAGCCATTGCTCAGGTAGTTTCATCAGCGTTTTACATATGTTCTTATTACTATAACTGAGACAGCTTTACTTGTTTTATTGAATGAATGAAAGGATAGATTTGTTAGTTTGTTGAAGTAAACATGGCAGGTTGGTGCTTCACCAACAAACAAAACTACGTAGGTACGTACAGCCTATCAAATTCGCTGATGGTTAAAAGTAAACTAAGTAGGTAGGTGGTTGCTCTGCCTAGCGAATACAACTGCTTATCAACAAGATCGTTGAATATTGAATCAGGAAATGTGCAACATGAAATATAAACCAGCTGAAAGGAAAAACCCATTAAATTCATTCTTCTGGAGGTTAGACTTCATAAAGACCGGCGACATTGTCAGTGCAGTTATTACACGAGTTCTGCAATTATACAAATTTATCGGACAAAAAAAAGTTGATTAAGTTGGTACCTACTTCAATTTTTGTCTATGGAAGCACATGATGAATAAAAGCTAATATTATCCGGAAAGTAGGTAGTGTATACCACCTACCTCTCTAGGTACTTAACTTTCCAAAGGAAATACCTACCTAATATTCCCTTTTGGCGGAGCTCTCAAGGCACGTCCTTTCACATGACCACTTTAAAAGGACTCTAAAGATTTTTAGTTTCTTAATTGATTCAAAGAACGGTTCTGAAAACTGGACAATGCACAACATTTTTATTCACATAACATTTATTACACGGCATAATAAAACATACTGAACTAGGAACTAGGTAAATACTGAATCGTAAGATAAGTAGGCATGTAGATGGTGACTCCTAATGGCGCTTTTTTGTATAGTTTACTCGTGACCATGACAACAAGGTGAAAGAACTCCGAAAATTAGGTTTTTAGCCTTGCATCAAAATAAGGATGCGCTAATGTCGAAGTATCGAGAATATCACCTATAGTTGAAAACATTCTGATTCCCTGAAAAGACATAAAACGAATTTCTGTTTCAGGTTCGGGTTTTTTATTTTAGAGCAAGAAACTAACAAAAAGTTTGTTCTCGAATTTCAGATTGACGTAAATATGCCGTCTTTTGTGGTTTTGTGAGTTTTTATTTTCAATTATAAAAAAGTCTGCCAAGATGAGTGGGTATTATAGCTTCCTCACATAGTACCATGGCCGTGTAAAATTAGTTTAATAACAAAGTACATGCGATCAAAACTATTGAAAACAGAACAGGGATATAATCCATGAATCCTACCGCATACCCCTATAAGATCATTCATCCAACGGCATTCACCATCTATGGTATACATCGAAGACCAACTAAGAGTTAACCGACACAATAATGGACTATTTTATCAAATTTGGTCTCGGGGTTATATTTCGTAACAACCACTTTCAGGTTTACCCATGTGAGGTGGTTACAATTGCAATGAAAAATTGATCATGGAAAATCGACATTACAAGAAGTTAATGTTTGCGCATCCGCATATACTATTGATCCGACGGCAATGTCATTTATAGGGGACCATTTAGGAGCAAACCCACACAATCTCAGAAATTTCATCAGAATCGGCCCATTGGTTTCGCAGTATTGCTCGTGTCAAGAAACTTTAGTTTTGCCCAAGCTCAACGGTTATTACTCAAACAATTGTGGTAAAATTCATAAGGCAGTATCTGTAAACTACACCCAACTACCCTCTGAGTTTGAACAAAATCGGACGTGGAAGATGAGAAATCGACGTTATCAGTTTGCGCAGTGTTTTTGGACTATTGATCCGACGGCAACGGAAGTACACGGATCGTCTAGAGCGATCCCTGAAAGATTTTATTCAAATCGGACAAAAACTTGATAAAGTTTTGGGAGTGACAAGGATTTACTACAGACAGATAGGCATCAGACAAACAAACACGGAACCAAAATCGGTCAGCAAGCTCTGAAACGAGAAAAGCAAGAGGAAATTTTGATTTCGGAGGATACAACATTTTTTGACTTCTTGCGCAAACACAAAGCTTCTCTACCTTCGGTAGTGATGATGCAAGAAACCCAAAATCTAGCTATTTAATCCCCCACTGCAAATTACGACGTTCAGGTTTATTGGTTTTTTGATTTTATAATCGTTCCATATTCTTCTGTGAAATTGATAGTTATGTTTATTTTCGTAAGCATTTCTACCCTTAAGCACTTGAAAGGCTTGAAAAGGCTTTGAAAGTTGGTCGTATAGCAACAAAGGGGACTCATTCGATTCATTGAATCTAAATCTGTGATGTGAACTGTGAGATGACATTTTCCAAAATCCGAATTTTGAGAACTTTTAGTGGTAAGTTGTTTAGATATTGATAGATTGATCGAATGAATTGAAGTTTAATGAATCGAATAAAATCACACTGATTGTGTACCTATTACAAACTGTTTGAGCCCCCCGGAGAACTCAAGAGTGGGGAAGAGAGGGAGAGAGAGAGAGAGAGAGAGAGAGAGAGAGAGAGAGAGAGAGAGAGAGAGAGAGAGAGAGAGAGAGAGAGAGAGAGAGAGAGAGAGAGAGATTTCTTTATTATTACTTGCTAGTGCCAAACATTTCCGAGTTGTCATTATAAATTCTTATAGCTCTAGCACAGAAGGACTTGTTATAAATACTCGTTCGGTGAAGGGGCATTTGAATGAGGTTCGCGGCGTTTCGGGTCTCTCGTTGGTGGATATTTGCCATGAACTTAAATTTATCGTACAGGTACGGGGGCGTACCGAATTTGAGCACTTTGAATAGCTGGGTTGCCGTAGACAGCTTCAATCTTTCGGCAAACTTCAGCCACTCTAGCTCTCTATAGTAAGGCGTCACGTGAGTGTCTAACTTTAACCTGAAAACAAATCTCACGATGGCATTCTGAGCTCTCTGAAGTAGTAGGGACAACTCTTGAGTTATGTCGCAAAAGGCTAAACTTGCATAATCAAAATAATGCAACAGAAGAGTTTGTGCTAACTGCAGCCTGATTTTGAACGGGAAATCTATAGCTATCCTTCTCAATTGATAAAGTCCTCTATATACATTGTTACAAATGGATGTTACCTGACTTGACCACGACAGCGTATTTGACATAAAAATTCCCAAATTCTTTACTTCAGAAACATAGTAGCTCAGATCCTCCTATGCATTCATCCAGGTTTACTGAGGAGATCAGCCTGGTATGTCCGACAATGAGAGCTTTTGATTTAGCAGCGTTAATCCCCATGCCGTGCTCGGCGCACCAACATTCTAATTTCCGCATTTCAACGTTCATAACCTCTACACATTTATCTATATCTCCCACTCTGCATGATCTACACACCTGGAGAGAGAGAGAGAGAGAGAGAGAGAGAGAGAGAGAGAGAGAGAGAGAGAGAGAGAGAGAGAGAGAGAGAGAGAGAGAGAGAGAGAGAGAGAGAGAGAGAGAGAGCAACATGACTAAGAATTTTGTTACTTCATTAGTGATTCACATATCAAAAAAGTATTGGGATATGGCTACACCTATTATCCAATAGAAAAGAAGAAAGGTAAATATGCAAACGATTTTGCAAGACAGAAAACAAGTAGGTAGGTAAATTGGTTTGACAATAAACTCCAGGATTTCCGAATATTCTCCCAAAGGATTCCAAGATTTTTATGAAACTCGCTTGGTCTTTACATAAAGCCAATCGTCTACCGCCCCATGATCTGAATCTGAAGTATGTTGACTCTAATCATCTGCTGCACTAAAGTTCGTTACAACATCAATTTTCGTTGTTTCACACAAAAAACACCAACAGCAACCATGAACGGTCAAAATATTAATATTATAACGGGGAAGTAATGTGTTGTCTCACACTAGACGTTGCCCTCTTGATAGGTAGTAAATACTCTAAGTAATAAAATCATTTGTGTTCGGGTGGTGTAAATTAGTTGGTACATTAAGCTATTGATAAACACGAGTCAGGGACCTTCTTGACGTTGGAGAAACAAGGAAGTAAATGATGAAGTAATGATGTAGTTCATCGGTTGTTATCAATATCGGAGTATTATTGCAAATGATAGTCCGAAGACGAATAGGCTGAATAGAATGTGAAAATAGTATTGTTATAGTTTCTCTTCAGGGTATCTGACAGACAGACATTGCACACCCCAATTTTTCCAAATTATAATACATTTATGAATATATATTTAAAAATAAATGGATAAATAAATAAATACCGTTCCGAACTATGGGCTTGGTATTTGTTTGGTATCCCTTTGGGCGACATATACCGAAAATACCAGTTTATTGTCGTTTTCGATGTTTTTGGCGATTATAAATCGAATGGATTAACTCCGTTCAAAGCTCAATCTATCATAATTATCAAAAATATTGGCCAAGTATTAAGTATTGGCCTAAGTATTGTTCGGGTTGCAAAATGTGTACATTCATTAGAATTCACTCAATTGGCAAGGCTCGTGTTGAAAATTGCCTCTTCATAATTTTATTTCAACAATCTCAACTAAATATGATAGTTGCTTTGCGTCAACAACTTTATTATAAAAATATATTATTGTCTGCTCTGCCTAAACAAAGGAAAAGTTTATTTTATATTCACGTAAATATAAAAGCTCGTCCATATAATGAACAACGATGCGCGTCGAACTACGCAACTCATAACAGCCCAAATCAAAACTCCCATCTTTTGATTTTATCGATGAAAGTGTGCCTTTAAAGTGAGCACTCGCACGCGAACTCGTCTTTCTAGTTTCCATTCCACAAGTGTAACACAGCTGTTAGCGCGCCACATCTATATATAAGTGTATATATAGAGAGAGATAGAGTAAAAGCAGTGGGCAGTGGGCAATCAGGTTAGAAGATCCGTCCGAGGCGAACGAACCAGAAACGGTTACATCTATCGTGCCTTGCTCTGATAAGCCCGTGAATGGTCCAAAGCAGCCACCTTCGAGTCTCTCATATTTTTACATATCTTGATATGGAGATAAATAACCGAGGGGGGGGGGGGGGGGTAGACCTACCGTCCCCTGACCAGTTGCCTCACGCAACAATTGAAAATGCTTTAACATTTTATTTACCGCACTGAATTTTAGCTATATTCGTTGGGTTATATGGATCATTACACATAGGTAAGGATAAGGATAAGTCTTAAGGATAGTCCAGATTTGAAAGTGGTAATTTTTGATTTGGTACCAGAAAATACTCGAAAAACGTACGAACGTCAAAATACGCGAAAATTATCCTTTGAGGGATATTTTCTAATGATTTTCACGACAACCAATCGTTACTAGAGAGTTGTGACTTGATCGTTTCCCACCCCCAGAACTTTCAACTTCCTTTAAAAATATCATCCACTACTTTTCTTTTCAAAGAATTACTTAAAGCTTTCCTTGTCATCGTCTTTTCTTCGTTTTTTTTTTCGTTTTTTTCGTGGTTGTGATCAGTGAAGTTATCTAAAATGTCGTTATTGGAAGAAAGCTTCTAGAAACACTTCTATGGTTTGTTAGTACAAGGCCATTTCTGTATACCATCCCCGAGAGTTGTGTGAAAACGGAACTTGAATCCTTCGTACACGATCAGGGGCTTTGATTTCCCACTCGTAATGAACTACATTATTACGAAGACGCACGATTATGGCGGGTATGAACCCGATCAACAACTGGCCAGATGACGGTAAAGCAATAGTTGGGGTGTCGGGTAGTGGTGGTGAAGCAGTAGTCGTGTTTTTTCCTGGAGTTTAATTCATTTCCATTCCAATTTTGTACAACTTAGCCATTTTCATCTCATATCTGTATTTTATTTTAATTTATTTTCCTTTTGATCCGTCCGTTATGGACGAAGTTAGGGCGTATGAAGAGCTTTACCTGCAGGGTGTGGGTAAATGGAGTTGGCGTACGTATCAGGTTACAACCTACCTCAAAATTCACTTTAAAAACGCTGCAAATTATTACACAAAGGTTTATTATTTATGTATTACACAGCCCTTCTACGTAGATCTCTGGTCCATAATTATTAAACGCCGCTTATAGTATATTTGAGTATCGGAACTCAGAGCTTCGTACCTCACAAATGGGTTCAATCCATTACAGCAGCTGAATCTCATAATTTTACACTTTTTAATATAGTTGATAAACATAACAATTTATTACCAAGCCATCTTTCCAACACATAAAAGTGTTACCTATACTGTATATTGATATCATTTAATTGGTCAAATTTCAAAAAATGTGCTGACAAAATCACTGAAAATGGCTAAGAATCGTTAAATTGATATTTTTTAGCATAAGATTGGTCAAATAATGTTTATCAACTATGAAATAGAACATTCAACAATTTATGTACGAAATTATGCTAAAAACTTGAACTTCATTAAATTTTGTTTTAAAAAATCTATAAAATTGCAAAAAATAGCCTAAAATCCAAAATCTCTTTTTGAATAGAATAGTATCATTTAGAATACTTTTTCCATACAATTAATAGCTAACATGTTCTTTTCACTCATAAATCTCCAATTTCTATACAACTTGAAATATACAAAAAAAGACACTTTTTCATCTATTTTTGGTTCAAAGCACCCATGGGTGTGGAGTGATCGAGCTGGCGAGAAGTTAGGACCAACTAGACCCCAAGTGGAGTCTATGTGCCAAAGAACAGATTTTTTAAGTCAATTCTAAGGCCTTTTATGGCCCGGACGGCGGACGGCGAACGGCGGACGGCGAACGGCGGACGGACATTTTAAATTTGGATTCTACGCACCTTGAAACGTAAAGTGACAAAGTTTGAGGGGGGGTTATAAAAAGTTTTTGCTATACGACCACATAGGCTTATTATTGGAAATAATAAACCCAAATCAACTTTTACACCACAACACTACTAATCACTTTCAAAAACTTGAATAAGTGCTATCAACAAACTCGCCAAGCGACTGAACTGCTTTGATGTGAAATGAGGTTATCCTCAACAAAGATAATTCAGCTGAGTCGGGGAACGAAACGGCGCGTGCGCACTTCCATTTATCCACTCGAGCTCCCATTCCGGCAACGAATAGACGATCGAGTACGACATTAGAACTCTCTAATCTCTTCCACTTTCTCAATTAGTTTCTTCCTGGAAATGGTCTAATTCTATATGAAAAAAGGTCTAAACCGAATTGGAAAAGGTCAGATCAGGGAAGTAATTACTTATTGACAGAAGATAAGAGGTGCTTCATTCATTGGTTGATATTGTAAATCATTCAAAAGGTGATGTAAACTATTAGAGCGTAGGCTCAATCTGGTAGGCAGATAATTGTCCATGTTTCCATATTAAGCGATCAGCGGTACAGTTGGCTACTTGTTATTGGGTTGTAATTTATTTGGCTTGTGTAGGAGCACTCAAGGGCTTTGCAGGTTGGTGTCTTGAGTTCAGATAGTTGTACCTATTATATAATCAGTCACTCAATGACTTTTAAAGCCTTTAAGGCCATTTATAAAGTTCTTGTTTAAGTGGGATTCGATGTTAAAACAGCTGTTTAAATAGAAGTCGCTGATTTGGTCAATTGTACAGTTCCTAAACGTCTGTTCAGAACTTGTGAAAAGGGGTGATCGAGGGTCTAAGTTAAACGCTGAACCAGAGGTTTGTCTTGAAGTTATACGTGTGTCTTGTGTTACCCCAGTTTTTATTTATTTATTTATTATTTTTTTTTTTTTGAAAATGGAATACTTACCTCCTAGAGGATATTTCTGAAGATTAGGATTTTGTTGAACTCATTCTAAATGGGTATATACTGAATGGTTTTACTAGGCAAAATTGAAAAAAATATAAAAACACGCATAATTGTAAAAACGTAGTGGCTCCAGACGTCAAATTACTGCTGACGTTGCGGTACTATGCTACAGGTCGCATGATAAGGCATGCTCAGATTTCACTAGGGTAGACTGGTCGACGGGGTGCCGAAGTATCCGACTGGTTACCCTTCATTTAGGTAATATGCAGCCTCGTTTCATAAATATGCTAACCAGAAGAGAAGCTGAAGAAGTGATGGCAGGATTCTATACAAAATATAGATTCCCCAGGTGTGTTGGTGCTATTGATTGCACCCACGTAAGAAGGCAATTATCTATTTGCTGAAGGCTGATATGCAGAGTTGTTCAGAAACAGAAAGATGTATTTCAGCTTGGACGTTAAAACTATTTCTGAAGCCTCCTTGCGCCATCGAATTATGGTAACAGGGTCGCTTGGTTCTGCCCTTGACGCAACCATATTCGCCAAATCAAAATTGAGAAGAATGACCTTACTTACTAAGAAAACTCAAAAATCATGTCACTGATGGAGATCAACTCTACAGCAGAGCTACGACTCTTAACAAGAGCTTTTTCACTTTTAGTAAAATTTACGGCTCTTTTAATTTTTAACTCATTTTGGAAGGAACGATTACGAGCTCAAAAATAAGCTCTTATTAACAAGGCTCCAACAAAGTAACGACTTTGCAACCTACCTGTGCGTCAAGGTTATGAAGGCTGGTGCGAATGCACGGGGAACTGTACACCTGGCCCTATGCGTTTAACCGTTGAATTGAGAAACTCGACCTGCATGATTACTTAAACATCAGATAGTAACGATTCAGGTTTTATACCTCGTAGTTTGCACGTGTTTCTGTCATGCACTGGAAGAAGAGATTTTACGACGGCAATGTTGCATGGAAAAGTAACAATCTGGTATGCGAAAAATATATCAGGTATGCATTTTCCTTCATCCATCTTCCCATATCAGCTGGAGGTGATGAGCTTTCTCCTAGACTTTCTCACTGCAACGACCTGATAAAAGTTTCGTTCTTGCCAACAATCTAAGTAGCTCATCGTAATTAGCTGCTAACCGTAATTCACTCGGTGAGTTGGAAACCTATTCATCGACAGAGTGTTATTCTTGATAGTGTCTTCCTCATGAATAGATTCTCGTCTGGATATCAGTTCACCCCTTGCTAATGAATGCCGATAAACTGACGAGACAACGGAGAACCGAGGAATGCAGAACATACTTTTAAAAAAATCATCTGTTGATAGTAGGGTAATAGTCATCCTTCGGAACTCTAATTTCAAGGTAAGCATTGCTCAAAACTCCAGGCTTCGCTAAACGGTCTACCTTTTCATTATATAGGATACCGCTGTGCCCCTTAACCCAGATGGAGTCAATCGATATCTCCAATGGGAGTTACCCATGGTTGCGAAAAAGGTATTTGAACTATTTTTGATTGGAAGAAGATTGCATCCTAAGGAGTTCGGCATCAACAGCACTCTTTTACGATGAATAGTTTTCACTCTATGATTTTTCGAAGTATCGCACTTTGGTGACGTCAAAGCACCCCTTCGCCTGGGCGGGACCCCCCTGCCTACCAGTGTGACGTCACCAGTGCAAACTTTGAAAAATCATAGAAAGAAAACTACTCAACGTAGGAGAGTGCAGATAGTATCGAATGTCTTAGAATATAATTTATTTTCATCTAAAAATATAAAATGAATACGTGGGTAACGCTCATTGTGCGATTTGTAATAATTTTGACCGTCTTTACTTTGGCACATGGACTCGAAAAGCGTTGCGTTATAAAAAAGCGTTACAGTTGATTTCTAATGATTTTCACGTACAACCAAGCCGTTTCTGGGGAAATGAAACTTCTCAAGTTTTCAACGGACAGAAATCGTTCACCATTCGTTGGAAAGCTCTCGATTTATCACGCATTTCTTTCGTACTTGTTCTTGGTATTTATGTCGCCATTTTATATTTATTAATGTTATTAATGGATGTAGTAAACAATGCCGCTTGTTTTGTTGTTATTAGTTTCCACGTGAGAAATCACTTCCAGAAAACGCCAAAATGAAGCCGAGGGTAGAGATAATTGCCTCATTACAAGAGTTTGTTGAAATCATTGAAACTGCACAATTGTAATGAAAATCATTGTTTTGAACA
Source organism: Adelphocoris suturalis (assembly GCA_030762985.1). NCBI lineage: Eukaryota > Metazoa > Arthropoda > Insecta > Hemiptera > Miridae > Adelphocoris > Adelphocoris suturalis. The sequence continues at coordinate 121,432,977 of CM061042.1, forward strand.
TTATTCGTCAAAATTATTTGTTGAAATATGGGAACTGGGGGTGGTGGGTGGGAACTAAAGACATAAAATGTCCCAATGTGTTGCAGACTCGCATGCAAGCATTTTAAATCTTTCTGTAAAATTTAATTTTAAAATAAATCACCTGGGCATGGGATGATGCTAACAGTAGTGTGAAGAGACTTTTTCATTAGTCTCATTTTTGGCCGGGTTATGATGGCAAAAACATGTTAAAATGAAAATGCCGTCACTAGGAAATACCTACAGGGAAGGAAAATACCCACTTAATATACTAATAAATTAATTTCTTCACCTTCAATTCAATAATAATAGAGAGTTCCTAGTAGATCCGTAAGACACAATAAGTCGTGCGGTATTGACAATCCGGCGCCGTAACTCTGGCGCAATGAGTTACGGTGACGCATCTTTCCGTACAGATACTGTAATATTCCAACTACACTAGGAAAGAAGCACCCGTACGATTACTACACTAGAATTGAACTTTTTATTAGATACATACAAACATTATAATCATAACGACTGGATCACATGGTATCCAACAGATACGTTAATGGATCGCAATCCGGAAAAAACGTAATTTTGTACTGCAGACCTCGCTTATCGTAGTTTGTCAACTGCAAAATCCTGAAGAGCGTTAAATCTCTCAAAATCTTCTTCAAGTTTGGTTTTCTTGTTGAACAGACCGTGACGAGGGGAACAATGTGAATGCAATTATAATAATAAGTCATTAAAGAATGATCTACCTACCGAAAATGTATTGATTAGTGACGGAAGTATTGAGAAAAGCACACTGAACAACGCAGAAGGTTTGAAAATAGAGAAAAAACCTTTGTATAACACTTATCAGCGTTTTTTACTCCTAAATTGTACGAGGACCAATCAGTTGGACCGACGATCTTCCAGAGAAGGGTTGTATAATTAAACCACAGTTCACACTATCTCACGGAAGATAAGGCTCATCAGTCCCTGAGGAAACGAGAAGTTCTCACTCGTCCACAATCCCCTGGCAGAGATCTCGACTCCCATCCTCTGGCGGTTCGCACCCGCTCGAGCCCCGTTTCTCACTTTCCCTGCTTTAATTCCACCTTCGGATCCAGATCGCCCTGGAGTGGGTTTCGTCATGCGACGCCAGCTTTCTATTTCAGCGGTACCTCAGTGACAAGTGTTTCCGTTCCGGTCCATCGCCGCAGCATTTATTCCACGCACGTGTTTGCGCTTGTGAGGAAAAACAGGTTTTTCGGTCCAAAGTCAATATTTCCGATCGCATTTCACGTTTTGGACCACTCTGAGCAATCCTGGTTTCGTGACCGTCCGCTTCGCATCCGCAGATACTTGCTACACGTATAACTTCCACAACCGCCAGCCGATTTAGACCAAATTAGCGGGATTGCGCGATACGAACTCAATCACTCGCGACGAAGTTGTGGAAACCCATTATAAAACGGAAGTTAGTGAAAAACGTTGTCTATTTCCACGAAAAATAAAGAGTTACAATGTTAAATCGATTTCGACGGTTAGGCCATCATCAGTAACAAACAATAACTAAAGTTATTGTTAACAATAACTAAGTTATTGTTTGTTACTGATGATGGCCTAACCGTCGAAATCGATTTAACATTGTAACTCTTTATTTTTCGTGGAAATAGACAACGTTTTTCACTAACTTACGTTTTGGGATTGCGCGAGTTAAACCTTACTCTGGTATCGCACAAACATTGAATAGTGCTCAAAACAAAACTTTTCCGTGATTTAACAGTCACATTTTTCTTAAGGTGGTGAGAATTGTTGGAAATCAAACGTCAGATCGTTCACCATGAATTTCAATATTTTCAAATCAGTGTAGTAGCCACTGCTAAGACATATGGAGGACCGAAGAAGGTCGACCGCATTCCACTCTTCAATTTGCAATATAATTATAGGTTCATTTGTAAACAAGGGTAGTATATTTTATATAATAGTTCAGTTACTGCAAATTTTTTATTGTAATTTACATATTTTACAATCCTATTTTTCTTCTGTTCACAGGTAATAAATCAGAGGAAACATCAGAAGAGAACCGTGAGTTTGAATTCAGCTCATTGACTCATTCGAAGATTTCTAAACAAATTACTTAACGCGCAGCGAAATTAATTGAACTGTTCTCCATTAAGTAATGATGCGAGTTAACTGCACACGAATCCTCAAAAAAGGGAATAAACTGTATCAAGTAGATAAAGTTGACCTATTTATTATGATTGAGTGCTTTAGTTTCCTTTCAGCACCTAAATCAGATTTTGTTATACGCGGAAATCTCTTCGTACTTATTAACATGTATCATGTTTTAGCCCTGGGGTCCTAGCGAATTTTGCGAGTAAATTTTTTTCCGCGCACGAAATTAATTACAGTGATTTCCGCCTACAACCGAGTCGTTGCTAGGGAAATGGTACTTCGTCGTTTTTCATCCCACAAAATTCGTTGACCATTCGTTCGAAAGCTCTCGATTTATTCAACAATATTATGTTAACTACGGCGAAGTGCGTGTCCAACAAACTGAGTTATGAGCATGGTTATATAAATAATTGTTTACACACAGGTGATCATTCTCAATAATTGATATTGTGAACATGATTGCAACCGCTTGTTAATTTCTGATGTTTTCATAGAATTTCGAATCAATATCGAGGAGAAAACATGATACATGGTTGAAATTGTTGGTTCTAGAACAGAAATAAGTTTATTTGTTCTAAAAATGTTGTTAGTAACACTAACTTGGAAACTAATAAGATATTCATAAATGATTGTTTAATCCCATTAAATACTAGTTTTTACCGAAACTTAATTGTCATAATCTCTCCTCTTTAAGCCGAATTATCTTAACTCTGAATTGTATACAATAAAATGCATCAGTCTGCCAAGTTTGGTGTGGCAAATAGCTTCTTCGTATACATAGCATGTACGTATAAATCATTGAAATATTTTAAATGATCATAAAAAATTCTATTTCGCAAAAGAATAAATCACGATGTAGCGTAAAACGTCAAAATCGGTCAATTAGAAAACGAGAAAATGATGCTTGATAGAATTTACGTTTGCGCTTGCGCAGAATGAAGTAAGGATTTGAGAACAATGAAATCGGCAGGGAGCCATCTACAGCCTAACCCACACGTTCCCTGAAAAGTTCATCAAAATAGGATGAAAACTAGAAATTAACGTCGTTAGATGGATTACTGAGTGACGCATGCGCTGCAGTTACTAATGATACAATCATGTTAAAATTGATGTGAGTTAATCAAATCATCTTCTCCCAATTTTTCTCCAAATTTGAGCGAGATCGGACGACTAAGGCGTGAGTAAATGTGGATTGATGTAATTTATGTTAGCGCCTGAAATCACTTCCGATCAACCATTCGACGAGCAGTTGAAAGTTGAAATTGAAAAAAATCATCAATTCGACTGTAAATAGCAAAAATATTTTCAAACTCAGGAGTTGGCTGGGTTTTGGGTGAATCGGCTCGGTCATTCTTTAGTTTTTGTCTCTTTAAATTCATATTGTTCGTAGTATTGAAAGTGTTGAATAGTATAGCAAAACCATGAGGCTTTCTTCTGAAAAAGTATTAGGGCGTAATAGTCGATTACGATTGTAATGAACAGGAAACTGACTAATAATTATTGCTGAAGATTCATCTACACAGTAAAATATTGAATTTTTGTATAATCGTTTTAGTAGATATCTTTAGTCACAGGGTTGGAATGATTTTTTCTGAGTTACGTAATTTTCCTAGCGGAAACGAAGCATGACGGTGGAAGCATAGATTGCTTTCGAGGCATCCTACAGGTAACGGAAGCATTGTTTTCACTTTCGGCTGAAAAATAAATTTTTTTGGTCTCCAAAATCAAAATCTCCAGTCATATTTTACGTTTTAGGCCATTCTTAACAACTTTGGTTCTGTATCTGTCTGTCTGTATGTGTGTGTGTTGTAACAATCTTATTTTCCACAGTTCTTATCCGATTTGGATGCAATTTTCAGGGTATTGCGGACTAGGGGTAGACGTCCCCTATCAGTTTCATTGTTTTCTACTCAATACCTCACTCTGCTTATGCGCAAACGTATATTCTACCAAGCACCATTTTCTCACGCCCTATTCGTTCGATCTCGCTCAAATTTGGATGATAGTTGAGGGATGACAATTTGATCATCCCATATCAATTTCAACATAATTGTATCATTAGTAGCTACTGCGCATGCGCCAATGTGGAATCCTTGTAACAAGCTTATATTCCACTGTTTTCATCCTATTTGGATGACATTGTCAGGGAATGCGCGGATTAGGTTGTTGACTGTTCCCTATCAGTTTCATCGTTCTTGATTCAATACTTCACTCTGCGCATGCGCAAATGTAAATCCTACAGAGAGCATCATTTCCTCGCGACCAAATCGTCCGATCCCGCTCAAATTTGGATGATGGTGGGGGATGACGATTTGATCATCCCATATCAATTTCAACATGATTGTATCATTAATAGCTACTGCTAATGCGCCAATGAGGAATCCTTGCAACGACCTCGATTTCCACAGTTTTCATCCGATTTTGATGAAATTGTCAGGGAATACGGGGGTCAGGTTATAGATGGTCCCCCATCAGTTCTATTGTAGCCAAATTAATACTTCACACTGCGCATGCGCAAACGTAAATTAAATGGATTATCTTTTTTTTGTTTCTTAATTGACCAATTAGGTCGTTTCACGCTACTTATTGATCCACTCTTTTTACACAATGGAATTTTTCAAGATCTTTTAGAACTTTTCAAAGATGTATACATTCATGATACGTAAATGAGGAAGCTATGTGCGACACCAACCTTGGCAGACGTTTTTAGCGAATTTTTGTATTGGCATTTCTGTTGCAATGGCTCCCAAAATTTTAAAATCAAAATATTTTAATAATTTCTGCATAGAAATCCGGTTTGAGGCCTTCCGAAACGAATCCTAGAGTTTAACGCTTTTTCATATATATATATATATATATATATATATATATATATATATATATGTGTGTGTGTGTGTGTGTGTGTGTGTGTGTGTGTGTGTGTGTAATGCCAGACGATAACGCTCCTTAGGACTGAGATAAAAATTCCGTTCTGCGCCAAAAAATCAAGCTTTCCAAACGAAAGGACGAGTTTGTTGGCCGACACTTTTTTAGCACAAAATTGGTCAAATTTCAAAAAATGTGCTTAAAAAATCGCTAAAAATGTATAAAAACGTATAAAAATCGTTGAATTTAAATTTTTATCAGAATTTCAGTCAAAAAGGTTCATCGACGATGCACGTACATTAACAAATTTATTCACAAAATTATGGTGAAAGATGTACTTAAATTTCATTAATATTTGACGAAAAATCGATTAACAAACCAAAAAAATTGCTAAACATCCAAAATCTGTTTTGAATCGTAGAATATGATTAGAACGAGTTTATATGACATATTATTGGTGGTTAACAATTTCTTCGCTCTCAATGCGCTCAAATTTCAAAACAAATTAACCCAATATAATACGATAATCAACGAAAATTACGATCATGCTGCGTGACTGGAACTTCCATTTGAGAATCGAACGACGATCTGAAATGTCACTCAACGACCCGAGACACACTTGGAAAACCCAACCACAACAAATTATGTCGTTTTGTTTGTTCCGAAGGAAGAGCGAGTGACGGAATTCCGAAGCGGCACATCCTTCCAGGGCCGTTGTTACTTTCACGAGTCGCTTGCAGCTTCTACGGTTTCGATTCGGCCTGCGATCCTTTCACTTGAAGATCCCTCGTCCCAGTTTTTCGGTTTGCCCCAGATAACCACAGCGCAACACCTTGCCACGTTGCGTGGCTCATTTGAATATTTAGTGCTCCACATGTGGGCACAAGTCGTTGAAAGTGGTTTTTCTAAGCTTGATAAAATCTTATAAGTACTCACTTCACATACCTACAAACTACTTATTCATTTATTTAAACACGGGCATAGCCCAATAACATAATAATGACATTATATTAATATAATAGAATAATAGCAATAGTTAATAATAGCAATTCCAACAGTATATAAATTAATTAAACAGTAGGAATAAACAGTATAATACAAATGCCTAAATTTAAAAAAACTCCAAGTCAATAGATCAATAGATAGTTCAATGAAAAACAATGGTGACAGGAATTGAGGCAACAAAGGATAAATGGCATCACATCACATCAAATTCACCAGTCAACACAAACGTTTTACGAGTTTTTACATAGTTTTGTCCTTAAAAACACATAAAATCAAGCATAACAAATGAGCTAAAAACTAGTTTGTTGAAGTGTTAAACTCGGTTGTAACGGAGTTGGACAGATCCACGAGTGTTACCATTCGATTCAGCTTGAAAAAATTCGTAGAAACCGACTCCAAACCAGTATTTTCTTAGGGGGTCATTTTTCATTAAAACCATAGATTTCATAGAAAAAAAAACACGTTTTTCAGCGTACAAACATACTTTTCTCCCTCAATTAACGAAGTAAAATCAAAATTGACTACATCGTTGGAAGGCTGGGATTGTGATGCAACTTTTAGGCTGACAGCATGAAAATTTCCATCCAGGACGTTCCGAGAGACAAACTTTGAAGAAAGTGAAAATGTTTGGAATTTTACAAATTTTTCATTTACGAATAATTTTTCTCCCGTTCATTCCATTTAAATTTGTTTATAGTCATTAGGGAGATAGGAAATTTTACGCTTTTTTCAACGGCATAATCAGATTTGTGTTTTGACTGCAAATTTAGGGAGTTATCATAGTTTTAGTGACACGAAGTTGAAAACGCGAAAAAATCTTAAAAGTGAAAACAGTGGTCTTCAGAGTGAATTAAAAAAAAAGTTATTGGACAAAAAAAGTCACAAATTAGTAGTGGTGCGCCTGAAACTGCGACAACCTGTATATTCACCGTAAAATGATGTTAATTGTTACAGGCGTTAGTACAACCAAAATGGCGGTCATTAACAGTGACCTCATAATGAGAGAGTATCTATCTTTATTACAGTACTTATTACAGTACTTAGTACAGTATATCTCTCTTAAGGTCCCCCGATCACTAGGTAGGAACAGGACGGAAATTTATAAATCTATTTTACGGCGGCAGCCACCACCTCCTGTCATTCAACACATTAGGCAGGACAGGGGTTTGTAAGTCGATTTTGAAGATGAAGACGATGTTGAAGTCGAGTCCTCCTCACCTTTTCCAGGCCTAATAAAGAACTGAATTTATTAAACACGCTCAAGTTAACCATCCCTTCCTTGAAATAGTAACTTGAATTTCGAAAAAACTACATCTAGGATGTAATAGTTTTGAAACATTAAATGATTATGGAAACTAACAAACATACCTACCACATTTATATTAGTTTTTAACCGACTTGAACGAAAGAGGATGAGGTTCTCGATATCAGTTATTACTGAAAAAACGTCTGCCAAGTTTGGTGGGCAGTATTAGCTTCCTCACATATTGTAACATGGACGTATAGAATTAGTTGAAGAACAAAGTACGAGTGAAAATGATTGATAAGTCGACGTTATAAGAAATTAACGTTTGCGCATGCGCGCAGACTACTATTAATCCAACGGCAATGAAATTTATAAGGAAACTTTTAGGAGCTAAATCGCACAAGCCTTGATAATTTCGTAAAAATCGGTCCATTAGTCTTGGAGTTTTGTCTGTGTCGATCAATTTTAGTTTTGCGCATGCGCTATAGTTATTACTCCACCAATCGCAATATAATTCATAGAGCATTATAGATCGAGAATCGGACCAATAGATGATAAGAAATCGACGCGACGTTATAATAAATTAAAGTTTGCGCATGCGCACAGACTACTAGTTATGTGACGGCATGAAAGTTATAAGGGACCGTCTTGAGGCTTTCCCGCACAATTCCCTGACAATTTCATCAAAACCAGTCCATTAGTCTCGGAGTTTTGCTGGCGTCAATCGATATTAGTTTGGCGCATGCGCAATGGCTATTACTCTACTAATCGCAATACAATTGATAGGGAATTTTTTAAGAGCTTTTTTAAAGAATTGTTTGAAGGGATTTTTTGAAGAAGTAATAGTATACATATTACTTACCGAGTTGGAACGAAATTTGGCTAACAGATGATGAGAAATCGACGTTAAGAGAAATTCGCGTTTGCGCATTCGCACAGGCTCCTGATGGTTCGAGGGCATTGAAAATTATAGGGGACGTCTCAGAGCTAACCCGCACAATCCCTGAAAATTTCATTGGAATCGGACTGAAACTTGGTATAGTATTAGAGAAAGAGCTTATCGACCCACAATATGTCTGTTGTCAAGTTATCAGGATAAGGGTCAAAACAAAATAAACGTCCTTATCGCCGACAGGCGATAAGGACGTTTATTTTGGTATAGTATTGGGCGTGACATTGATTTACCACAGGCAGACAGACATCAGACAGACACGGAACCAAAAAGTCCAGTCATGCAGCATGACCCCATGAGCGAATTTTTGAAGAAATCTTCGACATTTCAGTCGCTATTGATCGTGTAGAGAAATTTTAGTTTATGATTTTGATAGACAAACACGGAATCAAATTATTAAAAATAATTAGGAGGTACTGCGTGCTAGTACGTACATAAATAGAACTTCTTCATAATTTCATGGCAGATATTTTCTAAGCCACAGCCAGTATTAAAGCTACATCAAGTCCTAAAACAGTTGAGCGTAAAACATTAAAGAGAGCTACCGAGAGAATCGGAGGACGGAATATTTCACAGAGTAAACTCATTCTTATAGGAAATTTTACGCTGATTCCGAATATACCACATGTTAGTATGCTGAAAAAATTATTTCGCACAACAAATCGCAAAAACAGGCTATTTTGAACTTTTTGACTACATTTTTGAAAATTTCAACCCGAAGATGTAATCCGATCTTGAACCAACTTTCCAACGGACTTGAACTTTCGTTTTGTGTCCTTAACATTTTAAAATTTATTTGAAGTTTCTAGCACGATTCTACGGACAGTTATCGTCTGGAATGACACATACATACATACATACATACGTACATTAAAAAATGCGTTAAACTTCAGAATATGATTCAGAATAGCCTGAAACGGATTTCTGCATAAAATTTTTTCAAAAATTCACATTCTACAAATTTTGAGGCGAGAGCAATAGCTTAATTTTCTTCAAAAATTCGCTAATTGATCAGCAAGCTTTGCAACACAAAAAGCAAGTAGAAATTTTGATTTTGGAGGACAACATTTTTTTCGACTTCAACCACGAACACAAAGCTTCCCTACCTTTGGTAGTGAAGAAGGAAAAAAAAAATTAATTAGATAAACCTACCAATATGGTTTTCAATAATGAATCTTTCAAATTAACCGACAAAAATTATTGTTCAACCCCCGTCTTGATTTTCGGTTTACGTTATTAAACAGTGTTTATTGCTTTGATTATTACGTCATCATCCTTGGAACAAAGATGTTCGTCGATGTAACGAATGTCATTTACGTTTACAGCGACACCACGGACGGGTGTGGCGTATCGCCCCTCAGCTGAATTTTTAAATGGTTCACTTAAAAATACAGGTACCTTCATCAATTCACGACAGCTCTATCTGATGACTCGATATTCGTATGGGATAGGCAAAACACCATTTCAACTTCTTTGTAACAGAGAAAGTTTCGTCTCGTAGGTTTGCTATTTCATACAGGAGAAACCACTATAATCGAACAACTTGATTGTGGTGAGGGCGTCGAGTAACTCAACAACGAACCTCTTGAGAAACGCGTGGGTCTTCGCTTCGAAAAAAATAAATAAAAAAAATCTTGTGCGACACATGATGCTGAAGGTCCCATTCCAGAACCTGCCAGACTGGAAAAGGAACCTGAGACCTCTGATGAAACCACCTTCGGCGGCTATTGGGGTCAGTGACAGTGAAAAGTGGATCTTCCATCTTCACGATTCAGAATACAAGTTCTTTGGTTAACCTTTACGATAACAATTTTGATTTATTTTCTTTAAAAATAACCTGTTCGACCAAATAACTCTGTTGGCGTTATTTGGTCAATTAAGAAACAAAAAATTAGGTATACTCAATATAATTTACGTTCGAGCATGCGCAGAATGAGCTGATGAGTAGATCAATGAAATAGATACGGGACCATCTACAACCTAACCAGCGCATTCACTGACAAGTTCATCAAAATCGGATGAAAACTGTGAAAGTTAAGATTGTTCCAAGGATTTCACATTTACGCATGCGCAGAAGCTACTAATGATACAATCATGTTGAAATCGATAGGGTATGATCAAACCGTCATCTCCCAAATATCATCCAAATTTGAGCGAAATCGGACGACTAGGCGTGAGAAAATGGTGCATGATGTAATTTACCTTTGCACATGCGCAGAGTGAAGTATTGAGTCGGGAACGATGAAACTGATAAGGTACCGTCTGCACCTTAGCTCGCACATTCCTTGAATGCGAGTGGAGATGTTGATTTTGGAGACCAAAATTGTTTTCCTCGTGAATGTGAAAACAATGCTTCCGCTACCTATAGGTAAAGTCGAAAGCAAAAAATCAATATAAAAACCCTCATAGTATGGTGTCTATACGGTGATCTGAGCACAAACGACTTTTATTGTTGACAGAAATTGATGAAATTCTTGTTATTGGTGTAAAACTCTAACGGGTGGAGTATAAGGGGTATGCCTCCGATTTCCAACGAATCCGGGTCGTTAGAATGTGAGAAGTTCGAGCTCCAAGAAATTCACGTTCACTTATGCGCACATGGTTTTACTGATCTGTGATTAAACCTAAACGTTGCATTAAACCTATTGGCAATCGCCTAGGCGGTAATTCGCGCATTCCCGGAACATTTCATCAAAATCAGAGTATCATTTTAGCTACCTATAGTTTTCCGTGGGACAAGGGTTGACTAAGGACATATAGACGGACCTGAAATCGTTCTGAAACCTTTGAAACTCTGAAACCAAGTAGAAATTTCGATTTTGAAGGATTACAAAAAGTTTCTGTTCTTTGCTGCTCGTTGAAGCATGTGCTTACCAAAAATCGAAGGCATCTAACTAAGATCTGCTGTGGAACAACGGAAGTTTTAAGTAAGATTAACTGTGTACAGATCTGGTACCTACCTAGTTACACCTTGGTAAACACTGTCTTCTTTTTCACGCAGGATATTCAACTCACTACAAAATTTATTTTAAACAAGTGAATGAAGAACACGAAACGTATAATTCATGGAATAGCATACAGCAAATATACAAACAGGGAAATGGAACGAAAAAAATGAACTGGTAGGTATATTTAAAGATAGGTAGATGAGACAGAAAAGAAATGCGATACCAAGTACCTTGAGATGGGTCATTGTTCTCTCTTTATCTATTTATCTCCTCACCTATATTGATTTAATTGTAATTGCATAAAGTTTAATTCAAAATTTGAAAGATTTTAATTCATTCAAAGGTTTAATTTAATGTGCGAATGTTATATAAAGATAGGTAAGAGGTTGAAGAGTGTTATTTATTAGTTTTTAGAAAGAAAACTAATGATATGAAATGCCGCAAATTTACAGTGAAACTCAATATTGAATCTATGGAAGAAATCTATGTTTATCTATATTTCACAAGTCTCCCTGAAGATGAATATTAATAGCCCTGAGTTTTTCTCAATAGAGGGAATTTTAAAAAGTTTAAATTAATTAGTTAGTAAGATTTCTAAAATTACTTTACAACCATTTTGGTGTACCGATGAGCTGTATACAGGAAATTCATCAATTATGTACTTATCCTCTGCATGACTAACTCTTCGTCAGCCACTCTCAAATTTGCATCTCATTCGTTCGAACGCTCGTTAGGAACATTTTTTTGCATTGAGAATTTTCGAAGCGTGAGGTCACACTGTATCGTATTTGATTATCACACAACAGTATTGTCAACCTAACTGTCCATTAGATTGCACTATGTAACCGCTAGGATCAGCGCCTGGTAATACATACCATTATAGCAAGCCACAGGCCGTTGAAATGGAAGGTTTTTTTCGAAGTGAATTCCTTTCCGCCTTCACTTGGCCTATTAAAGTTCCTATGAACCATCACCTTGAAATCACAAATTTAATGTAATAACAAAACTCGCGATTGGCTTGGTGGATTTATCAGTAACTTTGAAAATGAACAAAATGATGAGATCCATTGTTTGGGCCATCAAATTGGGACATTATAAATTGTTCACCGATTAGGTACTTCTCCATTTTGTGCATTGGAGCGCATATGTTCAAGTTCCGGTCACGTAGTCGGATATTATGAGTGAATTTTCGTATTAATCGTTTTATATTCATGTTAATTTTTTTAATTTTTGAGCGCGAAGAAATTGTTTACTATGAATTTTATGGTAAGGAAACTTAAAAAAAAAAAAAAAAAGAATTATTCAGCTTCAAATTTTTACCTTTTTTTAGTTTTGATTGATGTTTAGTACTTTTTATGAAATGTATTGCATATTTTCAGCATAAGTTTGTGGATGAACTTCTTATTGCTCCTATTCACTGTAGATATACTTTTTATGAGTAATATTCTGCTAAATAAATTTAATCTTTTACGATTTGTAGCAGTTTTTGACCATTTTTAGCGATTTTGTAGCTTTCATTTTTTGGAATTTAAGCAGTTTTCCGGGCTCAAAAAGTGCTGACCAACAAAATATTTCTTTCCCTTTGAGTGCGTGATTTTGTGGCAAAAGGACGGACTCTTTATTATCTTCTTTTTTTTTTTTTTTTTTTTTTTTTTACAATAATCACACACTTGTCAATAAAAAACGAAATAACTGTATTGACAGAGTGGGGAGGACGCCCAGGCTTACCCGACGCCGGCCCTTGCAGTATCACGGAAGCTGAAGGAGGAGGAGGGAGAGTGGGATGAAAGGAAGTGCCCCTATAAAATGACCACCAGTTTAAGTAAGAACCGCTCAGGACGTGGGTGGTAATACCCCGGAGCAATCCCGCCGAGATGCCAAACTCGGGTAACTCCGAGGCACTTTTCCTTCACCACACTCCGCGCCACGATACGGCCTTGACCTTGATGTTGTTTGTCGCCACTCCTTTTAGCTCGGATATGGCTTGCCGCAAGTCATTTCTGTCATACCTACTTACTTATCTTGGCCCACCAGGTCTGCTGCAAGTCCACGCTGCCACTGACAACCTGAACATCCAGGATTATAACGGACCCATTAGGCTTTTATTTATTAACGGGCAAGCCCAATTTACAACAGCATAATAAAAGTAGCAATTCAATAATGTACACAAGAATTTGCATAGGTATCTAAGAAAAACAACAAGAAAAAGAACAATTTTACCAGAAACAGCAATAATATAGCAGTAATTTAACTTATGAAGTCAGTAGAGCAATTTGGAGATAATAGGTAGTCAAAACAAAGCGGGAGAAGAGAGTACTAGAGATTTCAGAGATGACAGCAGACTATTGAAAAAGTCAAAATCTGGGTTTAAATTTAAGAAGAGTTTTGAAGAACGGGAGATAGTTTGGCTTGATGGCAACGATATCTAGCTCCTTGCCCCGGTCACTCGGCATGTCAAATAGTCTCTCCCCCAAACCGCTGGATGAAAAAGCGCCTGCTATCTCATGACGTAGAATGCTGACCACCGTGTGTCCGAGGACACTGCTGCACCAGATGGTACGGATTCTCATTTTTACCCCGATAGGCACGGCGAAGGGTGTCCACTGTCCCTCGACTGCCCATTGAACACCTTACCGAGACACAACATTTAATATTTTGAAAATTGTTGGAAGCCTTGCTTAACTGTCTACGAAAATCCTCCAACAACACTCCAAATTATTACTCAAAGATATATTATTTCTGTATTCGATTGTTCTTCTGCGCAGATCACTAGTCTATGTATCTAGACAGGAATCATTAGTATATAGATAGTCACAATGTGTTTCACTGTCGAATTGTCGATTTTTTTCAACAAGGTATCATCACAATTATTTGAATCAAATAATGAAATTCTATTTGGAGAATCATGCTTATTTGGATATGACCAACCAAGTACCCATCCATTAATCGAAATAGGTAGGTGCCTCATTAAATATCTTTGCACAGATGGGTGATCTGTTAAACAATAGTGATGCACGGCCTCATCTCGAGAATTCATTTTAAACCTTTTTCTTCACTCCTATGAGAGAAATGCTGAATGTTTAGGTATAATCACCCATTGTCATCAGGCAGAGGAAACCCGTGCGATTTATCTTGTCCGGAAAAACGAGTCGGTAACCGAGGATGATGTGCTGGGCACGAGAAGGACAGGACAGCACGTATTGTGAGCTTCAAGTCCTTGTGCATCTCCTTCCCACGGATTCCCACCTTCACTTAGTTTCTCTCTTCTTTATTGTAAACATCCGAGCTACACCAAGGGCTCACGGTTGAACGCTGAGAGGTCGCCAATTAATCTTTCTTTGGCGTCACGAAGCTCTTTTTCTGAATCGACGCACCTACATATTCTCAATAATAATTATCGCTTTGAAAGATAAGTAACCTTAAGTTTCTTACGGATCAGATTAAGTACATGGTTAATGAATTCATCATTCTAAAAAGTTGTTATGGAAAAAAAAAAAAAAAAAAAAAAAACCACCCTGCGCCTAAAGGCTAATAGAATGATGAGCGTAGAATACGTTTTCGACTTAAAAATTTGCTTTTCATAGGTTGAATAGCAAAGAAATAAGCTCTGGAGCTCACAAAGCTGATCTATGGGACTTCAGACTTTTATGATTAGTTTCTAGATGTTCCAAGAGGCTTCCATTTCAAACTTCAGCATCATGTATTGAATAGTAAAGAAATTAGCTCCGGATCTTTAGCAGCTTATCAGGGGGGCTCTAAACTTTGATTCGTTTCTAGATATCCCAAGGGTTCTCCATTCCAAACTTTAGCTTCACAGGTTGAATAACAAGCAATTAGCTTCGGAGTTCACTAAGCTGCTCTAGGAGCTTCAGTCTTTATGATTCCTTTCTAGATGTCCCAGTACCAAGAGGAATCCAAATGAAATTTCATCTTTTTAGGTCGAATAGCAAAGAAAAAAAATTACCAGGTGTGCTAAAGATCACACGGGAGAAGTGTAAACTTCTATGACGATTTGGACATTACTTTCCACTCTGTTGGGATGTTGGGAAAGTAAAAGTGGACAGGCTCCGCCCCTGGACCCTCGGTAACTTTCCGCCTTGAGCCTTCGGCTAAAATGCTAAAACATGGAACATGCTTTCTTCCCGCTAATTTGTAAATGTAAATAAATTTAAAACTACGACATAAATGTTTTAAAAATCGAAATTAGAACAGAGTACCTAAGTAGGTAATTTTCTGTTATGGTGCGCGTCTACAGTTACTATAAGCAAGATTAACTTCTCAACCAAGTGACAACAAAACAAGCGGCATTGTTTACTATATCCATTTATAACATAAATAAATATAAATCTACGACATGAATAGAATAACAAGAACGAAAGAAATGCGTGATAAATTGAGAGCTTTCCAAAGAGTGGAGAACGATTTTTGTCCGGTGAAAAATAAAGAAGTTACATTTCCCCAGCAACGGCATGGTTGTCAAAACAGCGTGCGCCTATAGAAGTTTACACTTCAAAATACTCTAGATCTTACTCAGCTGATCTGGGTGGCTCTAGACTTTATGATTCGTTTCTAGATGTTCCAACACACACCTACGGTCACACATGCTACTATATACAATCAGTAAAGTGATGTAAAACTATGACTAGATGCACATAAACGTATTACAGATGCAAATAGATAGATAGATATATTTATTTATTTCAATAGAGACACATACATATGATGATAGTATAAAAATCGAACTTTTCCAACGGTAGGCTTGGCCCGTGCTGTTGGTTAAGGTCTAGGCGATTTTCCCATAATTTCAAACATAGCACGTTGACAAAACATCGCATATGCGTCTGCATAATCTACACATCGCTTAAATATTATAACTACTCGTACTCGTACAATGGTATTTGATGTCCCTATCTTCTATAAGAAGAAAAACTTTCTATAGTGAAATTATTGTTTTATAATATTATACATAAATGCTGTTGAGCATAGTTTCGCTGTCCACTGGAAATGGATAGGTATTGTGAATTTCGACGAAAAACATTCTTCAGAACTCTTGTTTATTTGGCAGAGAGGAAGCCTGATGACCCTATGTGTTGGTTATTGCTGTAGTCTATTTCGTGTTAATTTATTAGCATCTCTTGTTACTTAGCTATGTGAAATTAATTCCAATTTCGGGGCAACATATGCCGTGAATTAGTTACATTCCTTATGGAATAGTTTCTGGTAAGTAGCATTTCTGACTCCCATTTCCGATACCCTGGTACACAGTACATTGCATGTAGTTGATTATCCAGGTGTATAAAACATGCGTGACGTTATTCGTGTTAGTTCTTGACGTTTCCTGATACTCGAACTGGAAAAAAAGTATCCGTTGAGTTCAGCATTGTCATACAAGTCTTTTCGAACGATACGGGCGAATCAAGCAATTGAAAAGACATTATTCCGAATTATTCAACAACGCCTGATTACTCCGTTATTATACGTCCCGGTTGTGTACGGTATCAAGAGGCTGTCTCGAGCGGCTGTGTTAGCTTGTTGCGCAAGCGTGATCCAATTGAGAAAGCACTCAAGGTCTGAAGGAAGTTTTGAGATTGTGCCAAGCCCCGAGTAGGCATGTGGCTTACGTAAATAAGGCGTACCTACACCGTTGTTTTTTCTATCGTTATTTCAGAATTTCCATGCAATATATAGGAAGTCATGGACAATATACTGCCCTCATCTACATATCAAATACTAGTTATGCAGATCGATTCTTAAACTTTGTGCTAGAAATACAGAACTATAAAAAATGAACTTATTTTTAAAATAAATAAATCATAACTTTATTGTATAATTAAATACATTACAGTTAGGAACATTTATTACATAACTCACTATGAGTTCCAGTTAGGTAGCCGGGCCGAGCGCACGTGTTTTTTGCGAGCTCCGTATTAAGTATTGATTTAGCAGGGTTGTATTGTGGTTGTTCTTTGATTAACTCTCAGCAATAACAATTTTCATAAATTTTTAACGGGTAGATTTCTGGAAAAAGGTAATTTTTGCGAGTTTGGTTGGTGATTTGTTGTTTACCGAAGGGAAAGGACTATCCATTCGACCGAATACCGTATTCCTTAGTCAGCAGCACTCGAAGAGCCGACCGGTGTCGCGTCGAATAATTGCAACTACGAGAATGTCGACCTCCGAGTTACATCAGGTAATTCAATGCCTTGACGTAATCACAACCAAACTTCAAAACTGCGACTGCATTTTGAAGGAACATACAAATGTTTTGAATACACAGGTGCATGCTCTGTCGCAAGAAATTGCTAACAGCCAAGAAACTATCTTGCTCATAAAAAAAATTAATAAGAGAATTGACAGTATAGAAGAAAATCTAGTATTATCTGAAAAAAATAATACGAAACAGAACCGCCACACGGACAACAGAATCGATCTTATTCTTCATAACGTTCTAGAAGGGAACATGAATCTTCTCAAAAGGAATGTGATGGACATTTTTAGAACGGAATTATGAAGTTATAGGTGTAAGACGTTTAGGCGCCACATCCAACCTTCTAGGAGTAGATCAGTTCACATTCATTTTGCTAATAATTTCTCTAAATCTAAAGTACGCCAGAACATTTATAAGTTCAAGGGCTCCTAATTTAATGCATCCAAGTTCTACGACAGACGAACGCGGGAATTTAAGAAGGATCTCTTGCCCAAGTTGTTTCAAGCAAGAAAACACGGTAAGCATGCCGTCTTGATTGGAGATGAACTACTGGTTGATGGAAAAAAAACTTATCATTCACTATGGACGAAGTACGTTGGAGGATTCTACATCTACTGGGTCAGAAGTGGAGATTAATCTGAATACTCCTCCTCCGTCCCCTCCCAAATTTTCCAGAGAACAGGTCAAGAAGAAGATGAAAATCTACGATAGAACGAACATCAACACCGCTTTGGAAATTTCGGCAATGACTCGGTATTATTATTGAAATTTGGCAGTGGAGTAAAGGCATTATTGATTTTGATCTATGTTAACTATGCAGTGCTCATTTATTATACGTAAAGTATGTAGACTTTTATAAGTAACTATTTTATACATGATACGTAAAAGACTAACATTGTTTCTTGATATCATGTGCTATTTTTTAATATGTATTTAAGGAGCTCCTTGTAATACCTACGGGTTATACAATAAAATTGAATTGAATTGAATTGTATAACTTAGGCACTATTAATATTGTGAATGAAACATGCAGTGGGGACTGTCCAATGATTGTCCTACCCAAAGTTATACAGTGCTTAGATCAGTGTGATGTTTCCCGTTTAGGCGTCGAAGGGATCTTGGAGGAGGGAAGTTTTCTGTGCAACTCGAAATGTTTATGTTGTGATGTTCAGACATCGAGCCATTATGAGTATACGTACGATTGTATAATCACTTCACTGATCTGAGGGATTGTCTGGATGGAGAACAGAGTTGCGTCGGTGTGCATGTGATGAGTCTGAACACTCTGTTTTGTTGACATCGGATTCTAGAGAGAGAACAACCACTTTATTTACAATAAAATTGGCGAGCTGCCCATATTCTGGGTTGCCATAAGACACAACATAACGAGTCAAACAATGATAGTCACACAAAAAAACATATAAGAAATAGTTATTAAACAATAGGTAGGTATCATGATAAAACCTTTGAACAAAATCAGATTAGCCAATATTTGTATAAATCGTTTAAGTATATTTATATAGATGTCTATGAACAATGTGAAGAGTGTCTCTCAAGACGGTTAGGCACAATTCTACTCGCTCTTCTTCACACCGAATGTTTTGAAAAAATCACACGAAACTGGGGAGGCTGTGCCACGAACACCGATCCATGGTCCGAATACTTCCCAGCAGGCAATGTCCATATTTCCCCCGGAAAAACGGGATGGTCGGCAGGTAGATTGACCTCTTCTCCTCGTTAACGGCCAAATCCGTGGGATTCAAAATGAGAGCTCGATCCTGATGGCGATAAATGGCAATTATGTTGGCCATCCTGTTTTGACGGCCACCATTCTCATCCAACGCCTCGCAATGGACCTCCTCATAAAGTTCCATTCATGCAGCATGATCGTATGAGCGAATTTTCTTAAATAATCGTACTACATTATGTTACATTGTTTTAAGAATTGAGAGGTTTGAGTGAAAACAAATGATTAACGACTGTCCACCTCATTGGCGAGATTTATACTGCCCTCCCCATTGGCGAGATTTATACTGCCCACCTCCTTGGCGAGATTTATTCTGACAGAGCGCGGGCCGGAGGTGGCGGCGGGAGCTCAGGTGAAGGCAGGAACCAAAGCACCTTGGGTAGGAGGCGGGCGGAGAAAGTCGCGAAGGGGGCCATTCTTTGTTTTTTGATCTAACCACCTCTAACCACGTTTTTTGACACACTTCGCAATTTAAACGAATACAGTTCAAAATTTTGGAAAACTAAGGTTACACAATAATCAGGAGATCCAGAGCTTGAATTTAAATATCAATATGTTAGGGTGCTATTGAGCCGAAATGGGGGATCTTTTTGATCCTAATCATTCTCATCATCGTTGCGCAGTTTCATTATATACAGGGTGATTCCCTCGCAGATGCAAAAAAGAAAATTTGGGTGAAACTACATCAAAAATGGAGTAAAATGCCGCCAACCGCATATTTTTATCTCAATCCGTACTCAAGATTTTTTAAAGGTTTTTTCAGGGATACCGTGTTTTTTTCATTTTAAACTCGGATTTCTCCACTTTGCCTCGTTTAATTTTAACTTTCAACCTCATTTTCGGTATCAACATTAAATTTCCTATCAGAATAGTGTACTTGGGTTCTTAAAAAGTACCATCCCAAGACCCTCACATCAGCTCAAACATTGAAGATTTTGAAAAAAGAATATTTGTGAAAATCTTTAAAACTTTACTACTCTTTTAAAAAGAATCCTGGAAACTGGAAAATCTCATAAAAACTGCTTCATCTAATATGCTTTCCAACGGTATTATCAATTTTACTTTTATTTTGTTATTTAGGGGAGAAAATAATGTTTTAATGTTAAAAAATGTGGGGTTTTTAATGAAATTGTTGGTTTTCTCGAAAGATGACCCTCCATGAACCTACGAGTATGGGGTCCATTTCTATGTATTTTTTCACGCTGGACCAAATGGAAACTCTTGCAGATCTCTTAACTACGTTATAATCGAGTTTTACACTTTAGTTAACTAGTTTCACCCCACAACATACATACATTTAATCGTGACGAACAAACTAAACATTTGCGATTCAGTTGGCGGCATTTTACTCCATTTTTGATGTAGTTTTGCCCAATTTTTTTTGCATTTTTTTTTTTTTTTTTTTTTTGAGGGAATCACCCTGTATAATAATTTGAAATATGTATTAGGTACGTCTTAAGTGCAAAAATATAGTAGTTTCTATTAATAATTCTAAAAATACGAGTATGTTCTATATTATATTCTGCGATTCCAAAAAGATTTTAGATTTTTAGTTTTTATGCGGTTTTTACCTATTTTTCGGCAAATATTAATGAAATTTAGGTACAATTTCAGCATAAATTTGTGCTGAACAATTTTTATTGTTCTAGTTCATCGTTGATAAACTTCTTTTGAATAAAATTCTGCTAAAACATATAAATTTAACAATTTTTAGCCACTTTTAGTGATTTTTTGAGCTCTTTTTTTTAAAATCTTGACCAATTTAATGCTTGAAAGCTTGCATTTTTGGCACGGGAATGGAATTTTTTATCTCAATCCAGAGGAGTGTTATCGTCTGGAATGACAATTATTCACATATGTATATAGGTGCATATGAATAGTTCCGGTCATGCAGCATGATCGTCCGAGCGAATTTTCGTATTATCGTACTACATTATGTTGAAATGTTTTGGAATTTGAGCTTTTTGAGTGCAAAGAAATAGGAATATGTGATTAATAAATTCTAAGCTATTTTATCTGATACTTGTCATTCCTTAACCATGACTCCGCAGGTTCCGTTTGGACGTACAATCACTCCTCTTTTTTAGAACATCGTTGTCTTAAAGATCAAGGACTATCCTTCGCCAGCAAGGATTTCCCGGCTCTTACTTGTAATATTCTCTCCTGACGACAAGCCTGATCGAATGTTTGACCTATTACGCACACAAACCGAAGCTTCGCACAGTGTCTTCATTATTCTCGCAGGGAACGTTGGAAGGGGTGCGTTGAAAAGGAATTTATAGAAATTTGACACAACCACATATAATTTAACCATAAGTTACTCTGGAAATTAATAAAAATGGAAAACTGAAGCCCATAAGAGTAAATACCTACCGTTTAAATAACTAGATGCATCTTTTAAAGTCTTGATGAAGTTTAAAGACAGAAGAGTAGCCTAGATAGAGAGAATATTAATTTTGGTAGCTCACGCTAAATTGTGATAATCGAAATCATAAAACTTACTAGGCTTATGATAAGACCCATTAATTCTAAATTTCAAAAAATGTGCTGAAAAACGGCAAAAAATTGTTGAATTTATATTTTTAGCAGAATTTTAGTCATCAATAAGCTATCTATGACTAACTAGGACATTGAGAAGTTCCGCATTATGCTGCAAAACGTACTCAAATTGCATTATTATTTGCTGAAAAATCAATATAATTGCAAAAAATCTAAAAATCCAAAATCTTTCTTCTGAGTTTTTTCTTTTTTTTTTTTTTTTTTGTCGTAAAATTGGTTTTTAACAATTCCTCTGTACTTAAATCGCTCTTATTTCGATACAACTTAACATATTATAATACGATAGGTAATTAAAGATAATTCGCTCATACGATCATGCTGCATGAGTTTAAATTTTTTTGATTCTGCTTTTTTTATAGTTCATCTATTTCAATTCACGAATACAAAAATGCACCTTCTCAGAAAGCTGTGGTCATAAAACAAGGAAGTCTTAATGATGGATCGTCATCACCTGGATCTAAGTTCTTAATGAAATATTACGATAGCACTACTATCGGGGGTTCAGCCCACCGATGTTCTATTAGGATTGCGATGAAGTTCGTACAGATCAGGTCCATCGCTCTTATAAAGATGGAGAAAGGAGATATCGAAACTAGAACGAGATTGATACTGGGAGACATTTTATAACTGTCATTATCCAACGTCGACGGGTATGTTTTCGTCTCTTGCTACGTTGAGAAAGACAGAAAATTATAGGTACCTTCCCACCTGCTATACAAATGTTGCCGCCAGCATATTCTATTCCACGCTATCAAACTTGTTTTACCTAGTACCTTTGCAACTACGTGAAGCGTGTATTACCGTAAAATTTTGCGCTGATTCCAAATATACCCCATGTCCCAATGTCTAAAATAGCTTCTTCGACCCCAAAAAAATTGACTTTTGTCAAATTCTCTCACTTTTTGACCTTAGGACGAAAAAACGTTGTAGTGGAAGGAATTCTGCATCGAATGAGACCACAGCCAGCTCTCTAACTTTTCCCCTTGATTTTTGGCGATTTTTCAAAGTTTTCGTGACGTTTCGTGGAAATCCTCGAAACGTTTCCATGGAAATCTTTGACAAAACTTAGGGAAAATGGCGAAAAATCGAGAAAAATAGTTATAGAGCTAGTGGTGGTCTCATGGCAGAACTTTTTCCTCTACAACTTTTGTTTCGTACGAATAAAATTTAGGCCAGTTCAAACTGTCAAAAAGTGAATAAAAACTGTCAAAAATTGATTTCTTGGGTCGAATAAGCTATTTCAGGTGTAGGGACATGGGGTATATTTGGAATCAGCGCAAAATGTCCTAACCTATTCTTGGTACTGAGCCTCATAGGGCTCATCTCGTTTTCAAGTAATATTTGACTTTCCTTCCATGTTTCTGCATTTTGTATACCTCCCCAATGTCTGAAGATATGGACCCATTATTGGAAACCCGCTTTAACCTTCCTGATTTGGTTAAATTGACGGTGAAAGTAGTTTAATGGGATTATGGGTGATAGAAGGATCCAGAGCGAAATCATCAATTTCAAAGAAGTTTTTATATAATTTATAAATAAGATTTGTCTATCCAATGTTTTTTCCAGTTTGGTGGTCTATTCAAGATATATAAGAAAAAATCAGACGTCCAAGTAATTTTCGCGCTTCTGTACGGCAAACCCCTCTCTACTCAAGGGGGCGAGGCAATGAGTAGCTTTAAGCGAAATCATCAGAACGAATTCTGATCCTCCTTTGGAGGACAGCTGATGACGTCCGCGACGCCCGAGGCAGTTGGACGAAAAGACCCAACTTGGAATGGTTGTTTACTTTTTTTTTTACTTTTAAGAAAAAATCAGATTTATTCATGTACTTAATATAAATTAATTATCATGAATTACACATGTGAGCCTTATTGGGCTCAGTGGCAGGTTACAGTCTGCTTTTTCTTGAAAGAATTACACCTCCAGGTAAACCATCACGATACGATAGTGGATCTACTCTTCTGAAAAAAATTCTAAAATCTTGCCAAAACCCTTATTTTGGTAAAACTTTATTTCTTACAATTAACCTGGTTACTTAATTTGTGTATATCCCTTTCATGAATAGGTAGGTACCAATAATTTTTTATTTCTGAAACCTTGTTTGTATGATTTACCTTCCTATTTAAATCTTAACCAACACCTAGTCATGTGTGGTTCATGGGTGTGTTTGAGGACACCTTTCAATATTCCTTATGTTTTTTTTAAAACTTACTATGAGTATTATGATAATATGATTTACGCAACAATTAGTTATTTGACAGTAAGAATCGCACGATTCTTCTATTAGCGTCCAATTTCGAGGAATAAGAGCTGTGAAAAAGTAAGTTTGTTGTAGCTATGTAAGTACAAAGTAATATTGTGATCTCAAAAAAACAAGGTTGTGATTTCTAAATTAAAATTAAATTTTATAAATTTCGCAAATTTGAAGTTTTTATCATGATAAACACCTTTTCAATCCTTATCGTTATCAATGAACCCTATAAGTTTTACTTACTAAATTGCAATTTTAGCACTAAAATTTATGCAAAATATTTTTTTCCTTTTGTTTCTCATACTTGTGAATAGTTTTTGAATCTGGAAAAAAAATATTTGGATACTTTTTTTCATTTTGATTTTTCTGCCGAGATAAGAGCAAAAAGAATGGCACTTGAAATAATTTTATACCCCTAGAATCGGTTTATGGCCCACTTCGGGACAGGTCCGTTATAAGTGGAAATAGGCGAGGCATTTTAGCGTGGCAAATGTTTTTACCGGTAGCTAAAATGAAAATGTCACTAAATATTGTCACAAAAAAACGAGACTAAAGTAGTGGCGGATGTAATTTCCTTACTCTTCAACCTATGAAGCTGAAATTTGGAATGGAGGCCCCTTGGGACGTCTAGAAACAAATGATGAAGTCAAGAGCCCCCTAGATCAGCTGAGTGAGATCCAGAGCTAAGTTCTTTGCTATTCAACATATGAAGCTAAAATTTGAAATGGAGCGTGTTTCACGTTCCTCCAATGTTTAGCCGTGGCTCAAGGTGAAAGCAAAAGGTTGTCTGGGGTCTCCCCAACGGGGTCAAGAAGTGGAGCCCCTTGCGAGGCGCGCAGCTCCGAGTTTTCAGTGTCTGACGAAAATTTTGAATGAGCCCTGGAGCTAAGACACAGCTATGTAAACAAAAATTAACTCTGTATTTATGCCTTTGTTAAAACTACTCCTGACGTATATTATAAACACTATTTCTTCAGACGATGTAATAGATCATAAATACCTTGTCTGAAATATATTAATTGTGTTGAAAATGGAACTACCGAATCGGCATACTCATGGAGCTTTCGGATCAGTTGAGTCGAGAATTGAGCTCCCATTAGGAAATTTGTATTCCTCATTTTCTTATTACACAATATTGTGGAATTTCGTCGTGCCATCAGTATGATCCATCCGTTATAAAAAAGAAACTTGTATCTGTTGCTTTTTGGTGATTGCAACGATCATGATTCTAATGCGATAACGATAGTGCACTATCTTCCACTGTAATGTCCCTATTAAGTTGTTCGTGATCTCGATAAACGGCGTCTGGAAATCCGGAGTCGTTCTTATGTTCGGAGAAACCTCCTTGCGTGGATCGTATCGGGCATCGCAAAAAGTCAAATTCGACGTTTCACTCGAACGAGCGAAGAAAGCCCATAATTAAGAATTTCCCGGGCCTTGCATTCCCGACCACAACAGCTGGATGGATCCAGTTAGTGAATCAAGAGCGCACAACCGTGAAACAGTCGGCTGGTTGGAGGTTGGAAAGGAGCTTGTAAACACTTCCGCCTTCATTTGGAAGAAAGTGAATGTGGCCAACACTGTTTCGCAGAATTATAACGAGTTAGCGAAGAAGTTGGTTCACTTTGTGTTCAATCCTCATGGTCCAAGGGATAAGAGAGTAGTGTAGCAATGATTATGTGATTACTGTTGGGTGGGTTTGCATACAGATGAAATCAAGTTAAAGGATATTTCTTAAGATCCTACATTTCAAGTTCCAGAGCTCATGTTTTGTGTTTTTGAATCTTGATTTGAACGTACCGGAAGACTATGATCTGAATATTTATCTTCCATAAATAAGACAGGATAACATGATGGCCATTGGAATGACAAATGGAGCTTTAGGATTCACAAATATATAGAAATATAATTATACTATATATATTTGCGAATCCTAAAGTTTTACACATCAATTTGGAGGTTTTACGCGTCAAATTGGAGGTTTTACACATCAAATTGAAGGTCTTACACATCAAATTGGAGAATGACGGAAATTTATAAAATATGGTTTAACTCTGGAAAAACAGTAAATAAATTAACATATGTAACCAATAACAATAGATTGTGGAGGAACATATAATAATATGAATAGGAATAAGACGTTTCGAGTATCACTATGAACCCATAACGAAAATCATAGGTAATCAACAAACATGAATGACCATAATATTAACAAAATAGACAAAAAAAACTTGTTATTTATAAATACATCACCTGCCTTACTGCGTGATTTCTCTATCTTCTCACGCTTAGGAATTCGAAGGTTTTTTTCTCTATGTTCAAGCCTTTAAGGAAAGCGAACTGTTCAACGTACAGCATTGCGGGTGGTTTAAATCGATTCTTTGGGATTATATTTATCATTGACAAGCAAAAAATTATTACTGTTGGTTAGAAAGTTTTCGAGATCTCGATTTTTAAATGTTTAGCCCTTTAATACAATCCTTTAGGGTTGATAAAAATTGATGCCGAGCATCTAGACCCCAAATGTGATTTTTGACACAAGTCTCATATGGTTTGATCTAGTATTTTTGAAGAAAGGCTGTGGACGGCGGACGGAGAGATTTTTTTAAATTCGATTTTTGGATTCTACGCATCTTGAAATGTATACAAAAAATTTTCAGGGGGTGTTAAAATTTTTTTTTCCTAGTCGATTGCAAAGGTTTATTATTGAAAATAATAAACCAAAAAATCAAAATAGATCAATAAACTTGAATAATGAAAGGTTCGATTGTGATTGATTTATCGGATCTACAAAAGAGAGGCCCGCGGAGCGACCGGTCCGCCTTCAAGGCGTCGCATTCACCCCGACCATTCTTCATTTTCAGAAGTCAATGGGAAAAAGGCCATTAGCTCCTCCCTTTGAGTACCGAGAGCTTCTTTTCTGTTGGCGGACGAACTGAACAATGACATCCTCGACACAATGCAGGCCGAGAGCGCTGCGGGGATTTCGCGACAGATCAGCTTTATCTCCGCGGGTTGACACACGAGTCTAGGGAAAGGTCGTGCTTCACGTTCGGACAAGGGTGACCCGCTGGCTTTTCGACTCAACTTTGTTTCCCCTTTGGGAGCTCCCTCGACGCGTCGCAAGGTTACAAGCGGTCGTGCAATGGAAACGGAAAGGGGGGGATTCACTTTCAGTTATAAGAAGGTATCCGATGTGATACGGCGAGAGAGACCCTCTAGCTGGGGCCTATTTCATAAAACAACAAGGAAAACAAAGGACAGGTACTTGTAATGCACTGTAAACTAGAACAAGTGTTTCACCAAAACAAAGAGTACAAGTGTAGAAAAGTCAACTTGTAGAAGCAAAGTTTACAAGTGTAGCAGAAAAGAAAAATGTCGTGTGGGGACAAACGAAATTGAAGTTTTGTTAGCGAATCATAGTATAAAAACGGTGTTAAGTACACGATAGGATGATTATCTTACATGACATGTTGTAATGATTGGAAGACAGACTTATGTTGTAATCTGGAACTTGCAAGTCAATTTGCGCCCATCCTCATGAAAATCGGTTCAGCCGTTCTTGAGCTATAAACAGCGTAACTAACACGACTTTCTTATATAATTATGTACCTATATGGATACTGAACTAAAATCCAAATAACGTAAAAATGCTCGTTCAATGTAAGATATACGCTACTACTAGTAGCATTGTTATCACAGACAGCCGAGTGATGTCTTTGGTTACCTAGGCAAAGAAAACTTTCTTTAGTGAGCGACTTACATGAAGAAACCGGTATAGTTTCGTATGTGTTCCCTCTTTCAAATCAGTGTTAATCTGTCATTAATTTATTAAAAAATGAATTTGACGACTGTTTCGGAAACCTCTGAATCTCTTCTTTCCGATGGATTCGTGATAAATCAACTTTCCCTTTCGCGTACGTGAGAAATAGAGGATTGATAATGCTTGTTACTAATAAAAATTTCTCCCTTGATGGGAAAAACAAAAGATCATGGATATGTCTAATGCCTTCTTTTCACAAGATTATTCCATTATGGTTACAAAACAATATTAGTTTATAACTTAGAGTAATAAATCAGCATTCCTTGACACTACAATGGCTTAGAGGTCATGAGATGTTGTAAAATGAGAGCATTCCAAAAAGTGGCGAACGATTTTCCTACTATGAAAACTATGGGAGTTACTCTTCCCGAGTAACTCATTGGTTGAACGAGAAAAATCAATAGAAATTCTACCTAGCCTTCACTTTTCGAGTTAATAATAATCTAAAGTGCCGGGCCGTCACAAATTTTGGTGTCGTTACGCAAATTTTAGAATGACCCCCAGCCCAAAGACATATCCATGTCAAAAAGTGGGTACACATACGGAACTATTTGCCTAGTCAAAAAGTTTCGTATGTGTCCCCACGCTATTTGTGAGTCATTAAGTTGAGCAGAGCGAACAAACCCCCCCCCCCAAACACACCCCTTTTTTTGTTATCTCTGACTAAACAAAGTTGATGTTTATATTGCGTAGGACGGTACAGACTATTGAATAAACATGCATCATATACCTACGAACAGACCACGAACCCCCGACGGGCACTTCCCATATCTTTAGGTAGGCAGGGTCTGCTCCAGAATTTTTACTAAGAGATTGACTACTTGATGTTATGTGTTTTTGAGATGCGACCTTGCGAACATCCAGACCACCAAACTATAGCTATCATTCTAACCTATACGTCCAACTAAGTAATCTGAATTTTTAGTAAGGGATTGACTACTTGATGTTATATATTTTTGAGATGCGAGCATCCAGACCACAAAACTATACACATCCTTCTAATGTATTTACACTTTAGATGGTTTTGAATATAGCGTGGGGACACATACAGAACTTCTTGACTAGGCAAATAGTTCCGTATGTGTTCCCACGTTTTTCAATTCCATATTTCTCATGTACCTGAGGAAAGGAGAAAGTTAATCTATCATGAAAATATGGGACAGACGAGATCCTGTGGTTTCCGATACAGTCGTCAAATTCATTTTGACATGGATATGTCTTTGCTCTGGGGGGTCAACCAAAAATTTCCGTCACGCAAAATTGATGTCACAATTTCAGTGTTTTTCACGTACAACCCAGCCGTTGCTAGGGGAATGGAACTTCCGCAGTTTTCATCGCACAAAAATCGTTCGCCACCCGTTAGAAAGCGCTTGATTTATGTGATAAATTTTCACATCTCGAACTACCAATTTCCCCCTCCTTACGTACCTGGCTACATTCCTAAACTAAGTTGATTGGACTATAAACAATTTTAATAAGCCGGTTACAATATTCTTAACGTAAAGCAATAGCATCATTTACTCCACTCCATAGGAAACATTTTCATCCCCTGACAACAGTCGACTGTTAACAACAACTCATTGCGTCTGTGTTGGAGAAATAACTTTAATTTAAAGTATGCTTTTTGTGCCTCCAAGAATGATAAAATAAATTCTTTATCCTACATTTCGTCGCCTACAGTCCAAAGTTAAAGGATTTGTTTACAACTCTCGAGGACGACCGTTATGAAATCCCCAATCGAAGACATATCCATGTAACATGGTATCTGCTTGTAAAGCAGATAGTGGAACTCGTTTACGAGTTTCGGTACTTTAGAAATGGTTAAGATAAAATTTATCCACCAAGTTGTCCAGAAAAATTATCCACCAAACAAAATTTTTGATAGGATAATGGTAGATTTACATTGGTTTGAAAGAGGGGACACATACGAAACTACACCCGGAGAAACTTCACTAGTTGATGTAGGAAAATCGTAGCCGGACCTTGGAAGAGGAAAACGTGATAGGGCCCTCCAAAACAGAACCAGTGCCCCACAAGTGGAGACAGACAAACAAACGAATAGGCGCGCTCCGATTCTCATACTTAACGGGAGCGTTGAGGCAACCTTTGCTTTCGTAACGCTTAGCTTGACTCAACAGCTGCATCACTCATTGAGAGTTCCTCAAGGTCTTCTGGAGTCTGACGATAGTAAACTCCAACGGATGATGACTCGGAAGCATTTCAAGAATAACCCATGATTAGGCCAATGAGATGACAAAACAAATCATTAGGGCTGTTGATAACGTAATCCGTAGGGCAATGCAATCAGTCATTGACATAGGTAACTTACCTTTACGGGAAATAGGAAGAGTGCATTCAAGTTAGGAGGATGTAAGTTATAAAAATATATTTTTTGAGAAAATGGGGCGATAATAATCGGTTAATATTCATGCATATAGTAGCTACGTTCCTGAATTCCTTATTGCCTAAAGTATGGCCGAATCAGCTGACTCGTACACGGTACCCACTGATAATCACGAATCAGACATCAAATATGAAACTCTGGTAGGTATCATCAAAACCAAAATAATGCACATATATTAGCTGAGCCAAGATTGATACTCTTATAGGTCTTCTGCAACAAATGGAACTCTGAAAGAAGCTTACCTACTCAGTATAAACTGTACTAGGTCCTTGACTATGTAAACTGGCTTAAAAAACCTCTCTGAAAGCACGGCAAACTAATTTAAAGGCCATCAGTATCAACCAAAACTGAGATTGGAATTCTTGAAGTCTCATTCACTTGTTTTGGTTCATTTTCCAACAATGTTCCACTTTTGTAGTAAAACGAACATTCAGCAACTGTGATGGAACACAGCAGAACTTCAGCACGTTTTTCAACATTCACAGAAGTTATCCACCCCTTAGCTTAGAGTTCTTTGATCCCTAGCTACTGCAGCGCATACTTAGTGTGTTAATGGCTTGTTTCTTTTAACCTTGGCTGTGTCCTGAAAATAACTAAATAATTATGTGACTAAATTACTGAAAGGGAGAGGAGGAGCGGGAGAGAGAGATCCAAGATTTGTAGACTTTATTCCATAATTTTTCAAGGTTTGGTGGTTGCTTTGGGACCAATAACCGACATGAGTCGAGATTTGGGTCGCTTGTATTGGTTACCTATCCATTTTGACAAGATTCAGCCAAGGGTAGAAACAAAACCTCAACTCATTTCTGCACTACCTTTATTCATTGTGCAACGTTACCTTACAATACATTGTGTTACGTTACAATACGTTGGCCCATCTTCAGGCAAAATCTTGATGGAGGAAAAATAGTCATTTTAAGTAATAAATTTGTTCCAGAATCAGAACATTGTCACACTTCTCAATAATCCAAAAGAAAAATTTCCCCCCCTGAAGATGGGCCAAGGTGTGGTCCGAAACGTTTCACAATGAATGAAGGTGGTGTAGAAATGAGTTGAGGTTTTGTTTCTACTCTTGGCTGAATCCTGACGAAATAACCAACACTCTGAATATGCAGCCGACTAATTCCACAACAGCAAAGTCACTTGTAACTATTAACAAAGCCGTTTACTTGATATAACCAAAACGTACTATGCAAACGACGTAAATCTTATTCTTTGACACCATCTAAGATTTGTAAGTTTCATTCCATGATTTTTCAAAGTTCGGTAAGCTTATGTTCTGATTTCACCCCTCTCGCTTATTCAGGAAGATTTCACCTGTGACGTCACGTCAGCAATGAGCGAAACTTCGAGAAATCATGAATATACAAAACTATACATCGGTAGAATGTGTGGCTATAGAAAAATAATTCTCTGATTAGGATATACTTCCATTTCAAAACATGAACTCAATGGGACGGTAACGCTCATTAAACACATAAATTAAACCGTAAAATGGGAAATACCAAGTTTCAATGCCGAGAATCGAATGATGCACCCGAAAAATTCTCCAATACCGACCTTCCACCCCGATGAGTCAGCTATTGCAAAAAACCGCGACTACTGCCATCCGGTTTTTTCGCGACCTCCAGTTTCGGATTCTCGAGTCAGACTGTTGTCATGGTGAAATGGTTAGTCACCTTTGACTAATCCGTTAGAATTCGAACGGCTTCTGTAGTTGTCTGAATAGGTCGTTAGCTAACCCATTACCGGCTATTCGTCGCTCGTACTGGTTGTTTACTATTGGAAGTGTTAGATGATCTTAAGGGTAAATCAATTGTATTCTAATTCCATTAGCGATCCTTTCCATGTAAGTGAAAGTGAATTGTTTTGTACTAAGCAAAGTGAAAATTCATTCCAAGCTTGATGATAAAATTTTGAAATCTTTGATCTGTGGAACCATAAAGTCCCGGAGTAGGGTTGCCAGATTTTTTCGGATCATATAAAGTATATCCTGGCTGCAACCAAGGAAAAGTAAAGTATTTCAATTAAAGTTAAAGTATACATTAAAGTTAACGTTCTCGACTTACACACTAAGGTATTTTTCATTCAGCATCTGCACACAAGGTGTAGGATCTACCTACGTCTACCTACAAGTACCGATGACACAGCTAAAGAAGAAGAGGTTCTAAAAAAACCGAGTCTTTCTTTTGGGAGTCATTTTCCACTAGTTTAAGCAAACAACATAGTATATAGGCACCTACTCATTAAAAATAACCAAAATAGCTGAAGGAATCCTCATGACAAAGGTATCACATACAGAACAGACCCAGGGTATTACATTATCATGACAGATGACATCCAAAAAGTAAACAGAATTATTGAACCATTCGTTGCTGTCGTTGTGGTGCATGTATGGGGTTGAGCGCCCGGCGGGAGATGGTCAGCCTTCTCAACGTCTCGAGTATACGTGAGCGACCCTAGACCAATTTTCGTCCATGCATCATTTTCGTCCAGGTAGTTCTGGTGTAGGTAGGTATGGGAACCTTGTCCTTGACTAGTCAGTAGGTGCGGGGGCTGAACTTTGCTTCATCGTTTCAAATATAAAGTATTTTGGTCTACTTTAAATTTTTTATAAAGTATGCAGTATTTTGAACAAAAATAAAGTAGTATAGGTACTTTAAATTAAAGTAGATCTGGCAACCCTATCCCGGAGCCAAGACCGGAAATAGGTAGTAATTTGAGAAGAAGGTTAGAAATTAGATTTTAAAAATTAAGTCCGTTATGAGTGCTGGGAAAAGTTTTGTCTGCCGTCTCAAAATTGGTGGAATACAAAATGGCGGCCTCATAAAGATGGCTTGATTTGCCCATTTTAAACTTTTTTCTAATAATTCCCAAACCGTGCATCCTACAGACATTTCTATACGTATCAATGTTGTAGAACATAAAAAAAATACAACGATTCAATCCAAAAACTCCGAATTATCTCTTAAAATAAGCGAATTACAAACAATTAAAAATCGGGCTACTTTTGGGCCAGCCCTCTCCTCTCTCTCTCTCCCCCCCCCCCCCCCCCAGACTTTTGCCCTTCAAAATCAGCTTTGAGACGGTAGACAGAGATTTTCTCACTCATGACGGACTCAATTGTCAAAATCTAATTTCTAACCTTCTTCTTAAATTACTAATTCCGGCCTTGGCTCTTAGACTAAAGTGTCGAGAGTTTCAGTAACAGCAATATCTGGTGAACTATTTTTTTTGTTTATCAGCTACTAAATCTTTCTCGATCTCACCCTTTAAATATCTATAATATTTTGAAAATTCTGAGACGTTGTGGAAAATTAGATAATTTTACACAAAAAAGGATACGTTTTACAAACAGAGGAAACCCAGTTTATTTTTACACACACACACACACACACACACATCCACATCCCACTATTACTAATACAAATTTTGGAAATCATGTAGTTTGGCTTGGTGCAAAACAAGTTGTTTGATTGACTGTTGGGGTCTGACCAGTGAGCAGATAATTTTTGACGTATTCTGTTTCTGAGGGTTTTAAAACGTGTTGGTAGGTTTTTTTTTCTCTATACAGTGGATTGTTGCCGTATCCAAGGCAGATCAAAACCCTAACGACACTCTAACAACTGTGTGACATCCTAAAAAGTAGGTTTGCCCTTTCTCACTGTGAGTCCACGTTTCATTCACAAATTTTTAAAATGATATATTGTGTTGCGGTGTTCTACAAGGAAGTGTTACCTACGCCAAAACCCGCAATTTGATTGATGGTTGAGACCTGAACAGTGGGCACGTAATTTTTGTTACGCACACATTGACAAACACAGAGACTGGTTTTTTCACATATTTTGTTTCATAAGGTTCCGTAACGGATTGGTATGTGATTTTTCTTCTCACAGTGATGTGTTGCCGTTTTCCAGGACAGATCAAACCTTAAGAGAACCCTAACAATTGAGAGACGTCTTAAAAAGTAGGTTTGTCCTGTCTAACAAAGTGTTCAGGTACCGCAGAATTGCTCGCTCGCCACCTGCCGGTATCCTGCCGGATCGGCGGGGGTGGGCGATGGTCAGCTCTCTCGGCCGAGACCCGCGAGATGGACAGATAGACCAGCTGTCGCAATGGTGAGTTGTGAAACATCTGCAGCCATTTGAAGGGCCGCAAACAGGTCGCTACAGCAGGAGATGGTACGCTGTGATCCAATCAAAGTGGTGATAGTTTACTGCTAGAAGAAGACGCCTTGGAGATTATTTCAATTTGGTTTATTATTCCCAATGATCATCCCTTGTAAACGACCCAGAAAAAAAAGTTTGTTGCTTTATTTTCCAAGATGTGTAGATTCCAAAAATGGCAAAACCAATAAAAGGATTAAATCCGTCTTACCGCTGTATGGAGCTTTCTCTCTAACTGCAGAACCATAGTTGAATTTATTGATTTATTATTTTTATAATTTTCGAAGAAATTGGTATGGGTACAAACAATCTAAAAATCAAACATTCAAAAATTGCTTTCAAGGAAATCCGTTTTGTGGCATTCTAAAACGATTCTACAGGATTTTAAAACTTTTTCGTAGTTACTAGTATATGTATACTCAGGGTGTCCCAGTTTGACTTGTACTAATTGTTGGAAAAAAAAACTTTGAATACTTTCTTTTTAAAGTAATGATGAAATCAGATTTTGATTATCAAGCGCTACAGTGGCGTTACGACTCCTATCTTGCGTTTTTGAAACTGGGACCACCATCTTCTATCGTAGATTCGGAATCAACCCGAAATATAATGTTTATCTACTTCGCATATTTACACTTTTGTACCAGAAGCATAGATCTGGAAGCTACAATACTGTAAAATATCTAGTACTAAACAAAGAGTTGGATATGGGAACTGTTAACTAGACTGCCAAACAACCCCTTAAAAGCTCTGCAAAGCAATGACAAATACGGGCACATCGCTCTAATACAGAAATATAAGCTTCCACGCAAGGAAGTTTGTTTTAACTGCTTACCACTATAATGGCAAGTACAGTAATGACAGTTATTTTCTATCAATGTTAATTTATTTCTGAGTCCAAGGTTGGATTCATATTGAGAAATGTAGATGTAACTTGCGGTTCGGAACTGGAAATACACAAGCACATAGGATGAATACAAGATTGAAGTGGTCAACTGTTCATTAAGGCCATCCCGTGAGGTAATTTGACGACCTTGAGCAGACCATATTACAGTACAGGAACATTTTCTACATTTTTTCTTCTTCTGCAATCAGTAAAATATTAATGTCATTCATCAAAAAGACAATTTTAGTTTTCAACGAGCAAAGGTAGCTCATATTAGATGCGTTGATGAATGTTCTTAGACAAGCGACGTAGAATTTTGAAACGATGAAACAAGCTCCAGCTCCAGAAGATCTGTACAGTTTCGCTTGGGATTATCTTGAGCTTAGATAATTATAATTCTGATAATGATATCTGTCCAGTGATCTATGATTATTATTTTCCTTCAGACTCGTATTTTACTGCTAGAATAGTCGGATAGAAAGAAACCAATTAGTCAGTTGCATCACTACATTCCTGGCCGTAACCGTTTATTATTTCTCTTCTATCTACGAGTACGACTAATTCCTCATTTTGTTCACGATGATATGAGAAGAATGTTGATTGCCAGTGGCATATTGCCATCAGTATTATCCGCGTAGAATATAATATTATTTCATGGATCGAATGTTCAAAATTCAGCTTTGTGGAATGATATTACCTGAACAAAATACTTGAAATAGTTTCTTTGAAGAGTAGGTAGACCATATTGTACATATGTTTTATATATTTCAGTTTGGGCCCAGCGAAAAATTGCCTAGAATTGACAACTGGGGGAAACTTTTCGTTTTATAATCTATTTTATTAGGAAATTTCGCGCTGATCCAAATAATACCCCTTGATCCTATACCTAAAACGATTATTTCTTGAAGTTTTCAATGAAAAATTGTAAAAAACACGCTTTTTGTTAGTTTTTTCAAAGTTTGTAGAGAATTAGATTCTGCGTCCATTGAGCACAAAATCAGCTAAATTCAATGAAAAATAAAAAAGTTAAGGCGTTTCGAAATTTGAATGTTGATAAAATCACTTTTAATCGTACATAAAACCCTTAAATATTCATTTTATCGAATTTCGCCAAGGAACAATGTATTGGAAAATTAAATTCTGCATCGATTGAACACCAAAAATTTGAAAAACTTCCAAAAATGGAGAAGTTATATCACTTGGAAGTTCACTCCGACAGGTGTTTTTTCTTTCTAACTAGATATTTGCTCCGGAACCTACTGGAACCTGCTAACCAAGCCATAAATTTATTCTACCACTCAAATGGTTTACAGAAAACCCGGAACCATCACCCAGTTTTCGTGTAAAAACCAGATATAAGCTTTTTTGTAAGAAAACACCTTAAAATGTTTTATAATTCAAATGAAACGCTCAACAACTTGTTGCTGTAAAGAATGAGAAAATTTCGTTTCCTAACACCAATCAACAAGATAGGTTTGTTTTCAGAGGCTGTTCAGACGAATTCCGGAAATCTTCAGAGCTGGGAAATCGTTCTGGAACCATTGGAGTAGCGCTTTCAGCATTAAAAACGATCTCGCGCTCGAGTTCGAACAGTTACGGAACGAATGGGGGCTGTTTGAACCAATAGAAACTGCGGTCTCGAACTGAGAGTTCTAGCACAGCGAACGACAAAATCAACTATGCTGGTGCAGAACACTTCGTAACCGGTAGAACTACCACTTAGAACGAAACTCAAATCAATAAAACTCTATCAACGGTATGCTGAAGGCAGTAAGGATTCAATAATGGTCTAACGGATTACAGGATGTGTGATAACGTTGGGTTTAATCGCATTAAGTGAATTAACGGTAGAAACCCTTACTCACTAATGGCGCTATATTTATTCCGACACAGCTAAGTTGATGACCACCGATAGAGGGGGCTGTGAGACCAGGGTCATTAGTCCATGACAAACTGCCACGACTGCAAGAGGGGGTTTCCGTGAGACGAGTGTGGTAAAACAAAGGTGATGCCCACGAGTGAGTTGGTACGGGAACGGTCCATGTCTGAGATCCGCGGCCTTGGCGTGGAGAGGAAGGTCGCGCCTAACTGTATCACTTTCAGCTTCTGGTGAGAGATCACCTCCGGCCCCGCCCGTTCTCGAGAAAGGGAAAATCCGGGGCGGTAGCGGAATATTTATCATTGGTTTTACTTGGAGTTCAAATAAACCGAGAAAAATATTACCGAGCATCTTACTTTCCCAACGTCCCAAAGCAACAACAGAAAGTTAAATAGAGGGGTTGAACAAATTTGAGAAAAAACCGATGAAAATTATGTAGATCATGATTCTGATTCTGAGTAAGATGATCCTGAACCAATCAACGTTCCAGTTCAATTAACTTTGTTAATATCCAATCATAACCCAGATGTCTTTGGGCCAGGGGTACTAAACCAGTTTAAAACTCACTTAACGTTTAAACTGCTGTCTAAACGGAGAATGTAGTTTATGCCAGGTGTACAAGTTCTTAAACGCCGCTCATGGTTTGATTAACCGCATTTTCGTATAGAATTTTCATGCATTACTTTTATAAAATTCCGAGCGGCACAGTGGAAATGATATATTAGATATGATCGATGTTCTGGAGTGCGGTATTCTAGGCAAATGGTCAGGTCTAATACCTGTTCTAAAAACTTGTAAACATGATTCCATTTGAAATATGTGTTTTATATTACATACCATGAAGTCTGAATAGAGTTTAGCCGTGGAATACCTGTGGGGTTTATTTAATAATATTTCAATTAAAGCATTCTGTACAACTGTGGATTTAGGTGTGTCCCCTTACCGTTATCCCATACTTAATAAGTGAAAAAGCTATAGCGAAGGACACAGTGCGTAACTGGTTATTTGTCAAAAAGTTCCGAACCGTGTTGAAGACAAAGAATAATTAACGGAGTTTGCTTATAAGAGGTGCTATATGGCTTTTGAATTTCATACTTCCTTCAAAAATAATACCCAAGTATTAGCAGCTGTCATTAAAAGCTAAAGTTTCTCAACTACATTGTGAAGATTTTTTTGCACAACAGTAATCATGATATTTTACTAAAGATTTATTTTTAAAATTAGTAGAAGGTCTTGATATAGGT
The DNA here is from genome assembly GCA_030762985.1 of Adelphocoris suturalis. Lineage (NCBI taxonomy): Eukaryota > Metazoa > Arthropoda > Insecta > Hemiptera > Miridae > Adelphocoris > Adelphocoris suturalis. Next base: position 121,471,323 of record CM061042.1, read on the forward strand.
GGATCTCGTATAGGTCTTGGTATAGGTCCCGTAATATATAGAATAACTAGACAAAGTATGAATAACACATCCAATTATACACATTCACTGGCCGTCTAATTTCACACGCACATATATTATATATTAACCACATATATATACTCGTACATATCCCGATAGACCTTACATTTTATCTCTCATACAGTAAGTGGAAACTAGTTCCATAAGAATAGTTTGAGTAATTTTCAAATGAATACGACCATTCTTAAAGCAAGTGCCTTTTAAAAGTTCAACTATATTATACATGTTCATTGTTACGTTTGAGACTACGGTTATCTGTCAGATGACAATACAAGCAAACTTCCGAATTACCAAAGTCTTGAGAATTATCTTTCTACACACAAAAACTATGTACCATAATGATCAAAATCAGATCAGCGTTTTGATTAATATTGTTATTTATTTTTACAGGGAGCGGGATGGCCTCCCTACGGCCGCATTTCAATCCCCAGTTGCTCAATGACGCGAGCGACGACAACACGGACGATGAAAGCACACCGCTCACACATGACATTTACGGTGGGAGGTGAGTACCTACATGGTTTTTATTTATATATATATTAGCTTTATAATATAATTTCCTGGGTTCCTGAAAACTATCTAAACATCACATTCTATTGCTGGGCGATAGCGAAACTAAGATAGAATCTCAGGTTTGAAATTAAGTCCGCACCCGTAACATCTGTGTCCCAACGAGAAATTGTAAACCTGTAGAGGTTAAATGGAAATTCCACCACACCCTATCTCGGTAAGAATAATGAAAATTTATTTTTATTTCGCATTTCTATGTTCAATACAAAAATAGCTTACCTGAGTGAAGTATATATGTATAATCAATAATATTTCTGCACCTCATATCCACCGGACAAATGTAAGAAAAAAGAAAAATGTGCTCAAAAGTGCTGGCCAATGAACTCATCCTATGGTTTGAAATGCTTGATTTTTTGGCGCAAGAACGAAATTTTTATTTCAATCCTAAGGAGAGTTATCGTCTGGAATGACAGACACACTTTTTTTTTTTAATTTAATTTGTTTTTTACAAAACTCCCTTTATTACCACCACTAAATTGAACATAAACAAATAAATTAATAAAAAAGTGGAAAGGACGCCCAGGTTGGGTTGGTATCGGTTTTATCAACGCTCGCTTCCAGACATTGTGATAGTTCCGCCAGTCAGAGGAACAATAGTTTGTAAATATGAGAAAGTACAGGGACTACAACAATTAGGTAGGTAATTATTTGATAGTCTCTCTCTCCTCTCATGTTACTACCATGACAACGTTTGCCCTTCTCGCGGTCCTGCAAAACTTCAAATCACGGGCATGAAATATGTCAGTAACCAGATTCGTTTCAAGCATTCACCAAATTCTCATACGGCCTTGTAGTATATTGTGAGCATCTAGTTCAACACGTGAAAGCTGTTCGTGATAACCTTATAGTGAGGAGCGAAATAGGAATTTCAACGCTTTCGAAAAGGGGTAGAAAGGTCCGAGTGAGTCGAACGGGTGGTAACAGAAGGAAACGCAGAGCTCGAGTGAGTCAAGCTGGATAGCGCCTGCTCAGGGACGCTTGGTAAAGGTGGCGAAGAAGCTTTCACGTCACGAAGGGTGAAACTGGGCTGGGATTTTTCAGAGACTGGTGTCAAGGATGTACGTCTATAAAGAGGATATCACCGTGAATCGAGATGCGGTGTTGAAACCATCCCATTATATCAGGGCGGTCTCGCCTTTGTAAACCAAGACGTCAGTTAGTTGTGAAGACGCGAAAATGGCTTCCCATCCTGTCATTACTCTCAACTCATATAACGAAGAACAATAAAAAAAAGTGTTGCCTAACCTTCAACTAGTGATATTAATACATGAAATTGTGGCATAATAGTATTCAATGTTTATAAATTAACAACATATTCTATGGCTTCGCTAAATGAAATAATAAATTAAATGAAATAAATACCTGAATAAATACCGTGGGATAACCTGTGACTTCTCGAAGCAGTGCTTAAACAAATTAACGAAACAATAATTTGAACACAATTTGTTTGCATACTATTATTAATAAGCTCAGAATATGAATGTTGTATGATCCGTTTCGATTAACAAGCCATGATTTGCGTTAGCTTCAATGAAAATCTATCTGATTTTAGTATCGTTGCGTACATTTCTTTCAAGTGGGATATTCTTGATGTAGACTGCTGTGGTTTTTTTTACTGTCTGTGACTGATTTGACCTTAATTATGATGTTTATTAACAGGTTTTCCGAAAAATGAGAATGTCGCGGGATGCGAAGAATTTCGAGTTTTAGCCTGCCTACGTCTTCAATTTGGCGTTTTGTTAAACTTGAATCACATGTTTAGATTTCTACTGAATTTCCCATGCGGCAAAACGAGACGTTCTTGAACAATCAAGTAGATTCACGAGACTCGAGACCCTGACTTGGACGTGTTATCGTTGTTATCTTCCGCCAGGCCCCCCACTGTTAGTGTCGTTCCGCCACTCTGGTTCTAAAATATTTGTCCAACTAATCAAAATTTTTACTAAGGGATTGACTACTTGATGTTATGTATTTTTGAGATGCGAGCGTAGCGAACATCCAGACCACTGATCTAACCAAAAAACTGATCTGTGTAAAATCTCATGGCGACTGAAGCGCTGGGAATGCCACGCGGAGGGTATTCGAACTAAAGAGCAAGTCAGAACATCTGTTTGTGGCAACGATTTCTGTTAATTATTAATCACTTTGAATCAGGGCCGTAAGTACCGCCGCGCCGGGGCTGAACGCTTGTTGATCGGAGATCAGCCTTGAACTTCCTTGTTGAAATCCAAAATTGCGACAATCTCCGTTCAAAACTCAATCCGCGTCTGATTTCGGATGAAAAACTTGGTGAAATCGGCCCTTGAGCGCGATTCTGATCTGTTTGTTCAACTAACCTGTATTTTACTAGATAGAAGGATATTTTTTAATTTGTGGGAAGGAGCTTACCAGCATCTAGACCACCATACTATACGCACCATTCTGATCTATTACGGATGCCCGTTTATTAACGGGGGCTGATTATACGGACTAGTGGTGGGGGTATGTCGGTGCTATTGAACATCAAATGATACAAATTCGTGCTGCCAAGTTAATAAGACATGTTTTCTGTAGGAACTTACCTACCATTTTTCTGCAGTACTGATTAATTGATTAGAAACATGATATGATATTACAGTTTATTCTACATTCAGACTTTCGAGGAGCGAGCATGGCCGCAGCTATATATTTCATCTATCATTCTTGTATTCACTCGGACAGACATCTACCAACCTGGTGCAAGTTTGTTTCACATAAAAAATTTAGACGGGGCAAAAGTAATCACTGACCTTTTCAACCTATAAGAAGCAAATATTCTCGAATGTCTCGCAATATATTTCGACTCTTCGGAAAGTGCATTTCTATTGAAACAGAACGGGTTTCGTTCGACACCGTTTTCCTTCCAGACGCACTCAGGGGGTTGTCGAGAGAACGAGAACCCCAGCAGAAGGTGAACCAGTTATTAGGAGCCGACTCTGGTGACTTCAAGATATATCCTGGGCGACCTTGGGCGGCTCCTGCCGATCTCTTGCCGTTCTTTGTCCACTGTTTCATCTGACGAAAAAATCCGAGGATTATCCAATTAAATTGTCTCTCAAATTAGAGGCAGGAAGCTGCGAAGGAGGTCGTAATTGTTAGTCTTGAAAAGGAAAAGATGAAAATGAGAGCTATTTATCCCAACACTCAATCAAGAACAGATTAGTCACGAGCGGTTTGAACACCACCCTGAGAGCAATGTGGACTTGTAAAAGATGTAACCTCAAAAATGTTCGTCAATTGTTTTGACGATAAATATTTCTAATATGTATGTTATTCAACATGCAAAAGAGTTGGTCTTATGTAGACTCCAGACTAAACAGTCATCCAAATAAAAGTTTCTCAAAATCTTCTCCCGTTTACGAGCAGTGTGGCGTCAAAACATATTATTAGAAAATATTTTATTATAGATATTAATCAATACTCAATATTTCGGTACTACGCTATCGTGCGGTTCCTAACACTAAGGAGGTATATATGATTATTACAGAGTCGTACGTTTTCCTGCTTCAACGAAACGACCTATTGCCATAATCGCAGGAGGGCTGATTGTCCCATTTCTCACGACCCGGCAGTTTCTCACATAGCGTTGCCTTCCCAGCTCCTGCGCGTCATTCCCTAAACTGTTATTACGGCCTGTCTTTGATTATTATCGACCCTTCTTACTACCTCTTCCATTACTATATTACGGACGATTTGCGGTTGAACTTTCGAAAAAATGACGAAATTTTCAAGAGGGAATTCGATAAGTCGAAAAATACAGTTTCCTATGGAGTCTTATGGTTTGACAGATACTCAGCAAATGACGCGTCATTCCTGAGTAAAATTGCTGATGTCACCTCCGGCCAATTGGATCTGAGTCAACATTCCCGGATTTTGCAACAGACTGGATCGGTATGCCCAAGACGAAAGACCTCCAGTGACCTCAGGAGTCTTCAGGGGGCAAGGACGGCCCCTGGACGCCCACTCCCTTTCAAATGCCAAGCGAAGAACTGACAAAGGACCGTAATTCACGTTAAAACGGACGAGCCTGACGCAATTTTCGTCTTTCAACCTTCAGTTAGTTAACCTTTTCCTGCTGATGGGGAGATGAAGGGAAATGATTTTATGTGCTATGAATCAGCCGTAGGAAATCCGAAGGAAGGTTAATCGCCTGGCTTTTACTTGTAAAGTCTGCAAGTATCTTGTACCTGCACAATGCGGTCTTTCTCTTCCATTATTTTTTGCCGATTTACCTCTGCAACCACTTATCAATATAACTCACCAACCCACCCAATTAGTTATTATGAAAACTATGGCGTATTTAGTAAACATCTAGTAACTATATATAATCACAATGGACTATTTCACATTCTAGATTGACTTATTCCACTCCTTAGACTTCAAAACCAATATTATTATCAAACAAAAAGTTCCAGCCATACTACTAGGGAATGTCCGCGTTTCACGTCTCAAGATACGTAGATTAGAAAAATCGAATAAAACTCGGCCCCCTGGACCCCCGGTTACCTCTATTTACATACTTCGAATGAAATGATTGAAACACAGAATGTGTTTTAGCTCATGCATTTCACATAAACCCGTGAAACCCGCATATAAGAATGAATCAGATTTTGCGGTGTACCTACCTATCTTATAACTTATCACTACTATGACGACATTTTTTATTTATTTATCATCAGCGCAATGACTCACCACCAGCTTAATGAAATCATCAGAAATTAACAAGCGGTTGCAATCATGTTCACGATATCAATTATTGAGAATAATCACCTGTGTGTAAACAATTGTTCAAATAACCATATTCATAACTCAGCTTGTTCGCCACGCACTTCGCAGTAGTTAACATAATTCGGTCGGATAAATCGAGAGCTTTCGAAAGAATGGTCAATGGATTTTGTGGGATGAAAAACGACGAAGTACCATTTCCCTAGCAACGACGCGGTTGTAAGCGGAAATCATCAGAAATTGTTGCGATACATTTTCGTTGCGCATAAACGTTTCGTTTTCGGTTGGAACTGCCAAGGATAAAACACAATCTGTGTTAAAAAGTACGTCGGTCCACCATTTGCCGTTCGAAGCATTTGTTTTAAACTACAGGACCGAACTTTATGAAATTTGGCTCCAAAATCGTACCAATTTTCCTCAACCCTAAAGGGTAGTATTTAAGGGTTGGAATATTTAAAATTTGAGGTCACGAAAACATTCAAGGTAACTAATGTTTTCTTGGTTGTCATAGGCAGATATTATCCCAAAGAATCTAATGAAACCCGCCGCAACGCTGAAGGTTAATCCGTTCGCTCTCTCTATGGGCCAGAACTAGTAGCAACATCTCCTAATTACCCAGTGAATCGCTAAATTTCATTAATGAAGAGAATATAAGTTGTTGTAAAATTGAAGCAGTAGAATGCACCTAATTATTTCTATAAGTTACGCATCAGCTGATATTCCAATGGAATTCTGACTTGGCGAAATCGAGTTTATTATAACTCTTGTAGAATGGACAAGTGTAGCGTTGGTAGCAGCTTTATTTTATCTCATAAACTCTGAGTTGGTGGGTACCTTGCAAAAATATCGTTATACTTAGATCAGGGGGACTTGTAAAGTGTACATGTATTAATTAATTGCATTAATGTTCCCTCTGTTGACTGAAATCTACGCAGCCGCAAATTGATGAAAAAATCAGATTTTCGCTCGACACCACGAAATTTCATTACGCAAATCGGTTACGAATGTGTGCTACACTATGATGCCCGTGAAGTAAATTTATTTCTTAAACTATCTACGGAGCTGAAAGCTTTGAAATGGAGTTCTTTAGGAAACCTAAAATATAATTTGAGTGCGAGTAGGTGCACTGACCAGCTGCAAAACCTCTGAGCCTAATTTTTTTTAGCCGGATTTTTTTTAGACGGATGGACAGATCACCCCCACACCTCCCACACACAACACCTCGAGCTTCTGCACTAAGCAGGTGTCTGTGCGTAAGACGGGTATGGCCAGTGGCAACCTGGTTGACCACTATTCGATCCCTCCTTGGATAGAAGGGCTTTAAATGCACAAATAATAAACCTTTGTTCAATAATTTGCAGTGTTTTAATTTCACGGTTTCACGGATCACTACCACTCAGAACGAAAATCAGTCCCTTGCGACGCTCTCTGAAGATGCGCTTTTCCAACAAAACTAGAAATAAATTTCACGGCGACCACAAGTAGTGTCGTTACCGTCCAAGTGGGAGAGCCGTCGTCTTTTTTCAAGTCTCGGAGTTCGCTAACCGAGCGCGGGCTTTTGTTCGTTTTTTGCTCGAAGCTGATCGCCCACAGTAGGCGGACGACCTCACCCGATTAAATCACTCCCTCGCCTGCGACTAGGTACCCTTTTTCCACTACGAATAATATCTGGAAAAATGAATATATATTTTTTCATTTCGAAAATACGAAGGAACTTGGTGAGTCACGATCGATTACCCACCTACTTCACGCCTATCGGAGCCGTATAATAACTCGGAATTCCGAGCGGTATAAATTATTAATTTTTCTTAAAGGCCAATCTTCGATGAAATCGACGTTGTTTTCCAACCTTAACGACGATTTTGAGCAACATTCAAAATTTTCTTCTTTGAACCTATGCAAGAAGACTGAAATACCAACTGCGCATGCGCGAATTTACGCGTGTACGGGAAAAAGGCCCACCTACATGTAGGCGGGAAAAATGCTTTCGTTGGAATCCCGTCCTACGTGTAGTCGTCATAACCTGACGCAAAGGTGACCACAGTTTCAAGAATAGGTAAGGTATTCGTTCTCCCTCTAACTGTCGTCTAATAACGTTTCCCTTCCACAATTACCTACCTACTTAGTCGAAAAAAGTAAAAACCTGTGATAAATACAATTGTATTACTAAATCAAATTATGTTGGTTATGTGAACAAAGTACCTACTTCGTCTGACATCCAGATATCCTATCCACCTATTTGGGAGTAAATGCAGTCGCTGGTACTTTTCCGATTTTAAAGTAGACACCTACTCTTCATAAGCATTCGCTAGTACATTTCATCCAACAAAGTTATACCTACCAACATAAAGATTCAGATAACGAGCAGGTTTGTGTATGAATAATTGGACAAAAATAATAAATAAGCGGCGCTCCCGGACGGTCACCCATCCAAGTATGTACTAACCAAGCCCAATGTTGCTTAACTTCGGTGATCAGACGAGAACCAACGAAGTATGCGTTGGCGAATACTATTTTTTCTTAGACCGAACCTAGTTATTCGATGCCGGTGAAGATAGCTGATAAGCAGTGTAAAATGATTTCAAACCTCTTCGACTCGATCTCGAATTCAAGACGTAGACTTTGAAATACGAAAGAGACTTTAGCGTGACAATAGCGTTTGGTTAGTCATGTACATACGTGTAAAAAATCTGCAGTTGCTTGCTCTAGACGCTGCTCTACGTGTTAACGTGGGAAAATCGTACGAGAAGAACAAAAACTCTGTATTGACGTTCTACGTTTACGGGATGCATCTATCTATGTAAATAATAAATTACCTCCTAGCAACCTAAATTATTTAATATAAAGTTTTGGTAGATAAATATGCAATTAGTATATTTCCCTAAATTCCTAGAGAGACAAGTAGCAAAACAAAATGAGGCATTTGATATAAGTAATAGAAGACTTTAACATCCCATTTCAAGTATTGTTCATAAAACTGAATTGAGGTCAGCTTTCTTTACACCGCTGTTTTGGTCACTTCCAATCTCCCGATACCCTCCATGTTGCACTTATTTTTGGAAAACTCGGCAAAATGTTTTAGCTGATGGAATCAAATTTTTAGAAAATGTAAAATTTCCTATTGAAAAATAATTAATATGGAATCCATATAAACTAAACCTTTCTACTTTCGTAAAACTCCTTCCCTTCTTTTTTCTGCAACTGAGGTTTGTGCGCGATGGTAATCAAAAGGACTTTCTCACTGTAACTGAGTGTTAGGTAAACATCATTCTCATTCGGTGTGTTGCAAAAACGGGACCATCACGACCACAAAGAGCTGCGTCAAGGAAGCCGGGATATCATTTTCGCTTTCATCTTCCTTTCCAGGCCTCGCACTCCCTAAACGTGCGGCCATTACGGTTCACATCGAAGCACAGCTTGGCAAGTCGACAACGAAATTAGGGGTGGTAATGTAGTCACCCGGTCGTCGAAAAAGGGGCGAAAATCCTTTTGCAAACTCACTCAGAGCTCAGGATAAATGGAAGTGGATTGTTGAGGGTGACGTTGGGTTGGGTTGAACAATCATACTCTGTAGGTACTAGGTAGGCATGAAGGATCAAGCTAGTCGAGCTGATTTCAAGCTTATTAATTTTACCAGAAGCTATCGGAGCATGAATGACGCCCTGATGACGTGGATCTGATGATCACATGGAATCGGTTAGTTGCAGGTAAAATATGGCTGTAATGGTGAATAAAGGCGGGTTGACACCAGACGAGCATTGTTTGTGAATGTTTGCAAACGTTCGCAATTGTTTGCAAACATTGGCAAACACTCCGAGGGCGCTCCCGTTCACCCTGCCTGCGCACGCCCGAACGATCAGAATTCGCGAGCAACAAAAGGGCAGGGACATGACGACACCCATGACCATTTCTCTTCTGAATGAGGCAAGCAGAGAATCGATTTTTCCCTTTGTCGAAATAGTATTTATTCCCATAAATATTGTAGCTGCTATTTCTTCTCTAGCATCATGTTTCTTCAATTTAATATGGCGAAATTTATGGTCAGGTTGCCGAAGCTCTATCTTATTTTCGTACATAGCAATTAGCTTAAGGCATTTTTCGTTGTCCCACTTCATTACGAACCTAAACACTTAACAGCGAAAACAATATCGGCGATCACCATCACGCACTCCGTCAAGTTTTGAAGATACCTTATGCAGTTATCCACCGGCCGCTCGTGACCTCGCAGATATACCGTTCACACAAGACGCGCAACGAACATTGAATCCTTTGATGTATCCTCAGCTTACCGACAAGTGGCGGAACGCTCCCAAACGTTCGCGAACAGGGTTCGCAAATTCTGTTCGGTGCGGGTGAGTGTTTAAACCACCCGAGCACTTGCTCGCGATTGTTTGCACTGTTCATGAACAATGTTCGTTTGGTGTAAACCCGGCTTAAGATGCGCTGTGGTACAATACCAGGCGTGTCCGTTAGTATTGCAAACTGAAAGGAGATGACTACTGCAGAGAGATTCTGACGACTTTTAGAAAGGATTTGAAACTGTTCTAAACCGGGTGACGTGTGTAGGGAAGTCCAAGTTTACGACGAAGGAGTAAATCTATAGGATTGTGATATAGCCTAAAACCATCCCTGGAACTTGCTCGACAATTTGCGCTCACCCGCATGGAAATCGGTGCAAAAGTTTTTGAGTTTTTGAAGCATACACAAACCAACATAACATTTTTATATGTAGAGATTATTTTTCTGTTTTTTAAATTTACGTACTTGTTTTGAAACGTAAACCAACGAATTTTGAAGGTGTTTAACATTTCTTTTTCTTGGCTGATTAAAATGGATTTATAGTCGGTGGAATTCATCCGTTTCTATTAAGCTATGCTTATGGAAGCTACCAATATGGTTTAGTTTGTTGACCGCTATGTGATAATTAGCACAGTTTTTTGGGTGAGAGTCGGTCAGGCTATGGAAGCTACCCACTACAAAAACTGATCTTAGAGTAGAACCATGTCAAATGTCTACATAATGAAAATTAAAATCTTAACATTAAAAATGTTCAGTTACCTTGGTTTCTATTTGGAAGGTATTTTGAAATAGGTGTCTATTACGATGCACAGGTAGATGATTCATGACTAAGTGTTCAATTATAGCCATCAATTCTTAGCTGTTAACACGCGAAAACGGGTAATCGATGTCACTCTCACATCACGAACAAACTTTCACTCCCCAGAAAAAAATAGCATTAACCCCTCCAACCACGCTAATTCAGCAAAGCTCTCTGCCGGTAGACGTCAATTAGACTTCAATCTCCTGGGGAAAATCGCCTGTTATTCAGTTTACACTTTACCCAACTTAGAAATTGTCTGCAAACAGTCGTAAGTTTTTTGGAGCCTGCAGCTCATTTCCATTAGTTCTGCTTCGGAGACCTTTCCGGCGATAGGCCTGCTTGAGCATTACAGTAGGTTACACAATGACCCTTAGAGGAATCCTGTAAAAAATAGGTCAGGTTTGGGTGGTTTTTTTGTATTGCTTAAGATGCTTGTTATTGCACTATTTAAATGGGTGACCATGAAGAATGTTTGCGAGTTTTACAAGATGTATTTTGCATGCAACATTTTAAAATAAAAAACCGGAAGTCTGCGACTTGTTGTGCACTTCCGGTAACTGTATGATGCAGCATTGGGAATATATTGATGATATGATACAAGAATACAACTGAATGTGATGATGTGATCACTTCATATTGATTCAATTAATACACAGGGTGTCCCACGGAAAGGTTACCCCCCCCCTTCATTTCCCCTCAGTTCAGCGTAAAAAATTGGGATCAACGCCATTCTTCATAATTGTTTACGTAGATCTCACGAAAAATACTTTCGCGTGCACAGAAATGGCGCAAATGACATAGAAATTGTTTTCTTTTTTTTTCCAAATGCGAACCCCAATTATTTATTGCAGATCCGAATTTTAAGTAAAATTTCATGATGTCATGAATCATCACTCGAATTTTTAAGTGCTGCGCGTAAACGGGCCCAATTCCGATCTAAAATTACAAAAATTGCGATATACTGAGTTTGTGAAGATATTCAATTGCAACATGTAATACGTGAATTTGGGGTATTTGTTCGTGATGAACCACGGCAATGATGTTCATTTATTGATATTTGCAACACCAACTTGGAAAAATACCGAAATAACTACATTTAAGCGCTTTATGCTCATGTGCTGTGTGGAAATGGGTAAGAAAAGTGCAATACTGGTGATTTTTCGATGTTTTCCCAAGTTGGCGTTGCAAATACCAATAAATGAACATAATGACGTGGTTCAGCATGAAAAAATACCCTAAAATCATGTATTACAATACATGTTTAGCGAATTGAATATCTTCAATAGGACTACGGCCTGACAACACGGGCAATCCTACCGTTAGCCATTATCATAATTTCATCCGTGCAACTTAATTTATTAATGTGTATTGTACAACTTACATTGACATAATAATGTAAATAAAACTATTTTATTCTCATCTAATTAACTTTACGTTACCTATTCGTTTTGTGGAGGATCTCAGTGTTACTTCGTTGCGCAATGGACAAAGTCGTTTCAAAATTTACGCAAATGCTGGTCAAACAGTGATTTGCCCATCACATTTCCAAAACGCAATAAGTCACACGAAAAAATCCTTCATTCGACACTTGATTTGACAAACAGTAGTTTTTCATTTCTGGTTGTGAAAATTGAAAAGGGAAATCACGTAACACATCGCCCATTGTTCTCCAGCTTCCTAGAGGTAGATCTGTGTCACTCGATAGCCTCATTGTTCCTTTCTCGAGTTTTTCCTCACATTGAAATAAGCGGTAGGAAATTATATTGTAAGAACATTTTTCATTAGGGTGGAATGCGGAGACGAGGTAACGGGTTCGATCGGTTGGGCGGGCGGTTACGAGGTGTCGTTCAAAGCGTCAACACGCGACGTTTCGAAAGGAAAAACCGAGAATGTGATTTCTCCAGTCACCAATCTTGTCTGTTTTTGTAACTAGTTATGTTCTAGTTAGCTACACGAATGGGTAGTGTTAATAGGTATATGGATCTACCAGAATTAGGTGCATAAAATGTCTTGTTGTGCTCTGTTGAATCGAAGTGATCATCTATCAGGTTCTAAAAAGCTTACATTAGCAGCATTTGGTTGAAACGTGAGCTGGATATGTCAAAAAATCTCTGCACATTATTTAAAGATATCTTGAATAGAATCAAACTGAAGATTTTCGTTTTATCAAAACCGAAGGTTGGAATTCTCGGTATTGTTAAGAGGAGGTATTAAGTAAAGGTATTGTTAAGTAATGTTTGTTGATTGTTAAGTAATTGAAGGTATTGTTAAGTAAAGTTTCTCTTATTATACCTACTTATGTTCTAGTTAGGTATGAAAATGTGTAGTGTTAATAGGTAGGTATATGGATCTACCAGAATTAGGTGCATAAAATGTCTTGTTGTGCTCCGTTGAATCGAACTGATCATCTATCAGGTTCTAAAAAGCTTATTTTAGCAGCATTTGGTTGAAAGGTGAGCTGGGTGTTTAAAAAATCCTCTGCGTATCATTTAAAGATATTTTGGATAGAAAGTTACACAAGATTTTCCCTTTATCAAAACCGAACGCTTTAAGTAAAACAATTTTTCACCAAACCAGAATCGTCACTTGCGTTTTGTATACTCGTAGGATCTGAGGCTCCAAAACAAAAGCAACTCCTGGCACTTACTGCCCGGTTCCTTTTTGCCCTTAAATTGATTTTTTATTAATCTCTAACCTTTTTCCCCAGGAATTGAGGCTTCTTCAGGGAGACGAAAATTAAATTCATAATATCAAATTCAAAATTATAAAATATCTATCGATTTCTTTTTGTGTTAAAAATTCGAATTAAAAGTTATCGTTTATGAGAATCATTTTCTTTTTGTGATAAGAAATCGAATTTAAATTGATCAATTTATGAGAATTAAATTTAAAATAACATTTAAAATTGGTGAGCATTGTAAATCTACATAAAGTTACACAATTTTAAATTGGATTTTCATAAACTGATAACTCTAAATTCGATTATTTATCACAAAAAGAAGAGGATTTTCATAAATTGATAACTTTAAATTCGATTTTTTATCACAAAAAGAAAACGATAGATATTTTACAATTTTGAATTTGATTTTCGTCGTCCTGAAGAAGACCCAGTTCCCGGGGAGAAACGTTGGAAATTAATTAAAAAAAAAAAAAAAAAAAACAATTTAAGGACTGAAGTGCCTTTTTTTTGTAAAGACATGCATATAACCTCAACATTTTCAATCCGAATTTCAGACTTTGGATGTATAGTTTGTATAAAATATAGGGATGTTATGAATTTCGCAATTCTTGATTCTTTGGAAGTCAGTACCGAAGAACAGTAATCTCCGATCTCATGGGAAAACCGTTCAATGTATAGCATTTGCCGATTTAATTAAACCTTTTACCAAATGATCAAACCTTTTGCCAAATGAGTTAAACCTTTTTCCAAAATAATTCACCCTTTTCCCAAAATAATTAAACCTTTTCCCAGAACAATTACACTTTTTTCTAAAATAATTAAACCTTTTCCCGAAACAATTAAACCTCTTGCGAGAAAGTATGACGTATGTATAGATACGAATTTCGAAAAAGTTTAATCGATTAGGAACTGCAGAAAAACTTGAAACGAGGTGTGGGTCAATGAATAATGCACCAAATTTTTCCCCCCCCCCCCCCCCCCCCCACAATTTGTTGGCTAACATTTCAAGGTACGTAGATTCCAAAAATCTAATTAAGAAAATGTATACATACATACCTTATACACATGTACATATATAAATATAACCCGTCCATCTACTTTTATTTTTGCTTTGATCCGATTTTGGAATACACCACGCTTTTTTCACGTTTTTCTGTAGTTCCTAATCGATTAAACCTTTTCGAAATTCGTATCTATACATAGGTACGTCATACTTTATCGCAAGAGGTTTAATTTTTTCGGGAAAAGCTCGAAAATTCAGTGCGAGCTGTCAAGTACTAATTTTAGCCTCCTAATAGACCTAGGACGCTGAAACTTGATCACGTAAAGATTTAATTATTTTGGAAAAAAGTTTAATTGTACTGGGAAAAGGTTTAATTATTTTGGGAAAAGGGTGAATTATTTTGGAAAAAGGTTCAACTCATTTGGCAAAAGGTTTGATTCATTTGGTAAAAGGTTTCGTTAAATCGGCAAATGCTATAATTTAGAATTTTAAAAACTATGGGAATCCATAATTTTACATTTAAAACATTTTAGTTTTTAAATGTGAACCTTGCGTGGGAATGAGTGATGAAATGACGCCAGTACACTCTAGTGGATGTTTGGAGAAGGTAGATCAGCTGTTCTGTGTGACACCCAACATACCTAATACAGGTCGGATTTAGTGGTGGCTGGCAGCAATGTAGTTGAACGAATTCAATGCTACGTCACACCAACGACTGGGGTCGTTATTATCCCGCTAAACCTAAAGGCCTCCCTTGATGATAATGTTATACCTAGAGTTGGTTCTACCCCATTCAGTACTTAGCCCAAATGCCAAATAGAACCACTGGAAAGTAGAATCGGCCAATTATATCCGACCAAGGCCAAACAAACGGAACGGGGCCGTCTCCCATTTCAAGGCTGGTCCTTCGACTATTCTCGAAACATACGGCAAATCTCTTCTTGAGTACGTATCGCTGTCACAATGGGAATAAAGTCGGGAGGTTTTGCTCCGGTGGTGTTTTCTATTTCATGATGCATCCAATGATTGATGGGAACATCCATCACCATGGGACAGATACGGTTGAACGGTTGCGTACTAGACACAACATTTATTCAAAGACACTTCATGGGACAACTTCACCCTCTCTATTTTAATCCACCCACTGAAAGACCTTGGTGAGAGCTTTCCAAAAAGGTGCAATATGAAGGGTTTTGGACGATTGATACTGGGAAAAACAACAGTGGAAAGAAAGTTAGGTAACTACTTATGTTATAGAGAAGAAAATGATGGACCAACATATGTATGATGTCATCGTTATCAGAATAAGGGTCAAGCGATAACAGTCCTTATTGCTAAACTTACGGTTGATATAAAACCATCGTCAGGGCCTATAACAATTAGAATAGAACATTTCAAGCTCAGCACAAAAACAATAATAAAACAATAACAATAGCGCAAGAAGACAATACACAAGTATTTTGCTCAAGAAGAATTCAAAATGACAGGCTAAAATAAGATAGTAATAACAACAACCACTATTACTTAATTAATTCTAAAGGTAGGCAACTCGCTGAAGGTAGATATTCTACGGTGTCAAAATACGTGTGCTATTGTTATCTACAAAATACCTGTGTATTGTCTTCTTGAGCTATTTTTATTGTTTTATTATTGTTTCCGTGCTAAGCCCGAAATGTCCTATTCTAATTATTATAGGCCCTGATGATGGTTTTATATAAACCGAAAGCTTGGCAGTAAGGATTTTTATTCGTTGACCCTTATTCTGGTAACGTTGACATCAGATATTTATAGTGGTAGGGATCTCACCCCGTTTCTGCCTTGAGGGAAATTTCAGTGCCATGTTTCTATTACGTAATTTCATTTTCTTTCCATCCGTATTTAGCCCTAACCATTTGGAGTTTTGATTGAAAATTTGCGGACAGCGAACAGCAAAGGCATTGAATCTGATTCTTAAATTAGAAATGAAAATTTCCGTCAAGTAACAATCTATTGGTCTGTCTCGAATAAGTTCAGAATTTGACTGGGATCGGACAGATATTAGCAGGTATTATGTTGTAATGTACGTGTATGAATATGCATTACATCCATCACCGATTACTTGTCCGAAATCACTCCATCTTGAAGGTTACTGAGAACTGGCCCTCTAAAAGTGCCTACAACATGGATTGTATTGAATTAATTTTATTCTTACTCCAATTTGCTTGTGTTGTTTTGGGACTCTCCAATCACCAATATTTGTGGATGGTCGTTTGAATCTAATGTAAGCAGATACATTGACCAACATGAAGAATTAACTCTTCACGAGCCAAAGTTTATTATATTGACTTTTGATATAGCACATATTGAGTGGTCGTGGGCAGAGGAAGCGGTTCTACCTCGTCGAAAGTGACCGTGGCAAGTAAAAGTTGACTGGCCGAGATCAGGAAATAACTTGGGCGGGGGCTGCCCGGGGGGTTTAGACCAGAAGTCAGCAAAGACGGAAAGGAGGAAAGCACGGGCTGGGCCGATCGCCCTTGGGACAGTTATGGTCAACCAGCCGAAGCGATGATAGGCACCTACTGCACTGAAGGAAGTCTTGTTGCCAAAAGGTCGCGTCAAAAGAGGAAGGAAATGATGAAATCGTCGATTTTAATTAATAAATCCAGAATAAGAATAATTATCAACCCGACGGGACCGCAATAGGCGAGTAACACTTCATACAGACTTTTGCGCATAGCAGCAATGCATCTCTATCGATGTTATCATAATGTGTATGGCCGATGTGAAAAGGTGTAGAAAAAGAGCTTAGCTCATAAAAAGACTTTACTAAAAGATAAATAAACGTTGCTTACCCCATAAAGGCAACTAAGTACCTTGCCTGCACCCAGCAGTTCATGAGCGAGGCTCTCTTGCAAATTACAGCATGTAATAGAAAAGCAGGTAGGAAATTAGAGAAATGGATATTGCCTCTGATTCTGCCCAAATCCGTTATTAACTTGGAAATAGACTCTTATGATCGTACAAGACTTGAGTCGACATTTTATCAATTGTAGCGATTGCGCGTGCACACAAGTATTCCCATCTCATAGTCTGCGTATTCGAAATGAAACTCCCGTTTCGTTCAGTCGGGGCTTCTGTCTTGTAATTTTTTAACACAGAATGCGTTTTAGCCTTGGCATCTCCAACCGAAAACGAAACGTTTATGTGTAACAAAAATGTGTTACAACAATTTCTAATGATTTCCGCTTACAACCGAGTCGTTGCTAGGGAAATGGTACTTGGTCATTTTTCATCCCACAAAATTCGTTGACCATTCTTTCGAAAGCTCTCGATCCATTCAACCGTATTATGTTAACTACTGCGAAGTGCGTGGCCAACAAACTGAGTTATGAGCATGGTTATTTGAATAATTGTTTACAGACTGGTGATCAGTCTCAATAATTGATATTGTGAACATGATTGCAACTTCTTGTTAGTTTCTAATGATTTCATTGAGCTGGTGGTGAGTCGTTGCACTGATGATAAATAAATAAAACAACTTGACATACTAGTGATAAGATACACCACAAAATCTGAGTCATTCTTATATGCGGGTTTCACGAGTTTATGTGAAAGGCGGCATTCTGTGTTTCAATAGTTTCATTCGAAGTATGTAAATAGAAGTAACCAGGGGTCCTCGAATTTTTATTTTATTTATTATTATTCAGGGAGAATTTAAGGAAGACTTCATGGCTGTTCTTAGTTGTAAGCTTTTCTCAATCAAATTCAACATTTTACCAATCAAATTCAAAATTTTACCAACCAAATTCTTCATTTTATCAACTAAATTCAACATTATTTCCTATACCCACAAACAAATCTTGGGAGATAATGAATAGTTGAGGAAAATGAAAAACAGCGAGATCATGTAACCGAAGTTTTGTCATACACGAAATGCACTCACTGTGGTAACACCAGCGCAAATTATTTTCTCTCAACTATTCTTTATTTTCCTTGCTTTTTTTGTGGATCTAGATAATAATGTTGAATTTGATAGGGAAAATGTTGAATTTGATTAGGAAAATGTAGAATTAGATTGAGAAAACCTGTACGCACATCATGGCTGTTCTGTCTTGTAAACAATACTATACAATGATTGATTTAATGATGAAGCAGATGTACCACCACCGCCACACAGTATATGCTCTTTAACGAATTTTGTATGAATATATTCGTTACTTGTAAGCTAGGTTGACTATTGAATAAACAAATGAATAGAATTTGATTCAAATATGTTGTTAAGTCAGGTGGGTGGCTCACCACCACCTTTGGTGGTGATGGTGGTATTAGAAAATATTGAGCTTTGAGAACAACTAATTTTAAATGTTTTACAAAATGAGTTTGTAGTAAATAATCAGAATGCAACACAATGATTGTATAGGTTAGTTTTTACGGGTAGAGAAGTTTGGGTACAACAAAAAGTGACCCGAAATTATGACTTTTTCAGCCCAGTCGGCGAGTGGGCGTTGGGTTACACATTGCTCAATATGTTGATCAATGATTTGAGTCCATTAACGAGTTATTTATTTTTCTCGACTGAATGGACAATCCAGAAACCAAGTTTTGAGTTACATAACAAGTAGGTTGGTCCCAGTATCTCACCATAAGCAAAATCATTCTTACGCAAGCTGGGTCAATATTATTGAGAAACGAGCAGCAAACGTGCAGATGCCCTGTAAAGTACCTATAAATCTACATACACATATTCATACACAATATTAAATACAATACATATTCACACTTAGCATGTAATTTATTAGTATTTTACATAATACGTTGAGACTTTGCATGTAGTCGGTATTATAGGAACAAGAAGAGTTACAAAAAAGAGTTTGACTCTCTTTCACGAATGAAGGGGACTGAAGCCTTGGTGAGCTATTGCTCCGGTAAATTGGAAAGGATAGAAATCGATTTTTCGGATCGATAAATACCTCCTCGGCGCATGCAGCGATTTTCAAAAGCGTCGAGAAAGGTCGTCTGTTGCTTTGGTGTTTTCACCTTCAAAATGCGGACAATGTCCGTCCAGATCTGGAAAATGCGACTGCCAATTGTTGATCTTTGTCAGACGTCTGCGTGAAGTGTCGACAGAACCATAATGTCGTAACAGCCGGTGCGGATTCAAGATGAAGAATTCTGCAAGCTTTTTCCCTATCAAACCCTTCTCTTTTTTTGTATCCATGCGATGAATATAAAGAAGGAATATATTTATGGCGAAATCAAAACCATTTTACATTGGTGAAATCAATTTGGGTACCTACCTATACCAGAAATGGACGTAAGAATGACAAAATAGGCTTCAAATTTGTAGTTTCATTGTGTATTTTTGATATTTTATGTCATTTTTGACTCATAGAATCGAAAAGTGTTACCGTTACCGAAAACTGTTACTTTTTTCTGATGATTATTACTTGCAACCAAATCGTTGCTACAAAACGGTATCTTAGGAAGTTGAAATTTGATAGGTAGGCTTTTTGGGATATTAAGAAATGATTGAAATTACGGGCTCTTTCGGAATCAGATGAGTGAACTAAAATCTGTCCTTTTGACCCAAGAAAGTTGAAATTTGATGGGAAAACTCTCTGGGGCATCAAGAGACGATTGAAATGATGGGCTCTTTCCAATTCAGCTGAATGACCTAAATTCTCTCCTGTTCTCCTAATTTGTTTGTTTGTTTACAAAAGGATGTTAGAATTAATATACAGAATATTAAAAAAATCCGCACTGAATAGAAAAAGAAATTATAATTGAATTATAATTCATATAATGCTGGTATATCAACTATTATAACTAACCGGATTGGTGATGTTTCTATTCTAATAAATATTGCTTGAATAATAAATTATGGTAGTAGGAATTATGTATATTATTTGGGTTTTTTTTAGATAATTATATAATATAAGAGTACATTGTATGTAATACAATCATAAGATATTGTGAATATATCCCCGGAAGTGGCCCCCTAGGGGGGTGTGAAAACCTAGAGGCATAAAATGTCTCAATGTCTTGTTGACTCTCATGGAAGATTTTTCATTAGTGCCATCCCCAATTTTGTTTTCTGATGATTATCGCTTACAACCAAATCGTTGCAACGGAACTGTATGTTAGGCATTTATCATCGTACAGAAATCGTTTGCCAGTCGTTGGAAAGCTCTCACTTTACCTAACCGTATTATGTTAACCAATACGCAGTGCGTGGCCAACAATCTGAGCTATGAGCGTGGTTGCCTGAATAATTGTTTACATACAGGTGATCCTTCTCAGTTTATTTTTCTAACATGATTGCAACGACTATTGGACTGCAAAGAAACTTATTCCTTATCAGCGTCTAGAAAAAAAAAGTATGTACATGGAGTAGTAACTTTGAGGGCATAACAAATAACTCAAATGAAAAGGGGAAAGGGAAACAACTCATAAGGCCAAGAACCATAATTACAACCACTAAATTCTGTCCTAAAAAAGGAAAATACGAGCTTCAATACTCCATACCCGCTGTATAACAGGATGAATCACACAAAAAATAATAACAATAATAAAAGGGCTCTAGGAGAAGAACATTATTATTGTAACAACTAATTCCTACAGAGGAATCTAGCTGCTAGACAAATAAAACCAGGAATTTGATTCAATTTCATCCACATGGGAGAAAAAAATTGGTTAACATAATCCAGGTTGCGACCTCATACTAAAAAACAAGAAAACCAGGTATCACGCAAAGAAAGAAGAAATAAGTTGCACCATGGATACCAGTTTAATTCATCTAAACTATTCCATAACACTGGGGAAAGCGGAAGGAATATAAAGGCTATTATCGTCATAAGTAGGAATACGATTTCCAGCGCTTATATCGGATTTAACTCAAAATTCTCTCATTATTTTTTGTTGAGCCAATGGAGACTTTCGGTTAGGGCATCAAAAACTCTCATGTGAGCATAGTTTCATGAGAATTCTATGAAACCAAAATTCGATAGGAAACGTGTGGGGTCCGGTGCTCGCAGTAGAATATCTTTAATTTACCTCTAATGAATTGAGCCCGTATGAAGGTATCAGTTATCGATATCTTCCTATTACAAACACAGGTAACATAAAAGTCACAATCTTTGATATTACTCTTGAGGGATGCGACAACATCTGATAGTGACTGGTGAAACTGTTGATTTATACTGAGAAAATAGTCCTGAGTGACAACGGCGGATTGCAGGAGACAGCATTGGCTCAAGACATATTAATTTCAACTAGTTATTTCCCGAATGCCTTCCAGTAGTCAGGAAACCATGTGAATTTTAGCCAGAAAAATGTGTTTTACGAAGAAAGAAGGAGAGTTTCGTCCTTCGTGGGGATAGGAGAAATGCGGGTATCGTCCTCCTCGAGTTCCTCCAGATCGTGACTCGGACGTAGCTTCTCCGCATACTAATTAGTAAACGCCGACGTTGGTAATGAGGCTTCAACTTTTACAGTTGCCAGAGGCTCAGGTGGCCCGTTACATTAGATTCGTTACGTGGTCAAATCCACATCACGGGACAAAAGAATGTTGTCAAAATCCAACCATTGACCGTGCGATGATGTAACTGGATATGTTAACAGTACAATCATTCATTTATTGCATTGTTAAAAGCTACAGAATGTGTATGCGCAATGAATGTGTTTTTCATTGAAGAACAGTACAGGATATCCGAGAAAAATTGGTGCAGCATGAACTTTATCATTTTTGCCATCTACATCACTTTATTTCTAGGAATCACCACCCCTTGAGTATTACTAATTAATACAGCTTGAATGCATTGCAAATAAACTACATATATACAATCCACATTCACTGTGTTAGTACGTCTGGTTTTCTTCACTTCAGTTAACTCAGCAGGTCTCTTACATCAAGCAAATGGACAGCTACGATGTTGACAAGACCTCTTAGTCGCTCTTGGTGGGCGATGGCAGTTTTCTTGACTGTGTCATCAATAGTTTCCACCTTAAAATCATGGTGGAGATGGTCATTCTGAACGTACCAGGGTGCAATAACTACGAGCACACCATTTAGAAAAGTCCGGATAAGCATTTGATTGCTCTGAGCGTTTTGGATGAAATATTCAGGGAATGTGCGGACTAGGGGGTTTCGGTCTCCTATCAGTTTCGTCGTTCTTGACTCAATACCTCACTCTGCGCATGCGAAAACGTAAATTCTACCAAGCATCATTTTCTCACGCTATAGTCGTCCGA
This sequence comes from Adelphocoris suturalis, assembly GCA_030762985.1. Classification (NCBI taxonomy): domain Eukaryota; kingdom Metazoa; phylum Arthropoda; class Insecta; order Hemiptera; family Miridae; genus Adelphocoris; species Adelphocoris suturalis. The sequence continues at coordinate 121,493,709 of CM061042.1, forward strand.
TCTCGCTCAAATTTGGATGATAGTTGGGAGATGACAATTTGATCATCTTATATCAATTTCAACATGATTGTATCATTAACTACTGCGCCTACGCCAATGTAAAATCCTTGTAACAATCATATTTTCCACAGTATTCATCCGATCTAGATGAAATGTTTAGGGAATGTGCGAGCTAAGGTGTAGACAGTCCCCTATCAGTTTCATTGTTGCAAAATCAATACTTCTGCGCATGCTCAAACGTGAATTCCATTATGTTCCATTTTTTTCACGCCAAAATGGTCCGATCTCGCTCAAATTTGGATGATAGTTGGAAGAAGATGATAGGTAAACGAGGGAGCTATGTACCACACCCAAATTGTTTTCTTTTTACGTACAATTTCCGTCGCAACTTTACATCTAACATCATCCCCAGGTATTTTGCTTCATTGTGGTAAGGGATGAATTGGCCATTGAGGTAAACGGGCAAATAGCTGATATGAAGGTTCGTAAAATTGATAGCAGATATCATGTAGATGGTTTCTATTCCTAAGGCATTTTATACGTTTTTAGCGCATTCTTATTTTACATTTATGCAAAACAAATTTTGTTCACTGTCCTCTGTAATGATTCTTTCTTTAGTGAAGCTTAATTTTTTTACATGAATGTTGGTGTGTGCGTTGTATATTTTAAATACCACTGAGCTTGGTTCACTCATTAGAAAATAAGAATGAGCACACTTTCTACAGAAATCTGAATTACTGCTCCCGTATGTCACAGAAAGAAAAATAAATCCCTTCATTTCAGAAAAATTAACTTCTTCAAAAGTAGATTTAACTAATTCTATATTTTGAAGTTTGATTATGATTGTATTGTGTCATGCAGGTGAACGTTTTATTGTGAAACCATTCGTGAGTGGAAGACATTTGATGATTTGTTGGGACCGAAGAACACGTTTAGAATAGAGACAATAGAGTGTTGAACATACGGGTTTAGTCTTGGGAACTGGGTGAGACTCGCAATATGTTGCAGAAGTTGAAACAGACGTGAAGAGATCTTCGGAATACAGGATTGCGGTTTGAATACGGATTTAAAACTTAAGACTTGAAAGCGGTAGGAGTACTAATAGGTAATTAAAATAATTAGTATAATTATTTTCTTGGATATACCTACAACATATATGACCTTTGTAATAGGGATGTTGACACAAGCAGAACCTGCCTGAAAAATGTATTCGCTCCACTAATTTTCAACTCCATCCGTAGAAAATAAGGTAGATATTATGAACCGTTGGAGAGAGAAGGGGAGGGGGGGGGGGGGGTTGAGGGTGTTCACACTCGCTCAGGGCGTTCATTTGCCGATTCACCCTCGTTCTCGAGAAAAGCTGGATCAACGAATGCAAGGATTTTCCCCATTTGCAGAAGAAGGTTCCACAACTGTGGACTTAAGGAATACCAATGTTCAAGCATATCCATAGCGTGTATCGTAGAAGCCTTAGCCATCCACACTAGAAAGATGTTAAAACTTACACGATTACTTGATCCTTATTCGATTCTAGTGTCTACATTTTATAGTCAACCTGCATATAGTGAGTACCTACTAGCCTATATACATTTACTATGTTGCGTTTCGTGCACCGCCTCCAGTAACTTTGGATCATTCTGAACCTATCAAACTGGAACGCTCGTTCCTCAAAAGTCTGAATATAGTACTGTACCATCATATCATGTTTCTAATCAATTAATAAGTACCTGCAGAAAAATAGTAGGTAAGTTCCTACAGAAAACATGTCTAATATTAACTTGGCAGCACAAATTTGCATCATTTGACGTTCAGTTGTTCCGACATATCCCCGACCACCAGCCTTCGTATGAACCATAATCCGTATAATAATCAGCGTTCTTATTATAAAACGGGCCCACGACCACGTAGTAGATCAGAATTATGTGTATAGTTTGGTGGACGGGATGCATCTCAAAAATAAAAAAATAGCCTAAATCAATCCTTTTAGTTTAATTTACGCTTAAAATTATGTTTCAAAGGTCGAATCTGAAGAAGAATTGGATATACATATGTAGATGGCACTGGGGGGTTCGACATGCTGTTGACCGTCAAGTGAACTTTACAGGCTGATCGAACATAAATAGCCCATGTGATTCAGTGTATAGGTAATTACCTCGTGTACTCTTAACAAACGTTGCACTAGTATATTTCCCACTCTGCACGATTTAAATAAATAGTTCTTTCGCGGAAATTAGTTCTGGTTATTTCATCATAACCATGTGGATTGTTCCAAGCTTTTGTTATGAAATATCACCGTAATAGTTCGATAGTATGGTAGTTTACCAAATGTTCGTTGTCTATATATATGAGTCCTGATTTCTGAAAATTCAGAAATGAATAACATTTGCTGATATGGATATGGATTGTACATTAATGAATGTGAAGTAATATATATAAATAGATAGTTTATGAAATGCCTTGGAACTTAGATCGCCTTTGTCACCAAGAAGTTATTCAATACCCGGCAAGATACTGAGAAAGTAAATGTCCTAGTGTTATAAACCTAGTTGTCAGTATCATGAGAACTGTATCTGTACACTGTTGGTCTTTGTTCTCCTTTTAATGGCTCTTTGAAGTTCCGGTTCGCTGTTCTGTGATAAACGATCATGCCAATCGCAAAAAGTTCAGAGCAGCCTTCACCTTTAAAGGAGAGTTTTTTTCTTTATCCCTTGGCTTTATATTGTAGCTCGAGCTATAGAGTAATTTCGTTCGTACCCTCGATCTGGCGGGGGCGCCGAGTCCCCGCGCCCCGCTGGCCACGCCTAGCGACCTCGGGTTTTGTCCCTGAACTGAGGGCAGTGCTAGATGTGTGGGCCTCTTCTGGTTCCCCAAAGTACCAAATGGATCGCAGTAGTTTCAGCTTGTGAAGTTTGTAGCCAAGCGAGGTATTTGTGGAATGTAAGATCGTTATCCCCACAAGCCCAAGGATCATTGGAACGACCGACTGGGGAGTTTAACAGCAAAGGTAGGTATTTCATGAAGGTTGTAGGAACTAAAACACCGTTCGCATTGTTGGTAATATTGATACCATATGAGTCATCCAATTAGTGTCCTTTATTACCTCCAGGTGATGGTAAAGCTACACTATTTCATTTGAAGTAAGAACAATTCTTCTGGAATACAGGTGTACTTATATCCTTCCCACGTACGTGGGCCATTTAGTACCGCTTAACTATCCTGGGATAGCTCTGCACCACATATGGCTAATATTACACAGGTTCAAAAAAATGCATAAAATGCATTTTTGAAATATTATTTCAGCTTGTGAACTTGGTAATCCAGTTAGGCATTTGTCTGATATAGATCATTAGCCCTACAAGCCCAAGGATCATTGGAACGACCGACTGGGGAATTTAACAGAAAATGTATTTCATGAAGGTTGTAGGAACTAAAAAATTGTTCACGTTGTTGGTGATATTGAGACCAAATGAGACATCCAATTAGAGTCCTTTATTACCTTCAGGAGATTGTAAATTTTTCTCTTGTAGATTCTTCTGGGATAAAGTTACCTAAATCCTTCCCACGAATCATGGATACAGTATGTGGGCCAATCATCAGTGCTTAACTATCCTGGGATAGCTATCCACCATACGGCTGAAATTTCACAGGTTCACAAAAAAGGCATACCTAAAATGTATTCGGAAATATTATTCCAGCTTGTGAACTTGGTAATCCAGCTAGGCATTTGTGGAATATAGATCACAATCCCCACAAGCCCAAACATCGCCCGACTAGTGAGATTAACAGCAAAAATACCGTCAACCGGGGTGATATTGATACATTTGTATGGTTTTTCTAAAAAACTACCATTAAATTTTTATTACAAAAATCTGACATAAATAATTTGTATTCTCTAACACCTTAGTTACAATTTTTTGTATCAAGGTTACCGATTTGATAACATTTACATATGAATCGATGATTTTTGAAACAACCTACACACCATTTACCAAATTTTACAGTAGAGCAAAAAAACTATTTTTTTGTTTGTTGTTCTAAACGTTTTGGAAGTTTTACATTTTTTAATTAGAGCTGCACTACCTAATAATAAGCTCAAAAATAGACTAACTCATTTGCGCAATTTTTTTAATGAGTTTTGAATTTTTAAAATTGTTGGATTTTGGTTGTTTCAAAAATCAACGATTTTTTAGAAGCAATAATTGAATTACTGAAGAGAAAATGAAGAAATAGAAACATTTTACTGTTAAGGTAAACTTTATTGAAAAAAACTGTCAATAATAATTCTTGCAGAGGAAAGAAACAGTTTAATACACCATTAGGTGTATTATTAGGTGTATCACCTTTTACAAAAAAATTATGAAATGTCTAGAGTAAAACATTTTTAAATTTTAAATCTTTTTTTTACACTCAGTAAAAATGCATGAAGCTTGAAAATGCATGGAGCTTTAACACTTCTCTTATACAAATAAAAAAAAATTAAAAACAGAAATGAAGAAAACGAATCGGATCAGCAAGAGAAGTCACATGCTCATTGCACATGATATTCAAAGATCCTCATCTACGTCCTGGTCACACGTTGGCCACTGCAGAATATCTTTCCAGAAAGGGTTGCTCTCGAAGCCAGGGACGTATTTAACGCATTTTTTGAGGCTTTCCATCTTCTTTCGGTTTAGTGGTACTTTCCCTCCAGGGTAGGCTGGGGCGGTAGGAAAAACGAGAGGAGTGTCATTCAGTATTTTCCTGAGTCTGAATGTTTGACATAAGAGGCCATTAATGAACTCACTGACTTTCACAATACCATTTGCTTCGTACTTGAAGTGGCTGTATTTTGATATGGCAAATTTGGTTTTTTCTGTGGCGTTTCTTCGGGAAGCGGTTTCTATCGAAACGCTAGTTTTTTTTTTTTTTTTTTTTAAATAAAACTGAGTCCACCAATCTTTAAAATTCAAGATTTCAGAACCTTGAATGACGTGAACTATCAAGTTGTTTTTCTTCCTAGAAGATTTCAATATTGCTGTGACAAGGCCGCGAATGTTGTATAACCTATTTATTTTGTTGAGTCTTTCTCTTTTGATGGTTCCAAAAACTCTGTCTCAAGGGAGGAAGAAATGAACTCAAATGGGAAAAAACTGCTCCACACTCTCAAAACGTCCAAGTTCTTTTAAAGCCATACAAAAACGAATAAGCACATGACTCTTATTCTGGCCAAAGCAGTTGTCACTAAAAAGCAGGAGTTTTGGTTGGTATTCCTCATTGGAGAGTATAGAAACAACCAATATCCAGCACAAAGGTTGTTTCAAAACTCATCGGGATTTTCAAAGCTCATTGTAACCCACTTCTAACACGTTACGGCGGTTGTTTCATTTCTCAAAAGGTGAGTCTTGGCATGGACAATAGAAATCCGTGAAAAAGTGACATTGCCAAAAAGTGGCGTCTAGGTTGTTCCAAAAATCATCGATTCAAATATACATTTTTGGTTTATTATTTCCAATAATAAGCCTATGTGATCGTGTAGCAAAAGATTTTTATAACCCCCCCCCCCCCCCCCCCCCCTCAAACTTTGTCACTTTACGTTTCAAGGTGGGTAGAATCCAAATTTGAAATGTCCGTCCGCCGTCCGCCGTTCGCCGTCCGTCCGCCGTCCGCCGTCCGGGCCATAAAAGGCCTAAGAATTGACTTAAAAAACCTGTTCTTTCGCACATAGACTCCATTTGGGGTCTAGTTGGTCCTAACGTTTAACCATCCCGATCGCTTTACTCGCATAGATGCTATGGGCCAAAAACGGGCGAAAAAGTGTTTTTTTCGACGCGCGCACGCCTGGCACGCTTGGCAGGGGGTCACGGTGGGTGGATAGGGGGGGGGGGGGGTGAGCGGGGGGTGGAGTGAGAGGAGGCGCCGGCGCCGCGGCACCTTGTGGTGGGTACGGCGTTCCTTCGAGGCATGAATATGTTTTTTTCAAGGTCATATTTGTGTGTTAATACCAAAGCTTTTCCTACGCATATTTAATAACATATCCTCTCGACTTTTCGTACGTACTTAGATAATGATATTATTAAGGTAATAACTATTTGAATAGATAGGAGCTCAAATCGAGAAATATAAACATGCGTATATAATTATAGAAGTATAGGTTGTGGCAACTCGAAGTAGGACACGCCGAGCAGTCTGGACGGGCCTTATGACGTACGCTAGCCAACTAAAACTACGATCATACTCAATTGAAAAAATAATAAACCTTTGTGAAATAATTTGCAGCGTTTTTTAAATTGAAAATGATCAGTATCACCCCGTGGGTATGGAGTGCTAATAATGACTCGTTAAAATGTGGTAAAAGTCACATTTTTGGAAATTTGCTCTATTAGCCATGCTGCATGACATAGTGTTTTGATTTTTTAATTTATTGATTGCCCATCAGCTTTCTGTTCATCCACAACAGATGAAAAAACGAAACAAGTCATTTTTGCCAACATTATTCCTTGAAACGTTAAATGGACAATTTATTATCTACCTTCGTGATAATCCCAGTGAACTTCCTGAATATTTTGCCCACCTTGAAACCTAATCCCCTATCTATAGCATTTGAGTAGTGGGGAGGAAAAATATTTGTGATCAGTATTACCCCTTGAAAATACAAAATTAAATTCGATTAGGGATAGATAACATGAGGGAATAACATCGGAAGACTTCGAAATTCTCATCCTTACATTTTTCTAAAGCACAGAATAATACACAGCCGCAAATATCAAACTAGTAGTTGACTGCATTAAAAAGTTATAACGACATACTTCATTTTAAAGTTTCCTCCATGTTCTCAAAAATCTTTATAACCTCACAAAACCTGATCAATCAAGCTGGACCAACGTGATCATTGAGAAAAGATTCTCCTGAACACTAACCATGACCTGCTTTTCTTGTTCCTTATCAATGTTCCTCGTCCTTATCGCTAATTTCTATGCTATTTATCATACGAAGCTGAAATTTGGAACGGAACCTCTGTGAGGCAGTTATAATAGAATTTTAAGTTACCATCTCCATTAAGACTTTAAAATAATCAGATCTGTATTATTATTGTAATAATAATAATTCAGCTCCGTTCAAGCGTTGGACGTTCTCCCGAAATTCGTATTTTTTCGTTGCTTGTGAAACACTAATCCACTTAAAAGGAAATGTTCTTAACAAGTGGCTCACACAGTTTTCTTCATATTGCGGAGCGCGTGAAGAAAAACTCTATTCTGTACCTATGAAGATCATCCTCTTGGAATGTCGAGGAAAAAAATGTAGTTGAGCTCTACTGAACCATATTGAAAGAAGATAATGAATTTTATGCACTCGTAATACCTAATTTCTTACAATTTCTTAAGGATATTTCATATAATTCCCTGCCGTAACTTACGAGATTCAGTCACCACAAGTTGTGGTTTGTAGATTTCAATTTCAAAGCAGGAATTATTTCCCTTGAATAACCGGTCTCGGAGTAATTTTGAAACTTGAGCCTTGAAGCAACCTTGTAACCTTTCACCTCCACAACCAGACACGTCAGCTCATTTTAAGCTCGTTGGTTCAACATCGACTTCTCTTATACCACATTACATGACGAAATGGGCAAGGAGGTAAGTAATCCTATAGTTAGCCTGTCTTGAAATTTGTTTCTTTTTCGCGCTGTCATGGGGAGAAATCCAATATGAATTATGATTAACTAGAAAAATAATTGCCTGATTCTACAAGTAAAATGGCAAAATGGCTAATTGGCTTCGTAATTTTCGAAGGAGTATGATGGTTGGAAGTAAGCAATTGAATATTTATTTCACATTGGTGAATAATTTCACACACTTGAAGTATTTGGATGCCGAAGTTTCCTGTCGTTACGAAATGTGAAATCGTAACCCAATTCACCTAGCGCTAGTAAGTAGATAGTAAATTAGCAAATGGAGAAATAGGTACAGAGACAATCGTTCCATCAATTTGCCTTGTTCGCATCAGAGTTGGGCAGATTTTTATTTATAAATAAGGCTGTGAATTAATTCACATCATTCTTTGTTTGTAAAATTAATTCATGCTTCACCTATTTGTAAATTTGAATGTGAATTAATTCACATTCACAAATTGTTCTGTAAATAGAATTAAATTCACTAAAAACTTGTGAAATATTAACAAAAAATGTAAATAAATACAAAAAAAAAAACCTGTGAATTTTTTAAAATTCACAAATAAATATGCGAATTTGTTTTAATTAACAACTAAATATGTGAATTTTTTTAAATTCACAAATATGTATGTGACGGTAATTCCATTTTTCGCGGGTCCGCTGACCAGTAATTTTGTAATACTCTGAGAAAAACCGATGAATATAATTTTTGTGGCAATTTTTCCTACCACTTAATTTTTCCTACCTCTTAATTTTCCTACCACTTAATATTTCTTTTTCTTTCAAAACGATCATTCTGAAATCATTATAGACAGTGAGCACGCATAAAGCTAAAAGAAAAATTAAGTGGTAGGAAAAATTGCCACGAAAATGATATTCATCAGTTGGTCGAATTCATTTTGGTGAATTATTCATAAATTTTTTGTGAATTTAATTTATTTTACAGAAAAAGTTGTGCATGTGAATTAATTCTCAACCTTATTTATAAATAAAAATGTGCCCAACTATGGTTCGCATAGATGCGGATTAGTGTTCAGATCGGCTGAAGACTGTATTTGAGGAGTTCCAGAAAAAATATACTGGCCGTTTACATTAGCCTCCTTTGAATTTGAGGTTGCTGGAAGGCTAAAACCTTAAATAAGGTAAACAAGCTGATTTTGGGCTAGGAAATTCTTAGGTATAGGATACATTGTACATATAACCAAAAACTTAATTGCTCCCTCTCTACCAAAAGTAGGGAAGAATTGTGTTTTTGAAAAAATGCGAAAAAAGTTTGTCTTCCAAAATCAAAATTTGTTTTTTGCGCTTCAGAGCACGCCGATCAATTTTGGTTCCCTGTCTGTCTGTTTGGTGTATGTCCGTCTGTGGTAATTTCTTGTAAAGCCGAAAACATACGAAGTTCTAGTCCGATTTCGATGAAATTGTCAGGGATTGTGTGGGTTAGCTCATATAGGTTCCCTATAACATTCATTGGCGTCAGATTAACAGTAGTGTACGTAAACGATAATTTCTTATAAATGTCGATTTGTCATCATCTACTGGTCCGATTTTGTTCAAACTAGGGGTGGTGGAAGGGGGAGTTGGATATATGTTTCAGAAAAATGCCTTATGAATAATACCGCAATTTTTGGAGTAATAACCATTGCTCGTGTGCAAATAATTCGCACACATAAAACCCCGAGTCTAATGAACCAGTTTTAATTAAATTTCCATTGATTGTACAGGTAAGATTCTTTACGTTCCTCTGTAAGTTTCATTGCCGTCGAATCAGTAGTAGGTTGAGTGCATGCGCAAACGTGAATTTCGTATAACGTCGATTTCTTATGATCTATCGGCCCAATGTAGTTCAAATTCAGGAGTAGTGGTTACGAATTATATCTCGATTTGGGGAGTAATAACTATTGCGCATGCGCAAAACGAAAATTGATAACACAGACAAATCATCGAGACTAAAGGAACGATTTGTATGACACTATCAGGGATTATTCGGATTGTGCTCCTAGACGGTCCCCTATTAATTTCATTGTCGTTGGATTAATAGCGGTCTGTGCGCACGCGCAAACTTAAATTTCTTATAACGTTATTTTTCATGATCAGAGAGTTGTTGGGTACAGGATGATGCCTCTTGTATTTTATTGCGTTTGGTTGAATATTAACTATTGCGCATGCGTAAAACTAATACTTGTTGACACTCCGAGAATAATGTACTGATTCTGATGAAATTTACAATTATCGTGAGGGTTAACCTTTAGACAATATGCACAAGCGCAAACATGAATTATCGCCCGGTTTTGCATTCTAGCATGTATACACATGGTATCAGATACTGTTATATTTTGTATTCAATCATTTTGACTCGTCCTTTGTTTTCCAACTAATTCTATACATCCATGTTACAATACGTGAGGAGAATATACTGCCCACCCAGCTTGGAAGACTTTGTCCCTTTTTTTTTAATTCCAAATTGTGGTATCTATTTGAGTGCATAAAATTACGCCCACTAGAAGATGAAATTGGTATCTTAGCCATGCCTTATTCCAAGAAACTGATCAGAGTTGATGTTCATCATAAACAATTAAATTAATCAATCTTCTGACACGTTCAAGTTCATTGTCGGGAACTGGATCGCTACAAAATACAAAAGCGATCGCATAATAGGTAAATTGATGTCAGTGAATGTCAAAAGAAGTCCTATGGACACGCAAATCACGTGAAAAGACTCGACGAATGTGATCGACCTCGGACGCGGAAAGCGATTGTTCCCTTCGGATCGATTAGAGAGATTGGATCAAGGCGTCCATTTTCCATTAGTTCTCGCTTGATAATGAAGATTTTCAATCGTCTCGTCGGACTCGAGCGAGGACAATCAGGAGCGCCAGCTATTGTTTCCAAAATCGTGGGTGGCCATAGTCATTTACACGATCTGCTCTTCCTTGAAATCACCAACTGCTCGGATCCTTTCATCGTTTCTACATATCAATATCCATCATGTGGGTATGAACAATTTCGTTTTCTCTCCAAGTTTTTTCTTGTAAATGAGTGGATATACCATCTCTTTGCTTATCACATTTTTAACGGAAAGACCGTGATGAGAACATCCCAATAATGTGCTATATGATAGGTGACTTATGACCAGAAGTTAGTGAAATTATCAGTCTTGTAAAATCAGGAAGTTCATGCCATCGGTCTCCTCCCGCCAATGAAGAAGGTGGACCTGCAGCATCATGGCCTCCCTCGTAACCCTTGTGTCTCAAGACTATATACCTTTTCCCAATCAAATTCAACATTTTGCCAACCAAATTCAACATTTTACCAACCAAATTCAACATTTTACGAACCAAATTCAACATTTTACCAATCAATTAAACATTTTACCAATCAATTAAACATTTTACCAACCAAATTCAACATTTTACCAATCAAATGAAACATTTTACCAACCAAATTCAACATTAATTCCTAGACCCACAAAAAAGCATAGGAAAGACTGAATAGTTGAGAAAAATGAAAAACATCATATACTTAGGTATATATGAAAAAGCGTTAAACTCTAGGATTCGTTTCAGAATACCTCAAAACGGATATCGATGGAGAAATTTTTGAAAATATATTTTAAAATTTCTCGAGCCATTGCAATAGCTTCATTTTCTACGAAAATTCGCTAAAGAGTCTAAGGAGCACTTTTTGTCGGAAATGAGCTCTAGAGTCGACTCTTCGTTTGTGCCACCTAAATTGTGTTCACCCTGTATATATTCGTTGAATTTGAGGTGTTTCATGATCGATAAATCCACATACGACGTAAAAAGGTTGGAGAAATTCCGACCCATCGAAATAGGTACTTCATTCGAATAATTTCATTCGAAAAAGAAAAAAATTTACAATAACGACTTCCAATGAAGAAGTGCATACGTCGGTTCATAGGAAGCATTGATACGATTGTGGACAGGTATGAACCAAAAATGAGTATTGTAGGAATAATATCCTGTTTTTTTCTGTTTTTTTATATTTTTATTGTAGATATTTTAAGCAAAATACTCATTATCAATAATTCATACTTTTCTACATACTTATCTACAAACCCAACCTCAATGCGAAGGACAGTTAACAAATATAACAATGCTCCCAGAAGAACATGGTAGCAATAGTACATAACAAACCTACAACATAAGATAAAGACAACAAATCAACACAAACATTCTCTGACGAGGCCTTGAACAGCAAATGCGCTTGGATATATATCAATCATGAGAATATGCCATTCTGATTCCTCCCATCAAAACCCACATACCATTTACATACCACAGTACTCAAGAACTGTTTCGACGGCCTGATGATGATGTCCTAACATCGAAATCGCTCGCCCCCGGTACTCGACTAAGAAATGATGATGGACTCCTCCGAAAAGTATGGAAATGATGATTTTGTGGAATCGTATTTTTCTTTGGCAGCTGGGATAAGAAAATTAAGCATAAGCCAAAACTGGTCTTTGGCGCCATAAGTGGTTTTTCAAAAACCAAGAAAACCAGATGTTCCTAAGCGCAGTTGCCAAGGAAAGCATCCAGTTACAGTCTTTCGTCACTCAGCTTTGCAATTTTCGTCTGGGAATTGAAAGGATTGGCGGAAATTCCACATACCTGTAGTATTTGCTAGAGACCAGCAAGAAAATGTTTAGGTGCTTGCTGATTCATAAATCAAGATCAAAAGCATTTGATTATTGAGGTTTTGGGTTCCCTAATTCTCTTCCGAATCCAATAAGAAAGTTAGTGTACAATGGTCATCATCAGGTATTGTGAGATTGACCTATTGGTGATCGTGAGAGCAATAACTCATGTTTATCCTAACGGGTAAGCAAAGGAAACGTGATAAACGCCATCTAGTTCAATGAGGCGCGAGGTTACGGTAATAAGGGCAACCAGTACGGCCAGGCACAGATAAAAGCTCCACACTATGGAGCAGACCTCCTGAACGGGGCGGGCAATGATGCAACAACAAAAGTCACGATCTGAAAACAGATTATAAACCTTTTGCGAGGTTTTAGAGGGGAGGCAGAGATTTCATAATCGCAGTCCCTCTCGTCCGCACCCACAAAAGTGGTGCAACGCCTTGGTCCATTATCCAACGGCCCACGGAAGCCGGGCATCGGGCGGGACTACGTCCATATCGCGTGCACAAATTCTTTCTCGCACTTCAACCAGACAACGACAAAAGTAACGTAAGAAAGTTTTGTGCTGTTCGGCATTTGAGGCTGCATAGCTCTACCGATGACACGACGCCTGATAGTTTCACTTGGCATTTACGGGAGAAAACATCGGAAGGCGTTTGAAGCTTTGGTTTGAATGGTACGTTTGATATCTTTACAAGTTGATAATGTCAAATGCGAAAGTTACCGGAGTGTAGTCGGTACCTTTGCGACCGCAGAGAAACTTACACGTCGCTTATTTTAAAGACGAAGATGCTCTTCATCATCGTAATTCACTCTTGTAAGGGAAATGGTAAATGCACCTGTGCAGAAATTGAGAGGGTGGAAGTCTATAAATACCTTGGTGTAATGATGGACTCCAAATTGTCATGGAAGGAGCACGTGAACTTCGTGCGGTCAAAACTCTCCAAATTTGTACCTATCTTTTACAATACCCGTAATTTGATAGGTCCCGCCAATTTAAAGCGAGTTTATTACGGGCTTGTCCAATCCATCCTACAGTATGGAGTAGTTGTATGGGGTGGAGCCTATTCTGCCGTGATATATATAGTTTGTCCATCCTTCAAAAAACTCTCCTAAAGATAATGTTGGACCGGCCTCCGAAGGTACCCGAGTAGCTGGGTGTTTGAAGAGGCTAACTTGCTATCGTTGCGTCATTTCTTTATTAATTAATTTAATAAAGTAATTTAATTTATTGTATTATTACAAAAATCAATATCTAGTTTCGGTTTTCAACAATCCCCATGGCTATCAAACCAGGTTTCAATTAATGGGAAACGTGGTAAATCCCAGTATCCGACTTACTGCCACAACTAGAAGTCCGTTGTATATTCTTTTTATAATTCATAGGGCTTTGACAGAAGAGTTAAAAGACCCTGCCAAACTTACACTCCCTGCTTATAAGAAAAAAGTCATTTCATGGGTCATAGGGTTGAGCGTAGAAAAAGCCAACTCAATTATAATAAGTAGTTACGTTTGTTAACACCGTTTTCAAAGATTATTGTCACTCAAAGGTCATGTTGTTCTATTTACTCATGTAGTTTTTTTTTTTTGCATTTAAATAGTTTTTTCTCTCTCTCTCCAAATATTAGGTAATCTTAGCAAGGCTTCATTTCTATTTAAAGTGTAAGCAGCTGCAGCTCTTGTCTCGCCAACACTTATGACGAGCAATATTGCTCAAAATAGTGTTATTTTTTTTTTAATGAATAAAGTCTCTCTCTCTCTCTCTCTCTCTCTCTCTCTCTCTCTCTCTATCTCTCTCTCTCTCTCTCTCTCTCTCTCTCAACATTTCCGATGAGTATCATTATACAAAGGAGCACGTGCTAGTTTATTCTACTACTTGAAATCCTCCACAGCATTGGGAACTCATGCGTGATCTTGCAGAATTCATCTTCCAAAGATCTCGCTGTGCATGCGCGAACCAATACTGGAACAACCATGACAGTTGTCAAACAGCCATACTGTGGATTCGACCCAGGAAAAGTCATAGTCGACCGCGTGAGAGTTTTAGCCTAGAATGCAACCCTAGAGTAATATTGTATTCAATTGATAAAGTATTAGCTAAGTCATAGTTCGTTCAAAAAACTACCGGGAAATCTACCGAATTTCCGAAATTGTATTACCGGGATCTACCGGTTTTTTGACCAGATCTACCGAAATACAGTGTTGGGCTGGCGGCAACACTGGTCTTACGCTCTTGTGAAGAAGTTTTTTATTTTATTTTTTCCCGTAGCTCGGCAACTTTTTGGTATTTGGCTTTCAGATTCCGTTTGAATCAGCTGCCAATACGTGCCAATTGGAAAGTGGTTACAACATTTTGTATTAGTATTACGTCAGAAAAAACGAAAATCCAAAAGCACATATATTTAGAACCTTTAGAACCCATATATTATTCAGAACCTTCAGCAAATCTCAAATGGACCGGGATCTCCTCACTATCCTAAAATTAGCCCAAAACTGGTCGATGCCATGAAAACGACAGGTCCCAGAATTTTGCTTCCGAGTCTACCTAAAGGTTTTCAGGGAATGTGCGGTCTAGGGGGTTGATGGTCCCCTGTCAGTTTCATTGTCGTCAAATCAATGTTTCACTCGCACGGGCGCAAACGTAAATTCCATTATGCCCCATTTTTTCACTCCTTAGCCGTTCGATCTCGCTCAAATTTGGATGATAGTTGGGGGATGACGGATTTGAACATCCCATATCAATTTTAAAATTATTGTAACATTAATAGCTACTGCGCATGCGCCTATGTGAAATTCTAGTAACGACCTTAATTTTTACTGTTTTCATTCGATTTCGATGAAATTGTTAGCAAATGCGCGGTTTAGGTTGTAGATGGTCCCTATCAGTTTCATTGTTGCCAAAGCAATACTTCATTCTGCGCATGCGCAAATGTAAATTCTAATATGTTTTATTTTTTCACACTCTAGTCGTTCGATTTCGCTCAAATTTGGATGATAGTTAGAAGAAGATGACTTGATTACCTCAAATCAATTTCAACATGATTGTATCATTAATAGCTACTGCGCATGCGCCAATGCGAAATACTTGTAATGACTTTAATTTTCACAGTTTTCATCCGATTTTGATGAAATTGTCACCTAATGCGCGGTTTAGGGTGTAAATGGTCCTGTAACTATTTCATTGTTTTCAACTCATAAGTTCATTCTGCGCTTGCACAAACGTAAATTACGATACATTATCATTTTTTCGTTTCTTAATTGACAAATGTGACATTTCACGCTACTTCTTGATTTACTCTTTTCCGCTTTGGAACTTTTCAAGATCATTTAAAACTTTTCAAGATCATAAAAAACTTTTCAATGATCTATACATTCATGATACATAAACGAGGAAGCTATGTGCCATACCGAACTTGGCTGACGTTTTTTTGATATTTTTCCCGTGTTCAGCACATCGAAAAACATAAATTCAGGGCTTTTGAGAGTTTTGGCCAGGTTTTTTGCGATTTCGACGACTGTGCAGCGGTTTGAATGCAATTAGAAAATTACTGCGGGCTTTTACGGCACAAAAGAGAAAACCCACGCTTTCAAACGACGAACGCGTGTGGTTGCGGTCAAGCAGACATGGAAAGTGCGAGCAGAACTGCAATAGCCAAGGTGTTGCCGACGCGACGCGGGCCTACGCCTGTTAACTCAAGGCCACTATTAGGACGATTCTATACAGATGAAATAAATCACGGTTCGATTGCCCCGAAAGCGAGGGAAAAATCTCGGGAACCCGCTGGCTTTCTTCTTTTTCAACCATTGAAAAAAAGCTGGGGACGTGATCATTGTACGAAACGTGAAGAAATCATTGGAAGTTATCACGTGACGATTCAAGATCGTTTAGTGGCATCTGCAGAAGAGCAGCAGAGAGAAATAATAATATGTAAAATTTCTTCTTGGAAGTTTTGTAATACGTTGAAAGGATTCCTAATACTTTTATAGGATTCCTAATATTCAATGATATTCATTCAAATGATATTCAAAAGATTCCTAATAATTTTATAGGATTCCTAATATTCAAGATCGTTTAGTGGCATCTGCAGAAGAGCAGCAGAAAAAAATATGTAAAATTTCTTCTTGGAAGTTTTGTAATACCTTGAAAGGCTTCCTCATATTTTTATAGGTATAGATACCTCTTGCTAGTAACATATACCTTCATTAAGGACCATAATCACAGTTTTCCTTGTAAGTACAAACTACACTGTCATTATGCATTATGATTACAATTTCTTTGAAAATTACAATGATAAAATAACAGGATTATGACTTAATCTTATTAATTTAGCAGTCATGTTATGTATATAGATCCCTAGATCTTGATGATAGATGACAGTTAAGACGAATAAGAAAGTACTTAGTTGTAATCTGTTATACGCCATAAACTATTACGTATTGTACCGATACATTTCAAACATTGTACAATCAGCACACTAATTACAGTTCTGCGCTAAGTGAGATTCTCATGTTGCGAGGGTATTTTAAATCATATATAACATTTCCCAGTGAAATTAATAATTTTCTCATTCAAATTGATAACTTTCCCAACCAAATAATTGAATTGAAAAATTTAATGGGAAAGTTATCAATTTCACTGGGAAAATTATTAATTTCAATGGGAAATGCTATAGATTAAATTATACGGAAAAACGTCACACTCTAGGATTTGCTTCAGAATGCCTCAAAACGGATTTCAATGAAGAAAATTTTGTAAAATTTTGATTTTGAAAATTTTGGAGTCATTGCAATAGCTTCATTTTCTACGAAAATTCTCTAAAAGGAGTTGATCCTAACTTATAACTCAGTGAAGAAAACAGAAATTGATACAGAACGTTGTCTATTTCTACTAAAATGAATAGGTACGATGTTGAATTGATTTCGATGGTTAGGTCATCATCAATAACAAACTTACAATAACGGTATACGAAAAATCAGCAACTTTGTTATTTTTGAAACATCAAGATAACTAAATATTTCTGAAGCTAATCTTAAATACATGTCCTCCACAATCGCCGTTTCGTATCTTCCTGAATACTTCTTGTTTTGTTTGTCTCCATACATGTTTGTATTGCCAAACTCTCTCATTATCATTCCGCAAACTTCATAAAAATTTGGAGTACCCAAGCTATTTGATGGTCTTACGTCAAATTACACAAAATTGAGCATAAAGGATAAACGAAATACCCTTGATTTGGTTGAAAAATCAATGGTCCCGAATCGGTGAATGCAATTTTCCCTCAAAATCATATATCAGTATAAACTAATTGGACCTCACTGTTGGAAAGCTGAAGTCACGAGAGAGTTTTCCCTTCTAAACTTGTGCCGAATTGAATTTTTTTCCAAGGGACATGATGCTGTATTAAAAAAGTAATGATTTCTCAAATTTGATATAAGTTTTGTTTCACTCCACTTTTTCGTCTGTTGAATATGCTTTTAAATGTCTGTTATTCCCATATTTTGGTGGAAATTTTGACGTTCTTTTCAACGATTTCCTCATGTTTTATTGTACAGTGAACCTAAGTGGAGCTGTGGGCATTTTAATGTCAATAAGCAGAAAACTCGAAAAAAATCAAATGTGAAAATACTCGAGAACAACATTAAAAGAAAATTTCCATGAAAGGCTTTTTTGTTGCGAATTATGATTGTCGAGTTGAACCGTGGAATTTATCGTACCTTAAATATTGACACTCAGCATACATTTAAGTATGAAAAACTGCCAGAAATCGTTTAAAATACCCAAAAACGGATTTTTACGTAAATTTAATTTTCGGAAATTCGCAAAAACCAGGAAGTCTGCATAGGTTACTGTATCCAGTTCGAATTCTTCCGTTTCTGGAATCTTTACATCATTATCAGTGCCTATACAATTCAATGAAACATGCTGAGGAAGCTGAAATTCCCCCAATAATTGGCGAACTTTTTCGAAACCTTTTATCAAGGAAAACAATTCGTTCTTCATCCGTACATCTCTCCTCAATGGGATCCACGTGAGAATGTGAACCGATCGCCAGCGTAATCGAACGGAATCTATATAGTTCCCGTTCTCGGATTATCTAAGTCGGCAGAGAGGACCAATGAAAACTGACGTAACTCCACACTCATGCTGAGCTGTGGCGTGAGTCTAATTGATCCTTCGAGGCCTATTCAATAAGATCGTCGGCTAAAGAAAAAAAGGAGTGTACATTTTTATTTTTTCATTGTTGCAAAGCGTTTTCTGGTAAGGGCTGGTAACGCTAAGGGTCACAATATAACGTTCATTTTCAGGTCTCTGATGTAAGTTGTCAATAAGAAAAGACTAATTTCTATATAAAAGTAAGTTTTTATTTTTATCGAGCTTGTTTTATCGGTCTTTCCATATTAGCTCAAATACCCTTCACCGGCGCCATTCACCAATTATAAAACAATTTACCGTCATTATAGCTTACAGAATGTAATGTTGTTTCCTATTCGTGTATTGTTGCACTACTAACCATGTAAATCGTCAATATATAGAGAATTTTTGGACTAATTGGTTCGAAATTTTGAGACATCACCTGATGATAGCCAGATAGGTATTGGTCGAAATGGATTATGTAACATAGAAGTTATATCATATATATTGTAGGGAAAATAGTATAAACAATTAATAAAAATTGAAATATCGTTCTTGTGAAGCATTAGTAACGCCTTTCACTTAACCTAAACACATAATACTAATCAGTAATACTAATAGATGTTATACAACACAGAAATAAGAAATTAATTAAATTATAACATAACCTGTAAATTGTAACGGCAACACTTTTTCTCCTAGAATACTTACATATATTTATGCGCAGCACTTGTATAACAACGTCAACTTGTCTACTCTTACCATAAAGAGTAGACGTTTGTTGTATTGTCTGGTATAAATTAATATGCTTTTGCACTAATGGTTAAAAAGACCGATTTCCCGGACAGCAGTAGTGATGTCACGTTCTACAAAAAATGTTTGTCAAACTTGAATATAAACCTTAAAATTTTTGTAATTAACATTTTTTCTATTCTATTCTATTGTACCATTAGGTCCGTTGACCAGGCCCAACACGAAGTTTGGAGTAGTGTGCCAATTTGTAGGCAAGTACGATAAATACATCTGTGAACGTAATTCGATTCAATTCAGCGTCCTACAAATAACTAAAACTATTAGGAATTTATTACGGTTTTTAGATGTACTGTCCCACTTCTTTTATGATATAATCACTGTATGAGATCGGTTACATTTTAGATCATCTGAAAGGGTTTCAATCGATTCAATTTGACGGAAACTGTTGAAAACGATACTGAACTCGGTTTTTGATGATTTGACATTGACTGACGTCAATGACGACGACGAAGACGTCGTATTGTCGTTAAGGATAACTTTTAAAGCTTTTGTAGTGGTTTCAATCGATTCTGTGTGGCAAAAAATGTTGAAAACTATACCAAACTCGATTTTTGTTGATTTGACAATGACTGACGTCAGTGAAAAATAATGACGTCAGTGACGACAACGTCGTATAATCGTCAAGGAAAACTGTTCAACCTTTTACAAAGGTTTCAGTCGATTCTGCGTAGCAAAAACTATTGAAAACAATACCAAACTCATTTTTGATTATTTGAAAATGACTGACGTCAGTGACGACGACGATTACGTCGTATTATCATCAAGGAAAACTTTCAAAGCGTTTATAGTGGTTTCAGTAGATTCTGTGGGGCGAAAATTGTTGCAAACAATGCAAAACTCGATTTTTGTTGATTTGACGACGATTGTCGTCGCCGAAGACAAGTTCCTGTCATCGGATCTTCCCAAAAAACTAGAGAGCTAATTCTGGATGTCTAATGAGTCTACCTACCAAATTTCAAGTTGATCGCTCCGAAATCGCGGCCTGTAGCCTAATCAAAGCACCCACTCACCTCGTAAATTACTGCCTGCCTCTCCGTCTATTTCCCGCTCTATACCAACCCATCTATTTGTATAATTCGATAAACACCTTCCTTTCGAACCTTTTATTTCTTATATTTCGTGTAGGTACTACATACAAGAAGGTTTTCGGTATACTATGTGCAATAATGATTCCTCGTAATCGATCAACACTTTTTTCAATCTACCATGAGCTTTGATGGTTATTCTTCAAGAAACGTAGAATCTAATGATCGAATTAATTACCCTACCGCCGTATGCCATCCGCTTTCTTTTGATTTGAAGAGAAATATTTCCGGTTTGAATCCTTGTATTTGTGGAGTTTTATAAAAAGTGATCAGTCAGTTCACATAACTTTGTTTATAGCCATTCGAAGAGTAGGAAGTGCAAAAACGCCTGCTGGTGGGTTAGAAACTGGATAAAAGATTAATGTGATTCTATAGTCGCTTTTAGGACTCCAGCAACCCAGTATTTTTTTTCATTACAAGAAAGCGAAAACTAATGAAAAACACTGGCAAACTGGTTCCGAAAGGGCTGCCAAGTTCAGGATTTCATCACCCACGAGCTGCGAGAGATCGTGCAGGAATATCCGAACCAACATGACTCCGACCTAAACCCGTTCAAATGTCACGAGCTGAGGGTAGTTGAGAACTCGGTGCTTATACCTGCCGTTACTCTGGTTTACATAACGCTATTGTAAAACCATGATTGCTCTAGCAAGAATTTTCACGTGATGACTACTTTATATATAAATGGAACGTCAGAGCTCGTGACATATCACCAGGAATTTCATATAAAATGAAAAAGGAGTGAAAGTATTGGATAGATTGGATGTAAGCGTGTCCGATCATGAGGAAATCTCACTTGGTAAATCCTCAATTTAGGTTCACTGCAAGTATTTTGTAGTCGATAGGCTACGGTAGTGAGGTCTAAAGTATGAAAAGTTAGGCCTCAAATTGAGCATTACACAAATCCGTCATAAATAGTTATTTCTCACCAGATCATAGTTCGGTAGACTACCAGAGCTCTGTACACAGCCTCTTGGGAACACGTGGAAGTGATTGAGAGCTAGTCAGATCAGCTGTGTGAGATAAAAAGCTAACTTCGGTCCTGTACATCCTAGAGCCGTGAAATTTGATGCACAGCATCTTGGGAACTGCTGGAAATAATTCCGAAGAAGTTTGATCAGCTGGGAAGCGGTAAAGGTAACTTCTCTCCCGTACAGGCTCTTCTGTTCTGAATATTGGTGTGTGTAACTCTTGGGGACCACTGAAAGTGATTGGGAGGAACTCAGATCATCTGGGTCTTATTTTCGTGGTATATTTGCTCTTAAGAATGAAATTACGGAATATCTGCATGACTTTCTTTCCCACAATCTAATTTTATTGCTTCCGAGTTCCAACCAAAAAGGTAGCGGAAGGAATGTTTTCACTTTCGGGAAAAAACTAATTTTTGATTCTCCAAAATCAAAATTCCCACTCGCATTTTCGTTAAAGGCCATTCTCAACAACTTTGGTTCATTTTCAAGATCATTTAAAACCTTTCAACGATCTATATATTCGTGATAGGTAAACGAGGAAGTTATGCGCCACACCCAACTTGGCATTTTCACGTAGGTAGTTTAATAGTTTCTCGTTTTAGATTGGAACTTTCAACGACTTACCAAGACGTTTCCGCGGACCGCTAAGTCTTTTGATTTTTTATCTGATCAGTTTTAATAAGGTTTATTCAATCAGCTCTATCCTGTTACACAGATCTTGCTGATATCAGGTCTATTCTGTTCACACAGTTTTAAATAATAAAATCCGGTGATATTTTCAAGTATTATTTGGGGACGGAACTTGTGCTGGCAAAGAATACTTTTTGTGTGAATAATGTATGTTTATGTAAATTTCTTGGCAAATATTCACATTTATCGTTCTTAATTTATTCATGTTCAATAACACAGCGTATTAAATATGTGTACTTATTCATTTTATCGTTTGTTTCAGCACGAGAACCGTTCAAGAAACGAAAGCATGGGACGTGTTCAGGGTGCTGCCTCCCAAGACGGAGTCAGGCTCGATGGAGAACCAGGCCTGCCTCGAGTTCACCGTCAAAATACTCAAAATCATCGCTTACCTCGTAACCTTCGTTATCGTCTTGGGTTCCGGCGTCATATCCAAGACCGCACTCCTCTTCATGAGCTCGCACATTAGACCCGATAGAGTAATACCTTATTGTAACAAAGACTTAGGTAAGTCATAAGTTGTACAACATTTATCTATAGCATTTACTCGTCAAATTGGAGGTTTCACACATTAAATTGGAGGTTTTTCATTTCAAATTCAAGCTTTTTTGTTTCAAAGATCATGTAATTACATGGAATCACGTAATTCGTGTATGTATTCCGAAGTGTAGGTATCACAAGAGAGGAAACTGTTTTTATGGTTCTAAACTCAACTCTGAGGTAGAAACTAGGGTGTTCATTAAAGATTAGTTTTAGTGCTTATATTTCATTACCATTATTATTTTCCCCCTTCTGCAGGAAGAGACAAGACGTACGTGGTAAACCTGCCGGCGGAAGAGCGGGTCGCATGGACATGGTGTCTCCTCATCGCTTTCGCCGTCCCAGAAGTTGGCACGTTCATAAGATCACTTAGGATATGCATATTCAAATCTTCGAAGACGCCTCCCTTCAACGATTTCGTATTTATATTCATGATGGAGACCCTCCACGTAGCAGGGCTCGCATCCCTGGTCCTCATCGTCTTGCCAGAGCTAGATGTCGTCAAAGGTGCCATGCTAACCAACTGCGTGTGTTTTGTGCCAGCACTTTTATGTAAGTATTTCTGCTATAGAAGATTATCGTTGGAATTCATAAAAGCCAATCATGGTTCCGCCTCCCTTGTGACAGTTCCCGCGAGATCCAAGGGAATGCGCTGCCGTCGCTCCGTTGTTTCCCAACGGGCGTCGGGCGCTTCTTCCCGTGTTTTCGAAAGCACGCGTTTGGCGATGGATGGGTGATCCTAGAACTGGAAAACCAATCTTCTCCGAACGTAGCATATATGCTATAAGTACGAGTTGTATCTCTTATGGTACTGTCACACCCCTCTCTCTCTATGAGTGTGGATTTAGGCCCCCCATTGCACCTAGGGGGCGTGTAAGTTCATTACACTCTTACAGAGCATGATCATAAGCGTTCATTGCTGGCGCTAATTGTCATTTTTGGACAAAGGCTATCATTAGATGTATCTGCCGACTACAGGCCATTTGCGTCTTCATTGATTGAAATTGCTCCTGCTTATTGAGTGTTTGTGCGTGTTCTATCATCCCTCATCTAGCTGTTCTTAACTTTCCAAGAACGGTTTCATGACAATGCGAAAAATAGCCTTCACGCACTTTTCGTATTAAATTATTGAGACATTGAAAAGGATTGGCTTTTATGGGCTATTTATTGCCTAACAATATACACTTTAGTATAGTTGCGTTGCTAATTGAATTGCAAACATCATGTTTCTGAGGACGAGTGCAAACCGGATTCCAAGTTTTAGGTTATCGGACTCAGCGAAGGACCTCTTTTAGAATATTGTACCGAACACAAAAATTTTACCCTTATTGCTTCGGAACGTTATGAAATACAGTTATTTGGTGTTTCATTTTCTGAACATTTACTCTTTTTGCAGCTCTGGTTTCGAGGAATACCAAAGGATGTACTAGTCGTAGCGAAAAAACTGAAGTTTACATGAAAGCTGTGGTAGACATAGTAGCTCTGGCAGCCCAAGCAACGGGTTTTGTAGTCTGGCCCATACTTGACGGAGATAAAAGACCTAACCTCTGGCTTATTCCTGCGACGCTGTTCTGTATCAGCTGTGGATGGTGGGAGAACTTCGTAAGCAAACATTCGGTTTTCGGTAAGAATACGTCTATTGGTACCGATGATATTTGAGTCTAGCCTAGATTCTAACTAATAAACAATAATTTAATTAAGTACATTTATTTTGTTTTTGCTAATGTAAAAATTAATCGTTACAGATTTTGCACTCCTAATACCATCACCTTTCGTAGGAAACAGTGTGTTCATTCATTAGTGTACATAATAAATACTCGTAGTAACTGAACCAGTCCATTTGAAACAAAAAACAGATTATAAGTCCTATAAAATGTATAATGACATATTAAAAAACCCATTGTGAAGACCATTCAAGAATATGCAAATATCTATTAATACATTTACGAAAATTCCTTGTTATAATCGTTTTAAATCCACAGCATTTTTAGTACGTTGGTATGAGGACAGGCGAAGACGTTTGGGAAAAGATCCGAAAATCCCTTGTAAGTATAGACAAAGCTGACTTGAAGCAGCAATGCTCGGCTTCCACTGATGCAGACCATCAAAGTTGATTGAAATTTGGTGATCGCGTTTAAGGATATGTTGGTAGAAAGCTTTAGGTGCGAGCATGAAGGAGAAGTTGTGATTATTTATCTGGCATATTTGTATAGCTCCGTAAGAAACGTTATCCATCACAGTAGGGGATTCATTTCTTAGTAGCTTGAAGATTTTGAAGTCACGCATGAGTTGAACATTTGTACCATCAAATTTTGGGCATGAAATAAAAGAACTGGCTTATTGCTTTCCACATGAAATTCGTTGACATATATGCGAAAAAACGACTCAAGGACGAAGATGTCAAAAAGTATACCGTACACAAATATTTCAAAAAACATAAGCACTATTTTTAAGGGCAGGAATACTGTTGTAAATAAAATGAAATGTGAGAACCACAAGTGTATATCTCATACCTCTACATTACTACCTGTCCAAAACGTCAAAACTACTTGAACTTTATTTTCAAGAGGTA
The DNA here is from genome assembly GCA_030762985.1 of Adelphocoris suturalis. Lineage (NCBI taxonomy): Eukaryota > Metazoa > Arthropoda > Insecta > Hemiptera > Miridae > Adelphocoris > Adelphocoris suturalis. The sequence continues at coordinate 121,518,821 of CM061042.1, forward strand.
AATGGACACCGTTACATGTAAATACAGCCATATTATTTTAGCAAATTTTCGTTGAAAATTAAACTATTGCAATGGCTCCAAAAAATTTAAGATACAAATTTTCGAAAATTGTTTTTATTGAAATCCGTTTTGAAACATTCTGAAACGAATCCTAGACACGGTGGTCCGCTGACTGATTCAAGGCCGTCTGAAATGCCGACGAAAACTGACTACAAGGCGGTGTTCAGGAACCTTGTACGAGTAGAAATTGACCATCCGGGAAATCGGAGCTGATCGTTTACTCGTACACGACGCATATCAAACATTCAGTTTTCGGGTGTTGTAACACCCTGAATTATGGGCTCAGTGAAAAGTTTTTCTCGATATTTACTCAAATTTTTTGTTGAGGGGGGAGGGGAATGGGCACGGGTATGTGTCGAGGGTAGGCCCATTTCACCTCCACACACACAAATACACATATGTAGTATATATACATAAATATACATAAATATACATATAGATTTACAAATAATGTGTACAGCATTTAATACTTATGCATTGCGCTCTCTCTTTCTCCCTTTCCCTCTCCCTCTCCCCCCCCCCCCCCTCACACTTTCAGACTAAAATACGAATCAAGGCGGATAGATAAGATCGCGCAAGGTGTAGACCACGGCATAGCAAAGACACGTTCTATATATGTGGGAGCGAGAAACTGTTATAGACTTATTTTGTTGACAAACAGACTTTCAGTAACGATAACAAACAGACTTTCGCTTCTTCAGAATCCGGGCGTTTTACAGAAACATGTTAGTAATAATCGAACTGAGCTAGTGAGTGGTCATATAATTCATTCTTCCATCGTCGACACCGAAAACATTTTTACGAAAAGTGACTGTAATTAGTGTTTAACGATGCTGTCTTGTTGTGGTCATGAAGAGAACAGGAGGAAAGTTTGTGGACCTTGTGGAAAGAAGATTTCACTTGGAACCAAACGCATCGAGTTCTTCAATATTACTAATTCACATATGTCACTGATAAAGAAATTTGTCGATGAGAATTATGATATCACTGACAACAGGTATCCTCTCAGTATTTGTTGCACGTGCCGAAAAACTCTCCAAGAACACAATAAAAATATTAAAAAGAGACCTCTGCAAATCGTTCCAAAATATAGAGACATTCTTCTGCCCAAAGTTACAAGAGCAGGGAAAAATTTCACTGACAAAAACTGTAACTGCTACATATGCCTGACTGCTAAATTCAAAGGGCATATCAAGCCCAAATTGGGAGCAGGAAAATTGAGAAATTTGAATAATCGTGTTACTGAGTTAAATGGAAAGTTGGGGTCTGGAAGATCGGCAATAAAAAATCTCCCGAGAATTAGAGCTAAGACTAAAAAAGTATCTGGGATTTTAAAGGTTTGTTCCAAATGTCTGCAGACAATCGGCAAAGGCTTAAGTCATTCTTGTAATTCTCATCTCAATTCGCGGGCTCGAATGAATATTGGAAAATTGGTAGAAAAATTACCATCTGCAGATCAAGAACAGTTAGCTTCTTCAGTAATCAGAAAAAGGATTAACGCTACTTCTGGAGATGAAATTGCAATATGTAGCGGTAGTAAAAAAAGAAAGTTGTTTTTGTGTAAGAGGGGACAACAGCAGGCAATTTTCAAGGTAGAGCAGCTGGACGCGATTAAACTAAATTGTGATTTGTCTACTAGAAAAATGAAGAATCTCAACATGAATATTCGAGCGGCGTGCGGTAAGAAAGCAGTTCCGGCAAATTATAGTAAACATATGACCGAGAAGTCTCAGTTATTGAGTGAGATCTATAAGTTAGGCTACGAAACATTTGAAACTAAAACAGGCAAGGATTTGAAACCTGTTGTATACGCAGACTGTCAAGAACTATTATACGAAATATTGGAAAAAAGAAATATAATTGGTAATTATGTCGTTAAAATCATGGCAGATGGAGGTCAAAATTTTTTCAAAATTTGCATGTCTATAATCCCGGAAACTGTGATTCATAACGATACTGATATTGGTGAATATAATGGAGAAGATTTTTTCAAAGAATTGGGTTTCTCTAAAGAAGCAAAATGCACTAGTGTTAAAAAATTAATATTGATATGTTTGGTGCCAGATATTAAGGAAACCTATGAGAATGTCCAATTATTATTCAATTTGATTCAAATCAATAATGTATCATTTAAGTTTGTTTCTGATTTAAAACTTATGTTAATTGTCAATGGTCAACAAACCGCTACAGCGTCCTTCCCATGCCCTTACTGTTACGTGACTCTTGGAGATTTGAAAAATCGCAAAGACTTGTTTGAGGAAAAAGGGGGAAACAATGATCCTTGCGCATTAAAAACCTTCGGTGACGTTGAAAAGGATTACAACAAATTTGTAGCGTTGGGGAGAGTTAAGAAATTTGCGAAACATTGTAAGAGCACTGTGAATTCCCCTCTAGTTACTGAACATAGTGATTCATTTATTCTTGAGAAATTCATGATTCCCGAATTACACATCTTGCAAGGTGTTGTTAACCATTTGTTCTGGCAAGGCCTAGTACCGTTGGTAGGAAGAGAGAAAGCACTCGTGTGGCCGACAAAATTACACGTGATTTCGAAAAATTATCAGGGAGATATATTTGAGGGTAACGCCTGTAGAAAGCTGACGAAAAACGCTTACACACTTTTAAATGAAGAAATATATAATGAAGTTGGTATGTTCAGGCTTATTCCTTTTGTCTCTGCTTTCAAGGCTATGGATAAGCTCGTTACTAATTGCTTCTCTTCAAATACTATAAATATGCAGAGTATTCGAGAATCTATTAGGGAACTAAAATCGGCAGTGTTAGCAACAGAAGTGACTGAAACATTGAAAATGCATATAGCATTGAGACATATTGATCAATGTTTGAATTTCATAAATAATAATAAAGGTCTAGGTCTATGGTCAGAACAAGCAGGCGAGTCGGTTCACCGTGAATTTTTGAAATTTTGGGCAAAGTACAAGTGTAACTTACAACAAGATCCATCATATGGAACTAGATTGAAAAGCGCTGTTGTAGAATTTTCATCGGTTCATGTATGAGTAGTGAAATTTCCACGAAAAATCATAATCACAATATCGTTATTATCCCTGATTACTCTGTATATTCTATTAGAATAGTTATATTTTGTTAAAGTATACTATAAAGATAGAAAATGTATTGAAGTTTTTATTACTATCCCATAATTCAGGGTGTTACAACACCCGAAAACTGAATGTTTGATATGCGTCGTGTACGAGTAAACGATCAGCTCCGATTTCCCGGATGGTCAATTTCTACTCGTACAAGGTTCCTGAACACCGCCTTGTAGTCAGTTTTCGTCGGCATTTCAGACGGCCTTGAATCAGTCAGCGGACCACCGTGTAGAGTAACGCTTTTACACAAATATGTGTGTGTGTGTTTGTCTCCTTAGGATTGAGATAAAAATTACGTTCTTGCGCCAAAAAATCAAGTTTTCCAAATGAAAGGACGAGTACGTTGGCCAGGATATTTTGAGCACATTAAATTGGTCAAATTTCAAAAAAAAAAATGTGTATAAAAAAATCACTAAAAAGGGTAAAATCGTTATATATATAATTTTTTATATGTTATTTACATATTTTTTGAACAGTGTTTTAGTCAAATGAATATTACTAACTAGGTATGAACAAGAACGTTAAAAATTTTAAGCAGAAATTTATGCTGGAAAATGTAATAAAATTACGTTAATATTTGCCAAAAATAAACAAAACTGCAAAAAAGCTAAAAATCCAAATTTTTTTTTTTGAAACGCTGAGTAGCATTTAGAACGAGTTTTTAGCCTTAAAATTGGTAGTTGTAATTTATTTTTACTCGAAGAGCTCAAATTTTCAAAACAATTTAACATGATATAGTACGATAAATTACGAAAATTTGCTCACACTATGCTGCATGACTGGAATTATTCAAATATTGTCTTACTTTCCACCGTGAAGACCGTATTTTTATACTGTATTTACACTAATATTGCTCTTGTACAATATTTAGGTATACGTTTTAGGGTAAGATGGTTGAATTTAATTTCTAATGCAATTTAATGAAAAGTAGTTCCTCCTCGGTAGGCATTTAAGCAAAATATCAGTCACTGCATGATCCAGGGCATAATTGAATGTCCAATAAGTATAAGTATCGCCCGCTGCCATGGTAGATGCTAAAGAAACTGGAAACATAGTTTTCATTTCTCCTTCGACCAGTAGGAAACGCATCAACAGAAAACTCATCAAGAACCTTTTGCAATCTCGATTTCATTAGTCTCCTTCTTAAGAGAGAAAACTAGTCTGCATAGATGTGCTGGAAAATGTCATCAAAAATTCAAGTAAATTGTTCAATTGTTATTGATTCAATTTAGTTTTATGATTCTATGTATTAATTCATGAAAGATATGTTGACGTTCAATGATTTTCGAACTATGGAAGATTGTCAACAAATAGGAAACATTGAGAAACTCATCACTCGGCAACAGAACGAGATATAGGCATTTCGGGTCCATCTTCAAAAAATAAAGAATTTTTAAAAAAAATCTTTTTTCTTTCAAGTATATCAGTTTTTACTCAATCCTGATCATTTTGGTATATTGCACTCAATAATTGCATTGACGGAAGAAGTCATAAATGGCGAGAGCTGCTTGATCTCAACTCAGTCGCTCCCTCGATAGAAAACTGGGAAACCGCAGGTAGCCTGAGCGTTACCTACTTCTTAGACAACACAATGTAGTAATAGAACACACACTAATAAGAAATGAAAGATCCATGTTGTTTCTAGAGTCTCGAAAGCTTGATCATAGTCGCAGTTAGTCAAAACAGCGTTTTTTGACCTTTAGGTACATTATTTTTGACATTTTCATGTCTTTGCTTTGGCACATAAACTAAAAAAACGTCACGGAAAATAATTGCTCACGAAAATTGCTCACGAAAATTGCTCACGAAAATTGTCCCAAGTGGCCACAACGATGATTATGACCATCAGAAATGACATGTCTTTGCTTTGGCACATAAACTAAAAAAACGTCACGGAAAATAATTGCTCACGAAAATTGCTCACGAAAATTGTCCCAAGTGGCCACAACGATGATTATGACCATCAGAAATGACGTTTTTACCTAATGATCCCACGATTCTGAGATTTGGTATGTGGGCCCTTGAGGGACTTCTGAACACAACTGACCGATCCCAAGTCAGCTGAGTGGCTCTAGAAACCAGTTTTTTCCGTAATGATCCCACGATTCTGAGATTTGGTATGTAGCCCCTTGAGGGACTTCTGAACACAACTGACCGATCCAAGATCAGCTGAGTGGCTCTAGAATCCATTTTTTTCCCTAATGATCCCACGATTCTGAGATTTGGTATGTGGGCCCTTGAGGGACTTCTGAACACAACTGACCGATCCCAAATCAGCTGAGTGGCTCTAGAAACCAGTTTTTTCCCTAATGATCCCACGATTCTGAGATTTGGTATGTAGCCCCTTGAGGGACTTCTGAACACAACTGACCGATCCAAGATCAGCTGAGTGGCTCTAGAATCCATTTTTTTCCCTAATGATCCCACGATTCTGAGATTTGGTATGTGGGCCCTTGAGGGACTTCTGAACACAACTGACCGATCCAAGATCAGCTGAGTGGCTCTAGAAACCAGTTTTTTCCCTAATGATCCCACGATTCTGAGATTTGGTATGTAGCCCCTTGAGGGACTTCTGAACACAACTGACCGATCCAAGATCAGCTGAGTGGCTCTAGAAACCAGTTTTTTCCCTAATGATCCCACGATTCTGAGATTTGGTATGTAGCCCCTTGAGGGACTTCTGAACACAACTGACCGATCCAAGATCAGCTGAGTGGCTCTAGAATCCAGTTTTTTCCCTAATGATCCCACGATTCTGAGATTCGGTATGTGGGCCCTTGAGGGACTTCTGAACACAACTGACCGATCCCAGATCAGCTGAGTGGCTCTAGAAACCAGTTTTTTCCCTAATGATCCCACGATTCTGAGATTTCTTATGTGGGCCCTTGAGGGACTTCTGAACACAACTGACCGATCCCAGATCAGCTGAGTGGCTCTAGAATCCAGTTTTTTCCCTAATGATCCCACTATTCTGAGATTCGGTATGTAGCCCCTTGAGGGACTTCTGAACGCAACTGACTTATCCCAGATCAGCTGAGTGGCTCTAGAAACCAGTTTTTTCCCTAATGATCCCACGATTCTGAGATTTGGTATGTAGCCCCTTGAGGGACTTCTGAACACAACTGACCGATCCAAGATCAGCTGAGTGGCTCTAGAATCCAGTTTTTTCCCTAATGATCCCACGATTCTGAGATTTGGTATGTGGGCCCTTGAGGGACTTCTGAACACAACTGACCGATCCCAGATCAGCTGAGTGGCTCTAGAAACCAGTTTTTTCCCTAATGATCCCACGATTCTGAGATTTGGTATGTAGCCCCTTGAGGGACTTCTGAACACAACTGACCGATCCCACATCAGCTGAGTGGCTCTTGAATCCAGTTTTTTCCCTAATGATCCCACGATTCTGAGATTTGGTATGTAGCCCCTTGAGGGACTTCTGAACGCAACTGACCGATCCCAGATCAGCTGAGTGGCTCTAGAATCCAGTTTTTTCCCTAATGATCCCACGAATCTGAGATTTGGTATGTAGCCCCTTGAGGGACTTCTGAACACAACTGACCGATTACAGATCAGCTGAGTGGCTCTAGAATCCAGTTTTTTCCCTAATGATCCCACGAATCTGAGATTTGGTATGTAGCCCCTTGAGGGACTTCTGAACACAACTGACCGATTACAGATCAGCTGAGTGGCTCTAGAATCCAGTTTTTTCCCTAATGATAAGGAAATAATAAGAAAACACACATGAAAATGTCCCAATGTGTTGCAGACTCGTATGCAAGCATTTCTGATGATTTCCGCTTACTTTACTAAGTTTACATCAAAATTATGGTTATTGCACATTTGAATTTCACGTGAAATTTCATAAACTGTAAACTATTGGAGCTATTGAAGTTCTGTTTTTACTCATTGTTTGGGATATGAAGGTCTACATGTGGAATTTCGAAGATGCATAAATTTCAAGTTCCTAAATTCAGTAGAGCCTGAAACAGTTGCAAAAAACTGCTGTCGGGCGCTTGAACTATTCACGGATTCCCGGTTAGTTTGGATTGATTTTTTTTTAATTTCCGATGAAAGGAAAAGAGTAGACAAAAATCGCTTACAACCAAATCGTTGCTACGGAACTATCTTTTTTGTATATGATATGAGTTTCCTGTTGATGAGTTTCTAGTTAGGTAGGGACATCTTCCGTCGCATAATGGCTTATGCTAGCTTGCGTGATCTAACTCAAGTAAATCTGATATTACTTAATTCTATGTTGAATGTATTGCAGTTTTCATGAGACCACTGTGGAAAGTGAAGGAGAGGCTGAAAAGAACACGATATTTCACTTACATCTTCATGTCGTTCTGGAAAGTCGTTTGTTTCTTCTTATGCACCTTGGGCATCCGGTGGTACAGAGGCGAGAGCGTCAACCATTTCTTCACGTTGTTTTCTCGAGGTTTCTCATCGCACAAAATACGAATAACAGAGGTATGCCTTAAACTACACCATGTCAATAGTTTTTGTTAAAGAAATGAGTTACTATACTAATAGGTTTCGTAAATTCGTTATATGACTCCAACACTATTATTGTTGCACAGATACACAAAACGGTACTAAGCTTCGTATGCATCTTTTCAGCCTTCCTCCCATAACAAATCTGTTACAAATATATTATTTCAGTGAACCATCAGATACTCATATTTGCATCGTCAGGTCAAAATGAACCACATTCAGTTTTGAACGTTTCAATTCATTTTTCAATTATCCGTTTCTTACCAAGTCAAATGAATCACAGAACATCATCAGTCCATCAAAACATCAATGTAGACGATTCTGAGAGTACAATTCATGATATTTCACTGAAACCTATTGGGCAAACTAATATGCACAATTTTCAATATTAGATCGTTTTCGAAGGTTAAGCAATAAAACCATATGTAAGCAATGAAATGCCTAAATATCAAACTTAGCAGTTTTGAAGGAACCCTCTACTGAAAGGGAGAGCGTTAAAATTATCAAGAATATATAGGTACTTGAAATCCTAAACGGCGTACTTGGAATTGCAGCTGCCTCGTATAAAGGGTGTGCCTCCTATACAGCATTTCCGCTCTAAAAGTGCGATAACAGAGTTTATGAAGATACTCATTTGGCACATGTAATACATGATTTTGTGATATTTTTTCAAGAAGACAAGTGCATTTCTGGTCGATTTTTCGGTGTTATCCCGAGTTGGTGTTGTGAGGAGATGTGTTAGGTTTTGACATGCACCACTCATCAATGCATTTTAGTAATTAAGTGTTGTAGTGAGTTTAATTAACTGAATCACCCCGCAATATTTATTACTGTAATAAAATTCAACCTAATGCTGCATTAAATTTGTAGATAAGACCAACATTCGGATCGTCCAGTCTTCCTGACTTGGCAGACGTTGTCCCGACCGGTGAAGTAGTAGAGATAGACGCAGAATTCAACACTGCCATTTACGTTCTGCTCATCCAAATCTGTGCCGCCTACCTCTGCTACATCTTTGGTGAGTCTTACAACTAAATATGGATAACTTTGGGTGTTCTCCTTTAACATAACAATGCAATAAACCACACAGCAATAAGCTAATTGCTTTCCTTTTCAACATACTTTTTTACTAAGTTTTTTGTTTCGTTGTTTTGATATTTTTAGAAAATTTCTCAACATTCACCAACTATAAACTGTAAAATCGTGGTGTCCCGTGCTGTAAAGGTGTGAACCATTTTGGGAGGCACGATGCGCCAAGTTTTGATCATTTGCTAGATATATATGGGGCTTAATAATAATTATAGACCAATGATCTGCGTAGAAGGGCTATCCAATTCAGCAATAATAAACCTTTGCGTAATTTGCAGCGTTTTCCTCATGTATTTCATAACTACATACCTACAGTTATTCATAATGATTATCTACGAGTGGAATATATTCATCTTTGAGTCCCAACACAACAATCCTAGTCTCAACACAACAAGCAGTAGACATATATACGAAATGATGATTTGTAATATTCACTTCTGATGGCAGGAATTCTATGAACCTCTTCGTCATAAATACCAATGCATTTTACTACAGTCAAACTCTGCACCTTATGTCTCCATTTCTTTCAATTTATGCAGTGTAATGCCAAAGATATTCATTACAATCAGTCTCATGCTTTTCGTTCCATAGGGAAATTCGCCTGCAAGATCGTCATTCAAGGCTTCAGTTACGCTTTCCCAGTCAACCTCACGATCCCTGTGACCATCTCAATTCTCATAGCCGTCTGCGGGATTCGACACGATGACCCCTGCTTCTTCCACAAAGTCGTTCCTGATTACCTGTTCTTTGAGTCTCCTCCAGCATATTTCCTCGACGATTTCATATCTTTCATATCGAAGCAGGTGAGGAAGTCAATGAAATCAATAAAAGACTTGTTAAATGTGACATTATTCATTTCAGCGTTGCTGAAGTTCTTGACCGTGAAAATATCACCTTGTTGGAGATCTTGAGAATCGACCGAATTAAAGAAGCTTTTAGGCCAACGTTTCAAGAAATTTATTTCTCATCATCAAGGCTCTAAAACAGAGTTTTGTTTCATGGTGGATGGAGGGCTTGTTATGCAGGCCAGATGTTGGTAATTGGGTTTAACCACATAGGGAACTTAACACTTGGAAATACAATTTATTACGCATTATTAACTAATTCTGGTTGAAATATAAGAACGGGAACCTTTGGAAAAATAGTAACATGTAGTTTGATTGAGGTTGGAGCATTTCAGAACAAACTGACTGTTGTACAATTTATTGCGTTTTTCTAATCAAGTATTATATGCCCCCCGCATCAGCACGCTTGGATTTGGTTACTATGGCTGCTCTCTCAGACGTGGATCACGTTGCACATATGGACGCCGAAATGCGAGCGTTTGGCGACTACTGAAAAACTGTTTGTTCTACCCATGTACGATTCAATACTGATAGATCAGTCACTGGGTTTGAACAGGAGAAGGGACGACGAAAAGGATGTGAAAACCGAGGTGGGTAAAATTTGAACCTTCCATTCATCATGTGTAATACCTACTTTTTTGAAGAATATTTAATCAATCAATACCTACCTGCAATGCTGGTTATATTATGTACGTATTACGAATGTAAGCACACATGGAGGAATCAAGGATTGATTACCCACATCAGAATTGTTTTTTCTTCAATGAAACAGATTTTATAATCTTGTTTATATTTCGAAAAACGATTTTTACATTTTAAAGAGAAAAAATCAAGATCATATCCCAGTTGATTTTGATGAACAACTTGAACAGATCAAAACTTCTAAAGTTGAAATTCAGGTCAGTCAAACGTTCCTAATTGATGTTTTACTCGAAGGATGAATTCGTAAACAATTTTTGTTCACATGTTTTGTAGGTCGCCATTGGATGTCGTTTGTCTTTTTACAAAAAGTACTATTCATTTTGAATTCTTATTTTCAAGAATGGTCTTTAATTTTACATATTGATGATGCGTTGATTGCACCCCCCCTTCTCCTATCAAAGTCGTGCCTTCAAGAAACTGGTAGTAGTCCTTGGGGGTTTTGAGAGTGCTGAGTCCGAATCCGAAATCCGTTTTCCACGTAGACGTATAATTTTTGAGGTACGGCATCTGCTTTGAAAAAATCTTTTAGATTCCAGGATAATTTATGTTCAATTAAAATATGATATTCTTATTGGAAATTTAACTCCAAACACGCCTATACCATATGATGGGTCTAAAATGCCTCCTTCACGTGTCTTTTGCCTAAAAACTGCCAAAAATGATTATCACCTTTTAATTAAACATAAATTATCTTGGGATTTAAGTGATTTTTTTCAAAAATGCAGATGCCGTACCTATAAAATTAGACGTCTACGTGGAAAACGGGTTTCCGATTCGGATTGAACACCCTCGAAATCCCCCAGGACCAGTACCTGTTTCGTGAAGGCACGACTTTTTTTTCAGTGTTTAGTTGTTCTTACTAGGTATGTAAATATAGTGGGAGTGGTTTGTTGGACAAGCATCATAGTGTAGAATGTGGTCAATATAATATGACTCGCTTCAATGAGGGGCCCTCAGAGACCTTCGTTTACTGTTTAACACAGCTGATTCGATTCTTAGGTACTATTTAACATGATTAAGCTAATTCATTTATATTCCACGGTAGGAATTGGCTGAAAGGGAGAAGGATCCAGACGAATACTACGAGACCATATCTGTCCATACGGATGCCAGCAGCACGACTCCGAAAACGGTGAAAAAGAGTGACTCAATCACCCGGATCTACGCATGCGCAACTATGTGGCACGAAACCCAAGATGAGATGATGGAAATGTTGAAGAGTATCCTGCGGTTGGATGAGGACCAGTGCGCTCGTCGAGTAGCTCAGAAGTACCTGAGAGTTGTGGACCCGGATTACTACGAATTTGAAAGTGAGGACAATTCCACTGCAAATGTTCATACATTATGAGTTATACTTTGGAATATTATCGCCAAAAGCCTCATTCATCTCATAAAATTACACATACAAACACTCAATTACAAAGCTAGTCTTGTGTTACCTGCTGGTAACAAAAGAAGTCAATTTATCACCAGTATTGAGATCCTAGTAGGGTAAACCTGTACACTTACATTCGAACGCTCATTGAAATTGACGTCATCATCCTGGAACTGTTTTTTTTTTTTTTTTTTTTTGCATAAAAATGCACGAAAATAACTGAGATATGGTTGATTTTAAGCTCCAAACCGGCCTATCCTGATGCTTTTTTGCTTGGAAACGCACACACACAGTAAAATTACATGATGTGTAAGAGTAGTAAGCAGATTAATAGGTAGCTGATTAAAATACTTACTTTAGTCGATTAAGCGTAGCAGCAGCGGAGAGGAGGCGGCAGCAACATACCGAGTCGACGCGGACGGTAAGTTTACAATGCATCATAGATTATAATGGGGATGCCTCCCAAAAGCACGAAACGCACACGAATTGACCAAAAGAGCGTTTACCATCGTATAGAAATTTTTATAGTCCTGTTTGCTGGTGGCCACACCACCAGTGCGCGCCAAATTAATGCATTTTTAGCTCTTGATCTGTTTTTTTTTTTCCTATTTTACTACCTAAAAAGCAGGCATTATGTACCTACTTTCGCACGTTTTTATGCGAAAAAACAGCTCCAGGATGATGACGTCAATTTTAATGAGCGTTCGAATGTAAGTACACAGATTTACCCTACAGATCCTTGTCAGCATTTGGCTCTGTTTATACAACCAACGGCACTACCTCTGAGTGTAGCAGGTTAATCGCCTCTCCCTTTTGAAGGAGGAACTCTCTCACCGTCACCTCTCCTTGTTACACTACTTTAAAATCAAGGTAGTATGGCCACTATAGTGACTTAAATTCCAAACACGAAAAAATTCTTAAAAATTAACTAATTCGAAAACAAAGCGTTTAAAAAAAATCTTTACGAGGAACTTTCGATCGGAAATTAGTTGAAGAATACGTGGGTGAAGTTTTCCGAACATTAAGAGTACGTGAGACACCCTGTATAGGTTCCCACTTTCTGTGAATAAAAATATATGATCTGTATAACTGTATATAATCTGTTATCTGTCCATATAACTAAGTATCTTCTGTTGCTTGCAGCTCACATTTTCTTCGATGACGCTTTCGAAATCAGTGACGTCAACGACGACTGGTCCCAAGTGAACAGGTTCGTGAAGCTCCTCGTCTCCACCCTCGACGAGGCGGCGAGTCACGTGCACGAGACCAACATCAGGATTCGGCCGCCCATCAAATACCCGACGCCCTACGGAGGCCGACTCGTCTGGACTCTGCCCGGGAAGACGAAGATGATCGCCCACCTCAAGGACAAGTCCAAGATCAGGCACAGGAAGCGATGGAGCCAGGTAACCCAACACTGTGAAAGTCGATATATTAGTCCAGACCTGAATATAATACCTACCACCTATCGGTAACAGTATCTATTTATTTAAGAAGAAACTGATGTTATCTAATTTTATTTGTATGTCATCTAATTGTATGTATTTTAGGGTGCCCGCTATTTTGAGAACGGTGGAATTTTTATGACCTCCACCCGAAATTCGGTTTCTGATGTAAAGAACGACAGTTTACGAAAATGCAGAGCTCCATAAACTTTTCTGCAAATTGCAGTGGTATTCGTTTTCCATGACAAGTTATCACACAGAATTAGTCAAAACGTGTTTGGAATAGGGTATTACACAATCATTCACAACAATGGAAGGAAGAGGCTTGGTGTCCAGAGAGGATTTCCAGAAAATAATTGATTGTGATTTAGCTGGGTTAAGGCTGATGTTATTAGAGGTAGCCCACTGAGAGATCCTCCTCAACTCCTCATTCACCAACGAAATCCCCCCTGCCTGTTTATCGATGGTACAGTGATGGTAGAACTGAAAATCATCAGCAAACAAATGATACCAAGACCGAGCAAGGCTCGAGGGAAGGTCGTTGATGAACAAAGAGAAGAGGATGGGTCCGAGGATCGAGCTGTGGAATGCCAGCATTGACTGAACACTGGGCAGATAGTGACTCCCCACATCTCACCGCCTGCCTTCTACCACTAAGGGACGAAGCTATGAGAGAACATGCAGAGGAACCAAAGCCAAATTTGGAGTGAAGTTTAGAGAGAAGAAGGCTATGGTCGACGGCCCCAAAAGCATTGCGAAAGTCCAGCAACACAAGTATTGTACAAAGATTCTTATTTAACTTTTCACGGATGTTTTCAGTCACATTCAACAGTGCTGTGGTGCAGCTGTGCCCCATTCTAAAACCGGATTGGTAAGGCACAATCAATCCACTTGTAGATAAGTAAGTCTTCAATTGACTGTGAAGAAGGATTTCTAAAATTTTAGATAAAACTGGCAATATACTAATTGGTCGGAAGTCACTAGTGGATTTGGGATTAGAATGTTTGGGCAGAGCCAAAACTTTAGCACATTTCCAGCCCGACGGAAAAATTGATTTAGTAATACATGAGTTGATAAGGTATGTAAGATGATTCAAAATTACAGGCAACATCAATATAATGAAATGTAACGGGATGTCGTCTACACCCACTGCATTCGACTTGATTTGACTAACAGCAACAAGCACATCGTCACACTCAACATTATGGAAAGAAAAACCATCTGGATTATTAGGCACTACTAGGGTTGGGGGTAATAGCGGAGAGTCTTTCAAGAACTCGGCATTGAGTTCATCGGCAGAAAACTGGGTTGGATCTGGAGAGTTGCCTTTGATCTTGATCAAACCAAAATTCTTGATATTACTCCAAAGGGTCTTTGCATTTAAAGATAGATCTAGTTTAGGAGTGATGTAGTTTTTCTTAGCATATCGAATTAGCGATTTAACAAAGTTACGTTGTTTTTTGAATAAAACTTCATGCTGTTTGTCACCTGAACGCTTCCAACGTCGATGCAATGTGTCACGCTTCTTTATAGCATTTCGTATATCTGGAGAAAACCACGGAGTGGCCGGGTGGCGCACACGGAACTCTTGGTAAGGGGCAAACTTATCCAGTAGAAGCACAATCATCGAAGTGAAGAAAGTAACCATTGCATTTACACAGGGGGTCTCGTAAAGAAAATCCCACGAAAGATCTCGTGCATATTCAAGCACTTCGGCTTTATTCATGTTTTTGAAATTGCGCCTCCTAATTTTTGTGGGGGCAAGCTTCTGAACCGGGCATCGCACAGCAGCAATCAGGCATTTATGGGCACTAACTCCAGGAACCTCAAAGACGTCGAATCCCATAAGAAGATCGGGACATTTCATGATGCAGAGGTCTATTTTTGAGGAACACGACCCGGTTACGTGTGTGGGCCCCGAGTCCAAAATCGTCAATCCAAGAGAAGGAATAAAGGAATTGAAGTCCCTAAAACCTTTTACGTTATTATTTGGGTTAAGATTGAAATCACCCATGACAATCACCTGTTCATATTCATACACTAGACCACCCAACACAGGTTCCAAGTCGAGAATGTTTATTTGATAATCAGGAGGACGGTACACTACACCAAGCAAAAGTCGTTGTGATTTTACAGATACCTCGACAAAAAGATACTCAATTCCAGACTTGTCAGGTGATTCCAGGATAACCTTGTAGCGGAGGCCAGACCTCAAATACATTGCCACCCCACCAGCCTTCTATACCTGTCATTCCTGAGAATTCTATAGCCCGGGATGTCTACCATCCTTGAGGGAACTGTGGTTTTAAGCCAGGTTTCAGACACCCCAACCACTGCAAGTCCTGCCTCCCGAACAATAGATCTGATTTCGTCAATATGTGGCTCAAGGCTTTGAGCATTAAAGTGACCCATTGTAAATGCACGAGGAAACGATGAGGAAAACTTAATAATAGCATCAGCATAATCTGGCACAGTATCAGACAGCAAGGAATCGTTAGCATCAACAGAATCATCACCAGATGTGAACAAGTCGCTGGACAAGGCTTCCAGAAGACTACCGTCCATCGAACCTAGTCAAACCCCGCCCCCCCGACAGACAACAGAAAGCATAACACATCACCACACACATCGAACAGGTAAGAAGAAGAAAAAGAACGCAATCTGGGGGAGTGAAAAAAAAACGAGGAAGTAAAGTAACGCAGTAGGGGGATCTGCCTTATTAAGATTTAAGCAAGGAATATAGTGAGATAGTTTGACTAACGTAAAAATTATGAGAAAAAATAAAACAAAAAGAAAGCAAAAAGCGCTTAAGAAGGAAAAATGGCAATACAGCAACATGATCATGGGAATAACGAGCATATTTCAGACAGTACTGTAGAAAAATTTGAGTGATTAAACAAAACAGCTCTAGTAAGTGCTTACCTTACCTACAAGTAAACAAACGAATGTAGAACAGGTTTCAGGTCGTCAAATAGTAAGCTACAGTGAGATCGCCCATTAAAATTTAGATCTAACCAAATGACTGAGTAAAGTAACAGTAACTAGTAGGTACAACTAGCAGTGAGATCATACAATAAATTGGATTTAACCAAATGACTTGAGTACCTAACAAATATGTAACACGACGTGCAACACAACAGAAAAGAAGCAAAATAAAAAATCTTATCAAAGGCCATAAAAACCAAATTCAGTAAATTAAAGCGTTTGATAAATACTACAAACGAACATAGAACGGTACACAGGAACGTTATCAACCTAAAAATAAATGTTCGCTACTTCACGCTGTCACTCTTCAATAGCTCCACCTGCTTCAGATTGGATACGGTTTTAATCTTACCATGAATAGATATCTTGACCATCCCATCACGAGACCAGACATTTCGAACCCCAAACAGTTCCGCTGCCGTTCTATATACCAGTCTTCTTGTTGCCGACAAATCCTCGGTGAGAAGGATCCCCGTATTCTTCAAGGTACTTTTTTTCGAAAACACCTGTGATTTGACGTCATGCTGGGCGAACGAGACAATAACAACACGATGTCTAGCTTTTTTGGGCGTTGCCACAACAGCTGTTCCATCACCTTCAGCAATAGCTCCATCCGAGATGCGACTTGCAGGCGCAAGAATAGGTCCGACCCGCCTCGCACGGGTTATCTGGTTAGGTTGGAGATCTAGGTCGAGCTTTGATGATACAAATTTTTGGACGCATTCAATTGTTTTTTCTCCTTTCGTCTCAGGAAGTCCATGAATACATAAATTCAGAGCTCGAGATTCTTGATCAATAACATCAAGTTTCTCGTTCTGACACTCAATTTCACGAGAAAGGGGCAATAGGGAGTCCTCTAACACCTGTTTGAATGCATCAACGACAGTTAGCTTTAACGACTCCAAGATATCCGATATCACATTTTCAGTTATCGTAATCGTACTGCCAAGTGGCAATTTCTTAGAGATAACTTCACAAAGCATTTCGCCAACCTTATCTGTAGAGAAAGAGACGTTTTTTTCACTTGTACCTTCAATTGTGCGGTTGTAGGTGCGCCGAGGCTTACTGTTGACAAACGACTTCGACATATTCACTTTACACTAAACAGTAGCTACTTGGGTTCAAATATTCATTTGTACTAAAGAGTAGTGAGTTTGGAGAAACACTGTTAATAGAAAAACATGAAGATCACTCGATAAAACACATTAATGGGGCGAAAAATAGAGAGCTCGTTTCAGCAGATATTGCTAAGCCGCCATCTTAAGACGTCATCTTAAGACGCCATCTTAAGACGCCATCATTAGTCCAAACCTGAATACAATACCTACCTTCCCACCCATCGGTAACAGTATCTATTTATTTATGAAGAACCTGATGTTATCTAATTTTATTTGTATGTCATCTAATTGTATGTATTTTAGGGTGCCCGCTATTTTGAGAACGGTGGAATTTTTATGACCTCCACCCGAAATTCGGTTTAAAATTTCAAAAAAATGACCCCTGAATTTTTTCAAATCTTTTGCATTACAAAAACCTACGCCGGTAGCTCGATTTTGGTTTTTGAAATACGCTTTTTTTTACCAGAATCAGACTTGAATATAACTTTTACAAACTTCTTTGTAAAATTGTGAAACTTCTGTGGAGTCGCTGAACTCGCATATGCTGTCAAAAAAAGAATTCGTATTCTTGTTTTTTTTTTTTTTTTCTTTTTTTGAGACGCTGAACTCGAATTTGCTGCCAAAAAATCAATTTTTTGAAAAGTAGTAGGCATACACATTTTCATAATTAATTTTGAAAAATTGTCATTTTTTGACATGATTTTGACGATTTTGAGATTCCAAACTGTCAAAAGTTGTTGCTGTCGCCTTGTTTTGACCGCATATTCGAGTTCAGCGACCCCGAAAACGTAAGTATACGAAGTTTCACTATATTACAAAGAAGTTTGTAAAAGTTATATTCGAAAGTCTGATATTGGCAAAAGAAAAAGCAAAAAAAAAGTGTATTTCAAAAACCAAAATCGAGCTACCGGCGTAGGTTCATACTTCATACTTATATACTTCGTATTTCATACTTAAAAATATATATTTTAAAAAAAAGATTTGTTTTTTAAGAAATATACTTAGATATGGACATAATTTGTATAGTTGTATCTCATCCGATTAAATTCTTAAAAATAGTTGCAAAATATTTTATATTCAAAATACATTAAAAACACATCTATTTAATATAATTTTTTACTTTCTAGAGGAGAAATAAAAGAATAGGTACTTATCATATTTTTTGATATAAAATAATACGTTTTTTTTTTTCATTAAATATTTTTATAACCGAAATTTAAAAAAAGTCTGCCAAGTTGGATGTGGCATATAGCTTCCTCGTTTACTTATCATGAATGTATAGATAAATGAAAAGTTTTAAGATCTTGAAAAATTCCATAGCGAAAAAGAGTAAATCAAGGAGTAGTAATAAGATGTTACCGATATGATCTTCTATTAGTTCAAAGGAAACTTCATTTAAAAATTTACAAAAGTGCTATTCTGGAAGTGATTTGAACACAATCTTCTCCATCCAGTTTTCTCTCGCATGATAAAATAATTCTTCTACATCGACGTCGTAATTGTTGTTAGCAGAAGTGAAATAGTGGATGAACCCACAAATATATTGAATGAAAAATAACACTATTCCGTGAATAATGCCGCGGGGCCCGCGGGCTAATAGGATAGTTAATCCTTAATGTCATTGATTTATTTATTACACATTAAAATATCGATAATTAATTATCTGTATCTTCAGGTCATGTACATGTACTACCTTCTCGGGCATCGTCTGATGGAACTCCCTATATCTGTCGAACGGAAAGAGGTGATGGCAGAAAACACGTACCTCCTCACGCTGGACGGTGACATCGATTTCCAACCTCACGCTGTTAGGCTGCTGATTGATTTGATGAAAAAGAACAGAAACCTTGGAGCTGCATGCGGCCGTATTCATCCTATTGGATCAGGTGAATAATTGGGATAGAGCAGTGATAGTTATTTAGTATCTACACTATAATAATAAATTATAGTATATTACGAGTAGTATCAATAGTATAATCTATAATATTATAGCCGGTTACAATTTTATAGTTAGGTACGTACTATTATCAACAACCAGATAACTAGTCTTCAATCATTTCACACTATATTACTGTCTACAGATGATTTTGATGTATCAAGGTAGGTGGATTCATCCCGCAAAATCAAACTGACGAAGTTATTTAAGCATGGCCACCGAGTAAAAAGAAGAAATTAGTATGAAGTCTGTAGTATTGGAAGAGCTAATTGATCGAGGATAGCTTCTCTCTTCTTTACCTCTTCTGCATTATTGTAACCTCACAAAAACCCCATCACCTACCAGCTAGTCAAAACAACTATGCAGATAAATACGTAGCACGAAAGGCTTAAACAAATTGTATAGGTCACTCGGTCAATAATGGGATGGTGCAAATAACTTTTAAACTCGTCCTCTCAGGCGGCTTTCACACTGGTTAGACACGAGACATCAGACCAGTAGACACGCGACTTGTAACATAAGACAAGTCCTTTCAGACACAAGAGACATGTGCTTTTTGTATTTAGTCAAGTTAGCCATCTTGTCGATAGTGTTATCACTCAAAATGAGTTCATCATCAGATGACAAGTTATTAATTGCTGTAGTTATAAGGAGGGTTATAATGAACTGTGGGTTCATCCCTACTGGCAAAATGCGGAGGAACACAGCCCGTATGTGTTGTCCGAAAAACGTCTACCTATCTCTCCCACGGAAGTTCCAAGCGGAAACGAGGTACGAGGAACAACACTCTGTTTATGGAAGCGAAGTGCTGGACAGAAACTGAAAAATGTGAATCACACAAACCGACTAGAGACGCGTGTTTTGAGAGCCTGGAACCAAGGGACGCCTGCCATTGCTGATAATACTAACCCACAATGCCATGAGACCCCGAATTCCAACCTACCGGATCTCTTCAGACACTTGTTTCATGTTTCAAGAAGATATGAAGCACGCGTCTCCTCAGTGTGAAAGCTCTCATACATTTCAATGGGTGGGATTTGGAAGAAGCTTGTCGCGCGTTACTGGTCTGATGTCTGACCAGTGTGGAAGAAAGAACTTTGATCGTCTGAGGCCATCCTTTTTTTTCGTGACATCTGTCCTCCTCCTAGCAACCAACTTTCACCCCTCCAGCTCAGCTTAACCCTCAAAACCCCAATAAAAAATATAAAACACAGTGATCCCTTAATTTTGAACTAAATTTTCAGAAATCTCTTACTTTGTCCATTAAATAATGAACCATTTTTGAAGATTTTTAAAAATTGTTCAGCATGACCTCAACTCTTCAGTGACTTATACAATATCTTAGACCCTTGAAAGAGACCATTTGACGACCATTTGTTTGAAGACGCAAAAATCTATTTTTTTACGAAAGTTGTCCTTGGTTTACTTCAGACTGAACCATTCTATTGAGATGGGGTTTGACGTAAGCCCTTTTTCTGGATGTCTACTAAAAAGTGAAAATTTGTCTCAGTGGACTTTACAATTCACCAACACAAGTCCAAAACTGAGTTTTTTCGAGAGTGGTCCCTTAATGTTGCACAGCAGTGTAGAACCAATGAAAAATAAGTTGCTGTATGGGCCAATGTCATTAGGTAAAACTGCTGTGTGATGCCAAAAATGAGTAAAATAAACAAATATGAATCTAATTGAAACCCATGACGGTGAACAGTGAACAATAGTTATAGCAGTTGCTTTTGAACAACTGGAATAATCCTGTATATTTACTTACGAAGTTCTTGTTCTTTAACACCTCACCTAATCTTGTTTCGCTACACAAATACTTGAAGCTTTCAAGAGACACACATTCATTTGTGAACTCGAATGTTCATGTATCCACGCATACATTTTCGTTAAGGTACAATACATAATTTAACCTCAGCACTAATAAGAAGAAATTATTCATATAGAAGCTTGTAACACTAATGTGAATCGTTTCACGTTTGAAGGTAGAAATTAAAGAGTTCTGTGAATACACACAAACATAATATATATATTTCATAGATGAAACAAACAGAACAATCAAATTGTTGTATATTTTTAGGGCCTATGGTGTGGTACCAGATGTTCGAATACGCAATCGGTCATTGGCTGCAAAAGGCAACTGAACATATGATTGGGTGTGTGCTTTGTAGCCCAGGATGTTTCTCGCTGTTCAGAGGTAAAGCCCTTATGGATGACAATGTAATGAAGAAGTACACCATCAAGTCTAACGAGGCTCGTCACTACGTCCAATACGATCAAGGTATGATATTAATTTGGATAAATCATCACACATTTAGGTTCGATTTCAGAAAAGTCATTGCTTGCTGGTCTTTTCGCAATAGAAGCGTCAATAATAGGTTCAATTTGATTTGATTATGATGACAATCAACATCAATCTGATGTAGGTAATACAAATAGACATGGTTTTACTTCCTTCCACAGGAGAGGATCGTTGGTTATGCACCCTGCTTCTTCAGAGAGGTTACAGAGTAGAGTATTCAGCTGCCAGCGATGCCTACACGCACTGTCCCGAAGGATTCAACGAGTTTTACAACCAGAGACGTAGGTGGGTACCATCAACTATGGCTAACATCATGGATCTTCTTATGGACTACAAGGCAACTATTAAAATCAACGACAACATCTCACTTCCTTATATTTGGTACCAGGTAAGCCTTTATGAATTCTTCAGTAATGGAAGTTGTAGGTGTAATAAGGTTTTTGGATGAAATCTGGAATAAAGAATAAATTAGTGCACTCTAATAATCATTCGATTTTCATCCACAGTTCATGTTGATGGGTGGTACTATTCTCGGACCTGGAACTATATTCCTTATGTTGGTGGGGGCTTTCGTGGCGGCATTCAAGATTGACAACTGGACCAGTTTCTACTACAATATCATTCCTATTATGTTCTTCATGTTAGTTTGCTTTACTTGCAAGTCAGAAATACAGGTAAGGCATTTCTTTACAATATATTGGGTAACACGGAGTGAATCGGATCAATTTTCAACTTGCCTGCATCAGCTGTACGAAAACTTGCCTAATTAGTGAATGATTGCGTTAAATCCCGGTTAGGCCATCATCTTAACTATTAGATTGTTTGTTACTGATTTTGAGTCACATTTTTCGTCAATAGTTTTGAATTTTGAGTCCGTTTGAATTCCGTTTGAAAATTCCTTCTATCATGAATGGTTGATTTAATATATTCTTCAAGTTTCATGATCCTATTTACCCTTAATATATACATAGGGTGCACCGGATCACTGTTTTACCCAGAAAAGCTGGCTCTGACCTTGGAAAGTGCAATGGGATCATAAAATGAATTTTCAAAAATGTGTTCAGAAGGTACAAAAAATAATTTTTACCCAAAATAATACATTTCTCTTCATTTTACTCAATTTTTGGATAAATTTTAGGCCACTAAAACACCAAAATTACAGTCAATCAGCAACCAACAATTTCTGGCACAAACATTGCTTGCCTCCTCTTGAACGGTTTACCGTTCGCATTTATGCTATCTGTCCTCCATGAAGCAGAAGGTTTCAGTGCCCAGGAAAAGGCCAGGCTGAGGAAATAAGTCCATGGGTTAATGAGCTCCGGTAGTGCCAGTTCATAGGAAATTTACCTACTGATTGTTGACTTGCTGGAGTGAAAAGCCTCTTTTGGCAGTAGTTAGCCAGGACCAAGGCAACTTCTTTGACCTCATAATTTTAGTGTGGTCCATCTTGGTATTTTTTGACGTATTACCCAGTATTTCTACACAAAAACATTCAGATAACAATCTCCTTCCCAGCAGCACCAGAAAAAACCACTTATATCCATGATTCTATTCACCCCTCATCAACATCGAAGAGGCACTCATTTGGTTAACAATTTGCCATAAATTGTACATACCTTTTATTTGAAATGCAGTTAACAGCAAGTTGGCTTGGGTGTAGGATCACACGTAAAAACGAAAAAGCTGGACCAAACCCTTATTTTATCAGTGAAGTTGGGAAAGTTTAGCCAGTGAAGTTTGAGTGCCACTTCTTCTTCATCTTCTTTAAAGAAATGATGGACACATTTCTGATCAGAGAATGCTTTGCAATTGTTCAAAATAGGATCAAAAAGATGTGTAGAATCGATTTATTGTAGTCCCGATTCTGTAACCCTAACTCAACCGAAATTATGAGGGTTCACATAACTTTTCCCAAAATTGATCCGATTCACCCCACTGATCCTGTTTTCCTAGTTTTACGAAACAGGCCATCAAAAATTTATCATGTTTTCCTCTATGTCTAACACTTTACATAAAAATTATTTTTTCATTTTAGTTACTGCTAGCTCAAATGTTATCAACGGCGTACGCTCTCATCATGATGGCGGTAATCGTGGGTACAGCACTCCAGTTGGGCGAGGACGGAGCAGGTTCCCCTTCGGCGATTTTCCTTATGGGGATGGTGGGCTCCATGGTGATAGCAGCTTGTTTACATCCGCAAGAGTTCTGGTGTATAGTCCCAGGAGCGATTTATCTTTTGTCGATTCCCTGCATGTACCTTCTCTTGATTTTGTATTCAATCATTAATCTCAACGTAGTCACATGGGGTGAGTGTGATGTTCTTCAACTTTTTAATTAATTAAATGTACAGCTATTTTGCTTATTTAGATAGTGACATTTGAATGTTTAAGTGTCCATGTTTTGATATTCCCAGCCAAGCAATCAATTTAAAAGAGCTGTCCCGTTTGATTTCCTGATGTTATGATGTTTTACAAAAAATGCAGTCTAATTCATTAATGATTAACAGAATTTTATAAGTAGTTACTTAATTACTTGTCAAGCTATTAGCAAACTTGACAGCCTCTAGAATCACTCGTTGTACTCTATGCTCCATAGGAAAACTGACTCCAGCTAACTCATTTTGATAAAATAGGCAATGAAAATTGTATACCCTAATGAGTAACTATTGAATCTTCAGGAACTCGTGAGGTAGCAGTTAAAAAGACTAAGAAAGAACTCGTAGAAGAAAAGAAAAATGCTGAAAAAGCAAAGAAAGCCGCTAGCCAGAAGAACCTCCTCAGTTTCCTGCAGAATGTTCCTCAACCTGGAGACAACGAAGAAGGGTCGATTGAGTTTTCTTTGGCTGGTCTATTCCGTTGTATGTTCTGCACTTATCCCAAACCTGTAGATGAAAAGGAACAACTTGTCAGAATAGCAGAGTCGCTGGAAGCATTGGAAAAGAGATTCGAAGGAATCGAAAAGTTAGTTACAATGCTGATGTGTAGTTTTTTGCTCCTATTCTTTATAATCAAAATAGGTACCTAAAGACAATACTTCACTTGTGTTTCCTTCACACGAAAAAATCGTTTTCACTGACTTTTTCCTCAGGATCGTTGACCCACACGGTCATGTAACTCATCATCATAGGAAGCGAACGGCTTCGTCGAGCAGTAAAGACCATAATCTTGCTGCGTTAAGCGAAGACCCTGCTGAGGAAGATCAGCTTAGCGAAGACAGTGATACGGCTAGCACGGGTAAATCACAAAGCGATATTTTATCAAATCATATTTCTACGCCAACTATAATACGGTTGTGCGGTTGTTAGGTTTACCTACCTTTCGGAACTGTTTTCTACAAAATCCCACTGTTTCTTCACTGTTTCAATTTTTATTGAAAACAAATTCCCTACCCTAGATGAACCTAAAATTGAACGCAATGACGATATCAACCCCTACTGGATTGAAGACAAGGACCTGAAAAAGGGATCAGTTGCGTTCCTCTCAGCTAACGAGATGCAGTTTTGGAGGGATCTTTTGGAAAAATATCTGTACCCGATTGACGACGACAAGAACGAAAGGGTAACACATCGCATTCAGAACATCGGAAATTACTATTGCAATTTTTTTAAATTCAAATATTTCAATTCAGAAGTTTCATTAGTACTGAAAGCAAGTAACATACATAGCTTATAATTAGAAATACCAGTAGCACTTTCTGATTATCTATTCCAGATTTCGAATCGCTCGACAACAAAAATTGTCTACAGCATCGTATCATTTATTGATAATGAATGACTAATTGAGTTAAAATCTTGATCATTGACTTGCTTAAAGGTGTGCGTTCAGAAATAGTAAACTGAACGATTTGTGTAACTTGATAGTATTAGTAGCAATGATAGGAATGAATATACATATTGATAACTAGCATGCAACGTTCCAAACAATATAAATAACAGGCGTATCCAAGATTAAGAAAAAGGACCGTTCCATTGGACAAACCCAATATTTCCCCTTCTATCTGTGGAACTAGTCTGATGTGTTTTAGGAAAGAATAGCCAAGGATCTCATCGAACTAAGGAACTCGTCAGTGTTTGCCTTTTTCATGATCAACGCGTTGTTCGTCCTCATTGTTTTCCTCCTCCAGCTCAACAAGGAACTGTTGCATTTCAAATGGCCCTTTGGAGTCAAGACAAATATTACTTATGATGAAGTGACCCAAGAGGTGAGGTTAACTCGGTCTCCGCTCGGCAGAAACCCTCGACTAACCCCAATCTGCCGGGACGGAGACCTATTTTTTACATTATTGTACATTTTTTGGGTGTTTTGATTTTTTGTTTTCAGGCGAGAATCGCGGCAGATCTCAAAGAACTACGGAATAAATCCGTATTTGCCTTCTTTATGATGAACGCACTTTTTGTTCTTATCGTGTTCTTGCTGCAACTCAATAAGGACAGCATAAACGTTCATTGGCCGTTTGGGGTCAAGACGAACATAACTTACATAGAGGAGACATCTGAGGTATCTGTTGAACATCTCTGAAAAGCATCGAGCATGGCTCCCAGTGGTACACACGTTCTGTTATGGGGCATACATCCTCTTTGTAAATCTTCCTTTGCGTGGTGGTTACCTGATTACTGTAACTTGAAGCCTCACACGCCGACACCATATTACAAATTATAATCACTGTTCAGTCGAAATAAAAGGCACCTTGCTTACTAGCCCCAAGAGCCCAGCAGTGTAGATTCGCCAAGGAAAAACCCCTAGTTGCAAATCTGCATCCAACACTAGGAACATTTCAGATACAGTCCAGGAAAATGGACTCTAGAAGGCCCATTAGCTCCCAGCTCCAACCCTATTTCTGCAGAATTTGGTTCCTTGGCATATGTAAAAATAGCCATCTTGTTAAGCATCCGTGCTGGAATACGGAAATGCTTGCTAAACATCTTGAAGGAATCGGTAGCAAATGTGGACTTAGTGCCTATTGACAGTCCTCAAGCTCCATAATAGGACCATCTGTCAACTGCCAAAATATTCACAGGCAAATGGTTGACAGTGCCTTCTTTAATGTCGTATGTACATTCACCTGATCATCAAACATCATTTTACACCATTTTAGGCATCTATAATTAAACTGGAATTTAAAATCTAAATATTAGGTATAAATCTCAATAATAGTAGACTTTATTCATATTTTGTTCTTAAACCCCAAAATATAGAGGCACAAGTTAAATTTCTCCAAAATCCAACAACAATGAAGAACATTTGAAAATATAAATCATAAAAAGCGTTCCCGACTGAACAATTTCGGTGTATTCACTTCAAATAGAAACATCTCTCGAACCACCACACTTTTTCCTGAATTCTCCAAATAACCACCACAGAATGAAACCCACTGTTTTAACTCATAAAAATTTATTCACAAAAAGCACAACGTTTTGAATGGAGCATGATTTTTGTACAATATTAACATTATGTGTAATAACGCCAAATTTTAACACATCCACAGCTGTGGCATTTTCAAACCAATCGAAGGTGCGTTCAGAGTACTAAAGAAGCCGCAAGTTCGCTAAATACTTCTCGAATGATCCAATAATTAACTAATCATTCGGGCATTTTTACTTCCTTCTTTTCTCATTCTATTCATCACTTCTTTCATTTTCATTCTTCGGCTCATCTTTCTTTCCACTTTCTATTTTCATTAACTCGCTTCGTATCTCACCTCACCCAAACCTTTCATTTTCATATTTCAGGTCATTTTCGAGTCGAGTGAAATATGCCACAACTCCACAATGTGTTGAATGTATGAACAATAATATAGAACTTATATGTTCCAATAAATAACAATCGGTGCATGGTGCGAGTGTCATTATTAAACGTGTGTTGTTTTTATCTAACCATTCTGTACATATGCCATATATATAATTATACATATATTTTAATATGTTTTGAAAACTAGAATAGATCACGATAGTTATTTTCTATACATGAATGGTACTTTCATGCCTAACATGCAGTACCTACTCACTCAATCAGTCAGTAATTTGTCTCAAGCTTGGTGCATTCATGATTTAGGAGCTTTGTTTCATGTTTCTATGTTTCATCTGATGCCACTCCTAGTAAATCATTAAATATCTGAGTAAATAATAAGTCTGAATTAAATAATAACCTGAAGCTATCATCTAGTTTAAATTTATTAAACAATTTTATCATTCGTCCAAAATGTAGTTTTTAGTTTTGCATTTCCGTTTAAATCCATGAAACCAATATGCACCATCAAAATATAATATTAGGCATACATTTCTGTACTTATCGGTAATTGTTGCTGTAATTTATGTAAAAATGGGGCTTTAAATGAACATTTCATTCAGTGTACATTATCGCACAATATCAATTATATTGTATATAAGAAGTACCTTACTGGGAGCGCAGAGTAGCAATTTGCTGAGTAGGATTAGAAACAAAAACAGCTTTGATCAGTAATGTCGTTTTTTCTTAGTTTAAAGAGTCGTTCTTAAACAAGTTGTATGACATAATATTCTCATTCCAAATTCTGATTTACTATTAAATTTAAATTGATTTTTATGGTAGGCATTTACCTCTGTGTGCTGACATTTTATTTTCCCTCTTTAGGTACTCATATCAAAAGAGTATTTGCAACTGGAACCCATCGGTCTGGTCTTCGTGTTCTTCTTCGCTCTGATCATAGTCATTCAGTTCATCGCTATGTTATTCCATCGTTTTGGAACGATATCCCACATTTTGGCTTCAACAGATCTCAATCTGTGTTGCAATAAAAAGGTGAGTAATTTCGAATGAACCACATTCGAAATCCATACACACTATTTCAAACACACGATACTCGTATAGTATTAGGTTATTACATTAAGGGAAAGTAATGGCGTTTGTCATGCAAAAATTACTGAGATCTATCCAGGTTTGAGTTACCTATTTCCTCACTTCCGCCAGACTTGCTTATGCCGATTATTTAATTTGGTTAGATAATTTGAAGTTAAATGTAGTTTATGGAGTTACTTTTGTCGTATACTTTTGCCTATATTTATTTGGTCACCATTAAGAGATCTGTTGCCTAGATGTAAAGGTGAGATATACAGAGCGCAGTATACAGGGTGGTCCCAAACTCAACGAACTTCGTTTGAAGTGATACGTTTGATCAGCGTGAAATTTCCCATGAGACCTCAAACTAGGTCCGTTAAGTTTGGGGCTACCTTGTGTACCGATATGTACACCAGCATTCGTCCTGGGGGCGGTAGTGCATTTTAGGTGGTGACGTGATGCAAGGAGGGGCATAACCTATGTAAAGGTAGGTATACCTACATACTTCATCAGTTAGGATCAAATAGGACTTTCACCTTGCTTACTTTTTCAATGAGATTTCGGAACGCTTTCACGGGAATCAACAGTAGGAACTACGAATTTTGTCTTAGGAAAGGAACTATCTGTTCACTAACCTTGTACGTTGGAACTACCCATACTGCTACCGAAAAGGTAGGAAAGATATGTTCATCAATCTGTAGATCGTTGTTGCCATCTGCCGAACCTGAACACTAGTATCTTTCTTTCATACAAATCGTTTCCTACGTCATGAACGGATAGATAGATACTATTCATTTTTACATAGATAATCATTTATTTCAGTAGCTCATTTTTATTTAAAAACTCGTTAAAACAACCAAGTTTATTTACCATGTCTTAAAGGCCCGGTATCTAGAAACAGAGGTAAAACTAGTGGCAGCATCCCCGGGAGGTATAGTCGAGGCAGAGGGTATGTACAAAGCGTAACTGAACACAAGCAGATACGGAATCTATTCATAGTACGGCAGTATTAGCAAGAAGTTTTACCTTCTCCATGCGAACATTTCGTAATTGGTGGGCCGGAAAACTAATTGGGTGGGTGGCAACGCTTGCGGTTTTATTGGTAGTACGCACCGACGTTAGCATCACTCAAACCGCCGGTCAATTTATTGTTTCACGTGAGTCTTGATTTTCCAATGGCCCTAGC
The DNA here is from genome assembly GCA_030762985.1 of Adelphocoris suturalis. Taxonomy (NCBI): domain Eukaryota; kingdom Metazoa; phylum Arthropoda; class Insecta; order Hemiptera; family Miridae; genus Adelphocoris; species Adelphocoris suturalis. The sequence continues at coordinate 121,548,283 of CM061042.1, forward strand.
CAATCACAGAGCTTACCTCCGCAAACAGCATAGGTCCCCCTGCAGTCATAGCTGGGGCAGGGGTACCCAGGGTTTGAGAGATAACCCCTAGGGTAGGTGTAGGGGGGTAACCCCGTTCTAGGTACCCGGCCCTAGAATGTTCCATTTATACGCGCGCATATCAATATTTCCATTTCATTTTGCTTTTCAGGTTGAAGACATGTCGCAGGACAATTTGCTGGACAAGCAAGCTGTGGACATCGTTAGACACTTACAACGGTTGAAAGGCATCAACGGCGATTATGACAACGAATCCGGATCCTCAGCGGACCGAGTGGGCAGAAGAAGAACTATTTACAATCTGGAGAAACAGAAACAGAAAACAAGGACGATAGGAACGCTGGACGTTGCTTTCAGGAAAAGGTTCCTGCAGATGAAAATGGAAGACGGAGAAGATGCTGATCATGGTAAGTGTCATGACCTACAATATTGTCCTTTATATAAAAATTAGGTACTGTTAACTGATTAACCATAGATACAAGTTTGCAGATGGCTCAAAATTAAAAATTGTGGGAAAATCTGTATCAAGTAATGTCACTATCTTGATCTATTCCTCACTTACAACTAAGGCGCAAATAAACCTAGATACTCAGATACTCTGGAAATTCACTCTCTCCTAAAAATTCAGAAACTCTTACAGAACCATAACCTATAACAATTGTAATGGAGATCAATGGAGAGCATTAACAGCTTATCTCTTATTGCATCTTTTTATGATGTACTGTATATCAAACAGCATGAGTAGGGGAACCATTTGAGCCCCCCCCCCCCACGCAGAACAAATATGCCCTATCCAGCTGGCTAAATATAGCATTTCCAGGTCAAATGAAACCTTTTCCAAAGCAAATGAATTCTTTTCCGAACCAAATGATTTATTTTCCAAACCAAATAGTATGTATCTGTGAAATAAGCAATAAATATATACCCAAATTAGTTAGTACGATCATTGAATTAATTAATTACAACATCTTTGGAATTCAGTCAGAAATAGAGACTATTTTCAAGGAAGGAAAACAAATACCCGTTAGCCTCAAAAAAGGACATAGTGGCCCATATTATTGGCCGCACTTGTTCCTCCATGCGGCGCGGCGTGGCGAGTAGGTACCTTCTTCACATTCTACATTTCGAAATTCCTCAAATTAACATGTCTCTTACTAAGTCGAGGTCTACTCAAAAATAATAAACCAATAATGAACTTATTTATTTATAGAATTTCCAGTTCGACAACTTTTTATCTGTAGACACCTGCGATTCGCAAAGGTTTCATTCACTCCATTTGGCTGACTTTCGCAAATGATATAGTTTGGTTTGGAAAATGATTCATTTGGTTTGGAAAATGATTCATTAGGTTTGGAATAGGTTTCATTTGGTTTGGAATAGGTTTCATTCGGTTTGGAAATGGATTAATTTGATTTGGAAAATGTTTCATTTGGTTTGGAATAAGTTTCATTTGGTTTGGAATAGGTTTCGTTTGGTTTAGAAAAGGATTCATTTGATATGGAAAAGATTTCATTTGGTTTGGAAAAGGATTAATTTGATTTGGAAAAAGTTTCATTTGGTTTGGAAAATTATTCTTTTTTTTTTTTTTTTTTTTTGGAATAAGTTTCATTTGGTTTGGGATAGGTTTCATTTGGTTTACAAAAGGATTCATTTAATTTGGAAAAGGTTTAATTTGGTTTGGAAAATTATTCAATTTTTTAAGTTTCATTTGGTTTGGAATAGGTTTCATTTGGCTTAGAAGGATTCATTTAATTTGGAAAAGGATTCATTTGGTTTGGAAAAAGATTAATTTGATTTGGAAAAGGCTTCATTACCTAGGTTTGGGATAGGTTTCATTTGGTTTGGAATAGCTTTCATTTGGTTTAGAAAAGGATTCATTACATTTGGAAAAAGTTTCATTTGGTTTGGAAAAGGATTAATTAGATTCGGAAAAGCTTTCATTTGACATGGAAATGCTATACACCAAACAGTAGATTATCAAAATTTATTTTCATTTTTAGTATTTAACAGAGGAATATCTTTTGACATTTTTCAGCTACTCCTGTGCTTGGCCGCAAACTGACTATGAGACGAGAAGTCCGGGAAGCTCTTGAAGTTCGCAGGAGGTCTCTGCAAGCTGAAAGGAGGAAGTCGCAAATGCAGACGCTGGGAGTCCAAAACAACATCGTCCGCGGCCAAAGGATCTCCAACGCCGGCTCTCACGTCAAAGATTTGTTCGAGGGCCACAACCCGGCTTACGAGCCGGGAGACGACGAAACCAACTCCCTCAGGATGACGAGTGTTGCTCGGAATTGGGCTGAGTTAGAACGCAACGGAAACGCCCACCTATAGAACTCCTAGCATTCTATAGAATTGACACGTTTGATCAATTAATCTTGGCGGAGAATTAAGAATTCGGGCGAATAACCTTTAAAAAAAAAGGCCAAACCTCCCAATTGTACTGAACGAAACAAAGCACGTTCATTACTGGTTAGTGGGCCAATTTAATGAGACTTGATACCCGAGTAATAAATATATATATGTTAGTAAATATGTGCCTAAAAATAAAAGGCATGTAATGCCTAGAAAACACTGCCACGTTGGGGTGCTTTAAAAAGAACCCTACACTGCCGGACCCATGAGCTGAAAATGTTACTTATTTCGAGATTTGGTACCCAATTCTTAAAATATCATCGCCAATGCCCGATGAATTGAGAATCTCGTTTTTCGTCACGACTTGAACAAATATCTCGACTGATATAAATTATAAATCAATTATTTTAGCAAGTACTTTTGTCATCATTGGACCGCCCTTCTTCGTGTATGCCAATAGATTTGTAGGTAATGAATTTAAAATTCATTTATAGATGTTATATAAAAATAGGAAGTTCGCTTCATTAGAACGAACACTGCCTTTGAGATTTTACAATCAACGCTTACTTTTTGTTACTAGCATAACTCTCTCTAGGTGTATAACTATGAGCGCTATTTTAAACTCAAATATGTTGGGTCCAAATAACATTTTTATAGAAATTGGAATAACTATTAAGAATATTTCAAGAATCAGTAACCATAAACTGATTCAAGCTTACATAGTGTGATTAAGTTTTTATTCAGCAATCTAATTGCTTCAGTGAGTTATTGGGCAGTACAAAAATCGTACTAAGCCAATAAGCGTGATATGAAATTGATTGTTTCTATTAAATCGTAAAAAAATTTTATAGTTCATACATTTCATAATGATGGTTTAATTGTCTAATACCTAACGCCCTTCGGTTACGAAATTGTACATAACTCTGTGTTGTCCTTATATTTATTTTGTCACGATAAAAATGCTAGTTGCTCAATTTGTTTTTGTTATTGTCAATTTCGAATGATCGTTTTGTGAAAGTATAGATAATATTTTGTGCGTTGAAATTGTACAAATATGTGACAATTTCAAGTGAGTATCACTGATTAATTGCAACTTTTTTTTAAATATATGACTCAAATTGTGATATATATAAGTATTATGTTATTGGTAATTTATTTCAAGCCTATGATCCCATAAAATAGTAGGCTTATATGTACAGGTTAACTCTGTTCCTCCTTTTGTTGCTCGTTGACTCCAAACACACAAGTAACTTCCTCACAGCCCAGGAGCCAAGGCCGAAAATAAGTCTACTAATTTCCGGAGAATAATTGAGAGTAAATTCTGAAAATGTAGTCAGTTCTGAGTAAGAAAATCTTTGTCTGCCCTATCGAAATTGGTGGAATGCGGAATGGCGGCCTCATGATAGCTTAGTTTGCGCATATCAACGTTTATCTCTAATAATCAGAGCCCTTCACAACATGGCATTTATTTTTGCCAAACGTGGCTCTAAAAAACATGGTAAAATGGCACTTATTTTGGCCAAACATGGCATTTATTCTTCAAAATCCAAACTTTTTTCTTTTTTTTCTACCATTGATAGGCCAATTAAAACTTGCCATTTTAATTACATTATGTCCTTTATTTACAAAGAGTATTCTACAAATTGAAAATTGACTACAAAAAATTGAATAAAGGAGAATATATAGGAGAATAAAGAACCTCTGGGTTAAAATTGTTGTAGAACAATTTCAGGCGGGCCGAGATGCTATCCATGCAGAAACCAAGGCGTCGGTCACTTAAAATATATTTAAATTTTGAAAATGACCTCTCTACGTCAGCTGATGTTGACGGGGCAAACTTCATTGAGAGAACATCTGCAGCTTCCCAGTCTTCCTTCAGGGTGGCTACCTCCCCTGCCAGATTGGCAGCTACGTTCTTTTCATCTCCTCCCATCCACAATTCCTGGAGAGGACGGCCTTCACCTTTTCTTTAATCTTCTCCCCGACAGCTTCTGGACAGTCCATCTTCGAAATGTTATCCATCTTCTCCACAGATGTGGTGAGCAGCGTCTTTTTTCACAAATTTTTAAGAAAATCAGGTGAAAAATGGCACAAACGTAGCATTTTCCCAGAAATTAGCAAAAATGGCATTTTACCCAAAAATTGGCCAAACATGGCACTTAAGGATGGCGCCATGGCAAAATGGCACTTGAAGGGCTCTGCTAATAATTCCTGAACCATACATTCTATAGAAATTTTTTTATACGTAGCAAAGATGATTTCGGTAAATAGAAAATCGAGATGCAGCTTTTAAAGCATTAAAATAGGTAAATTAGGGAACGAGAAAATGGTACTTAAGTAATTTACGTTAGCGCATGCGCAGAATGAAGTAATGAATTGAGAACAATGAAATCGGTAGGGGAACATTTGCAGCCTAACCCACCACATTCTCTAAAAATTGCATCAAAATCGGATGAAAATTGAGCAAATTGAGCTGGCTTGAGGATTGCGCAGCAGCAATTAATGATGCAATTGTTTTGAAATCGATAAGGGCTGATCAAATTGTTTTCTCCCCACTATCCTCCGAATTAGGGTGGTTAGATATCGGAAGACTTGGATGTGATCAATACCTACATGAATACATGAATCACTGAAATATTTTAAATGATCTTTAAAAATTTCATTTCGGTAAATATTAAATCAAGGTGTAGCGTAAAACGTTAAAATTGGTAAATTAGGGAACGAGAAAATAGTGCTTAAATAATTTACGTTAGCGTAACCCGCACATCGGGTGCAAATTGAGGAAATTAAGCTCGTTACAAGGATTGCATACTCGCGCAGCAGCTACTAATGATACAATTGTTTTGAAATCGATGAGGGCTGAACGAATCGTCTTCTTCTAACTATCCTCCGAAATTGTGCGAGATCGGAAGACTTGGGGGGATCTATACCTACATGAATACATGTATCATTGAAATATTTTAATTGATATTTAAAAATTCCATTTCGGTATACAGTAATTCAAGACGACACGTAAAACGTTAAAATTGGTATATTAGGATGGTGCTTGAAGTAATTTACATTAGCGCATGCACGGAATGATGTACTTAATTGAGAACAATTAAATGAGTAGGGAACCATCTACAGCCTAACTCGCACATTCCCTGAAAATTTCATCAAAATTAGATGAAAATTGAGAAATTTAAGCTCGTCACAAGGGTTACGCACTTGCGCATGCACAGCAACTACTAATGATATAATCGCTTTGAAATTGATATGGGCTGAATAAATCGTCTTCCCCCAACTATTCTTCGAATCGGAAGACTAGGGTGGTATCTTAACCATTAATACATGAAACATTGAAATGTTTTAAATGATCTTAAAAAATTCCATAGCAGAAAATAAAAAATCAAGATGTAGCGAAAAACGTTAAAATTGGTAAATTATGAAACGATAAAATGGTGCTCAATGTAATTTACAATAGTGCATGCGCAGAATGAAATAATTAATTGATAACACTGCAGTTGGTAGAGTACCATCTACAGCCTAACCCGCACATTTCCTTGAAATTTTATCAAAATCGGATGAAAGTTGAGGAAATTGAACTCTTTACAATTATTACACATTCGCGCATCCGCAGCAGCTACTATTGATACAATTGTTTTGAAATTGATATGGGTTTTTCAAATCGTCTTCTTCCAACAATCCTCCAAATTCGAGCGAGATTGGATGACTAGAGCGCGAGAAAATGATGCTAGATGGAATTTACGTTTGAGCATGCGCTGAGTGAAGTATTCATTTGGGAACAATGAAACTGATAGGAGATATACGTCTACTCTCTGACAGACTAGAGTAACTTTTTTCCCTCTCACAAACTCGCGAAACTGCTTAATCAGCGAAAATGGACTTATACCTTCAAAAGATTAAGATAGTTGATCTCTACATTATGTGAATATTTCATGGTCCTAGTTAGTTCCCTTAGGTTTCTTCCGGCAGCTGTTTTTTAACAGTAAAAACCACCGAAAATTGGATTTTACATACAGAATCAAAGTTTGTTTTTGTTCTCCTAAAAAGTTGCGTTTTTGCAGTTACGCGAGTTTGTGGGAGGAAAAAAAGTTACGCTAGTTTGTCAGGGAGGGGACTAGATAGAGAAATAATTAATAATAAATAATTATTATTTTAGGAGATTTATCATCTCTATCTCTATTATTTATAAGAATGAAACTCCGTCTGTCTGTTTGTCTGTTTGTTTGTCTGTCGTGTCTATGCACGGCCAAACGGCTGAGTGGGGGGAGTGTACGAGTGGGGGGATCTTCTTGAGATTTTCCAAAAGTGGGAGCGAGCGAATTTAAAATTGTTTAATCCCACCCGAGCCATGGGCCGTAGGGCGGGAGGGGGGTCGAAGTAAGAATTAATGTGCGCTTTTTGGACTTCCCCGCTTCCCCTACCCCTCTAAACGGCCGTTGACAATTCCGGAAAAATACGGGTTTCGTAGGTTTTCCTACGAGGAAGACGACGGCGCGATCGGATCGCGAAAAAAGTATCGGGAAATGCGTCAAAAAAATGCGAGAGTACGGACCCGTTTTCTCGAAAATTCCGACGAAAAACTTGGTTTTTTTTAAATTAAAATATACCCCGTAAAGGTACGTTTTTCGGAACGGTTTCCGCGGGCGAAATAAAGGTTTGATCCCGCCGAATCTGAATCCGAAATCGGATATCGAAAAAAGTGACGTGAAGTCGGTCGAAATGCGAGCAGAAGCGAGGGAAGCGTTTAAAATTACATTTTTAATCGACCCCGCCGCCCATTTCACAACGGAAGGGACTCGACTTCTACGCAATACCTTGCGAGCAGGCCAACGCACGCGCGCGTATAAGGATGGAACTTTCCCTTTCGAGCGCCATTTCAACAGAATAAATACGGGTTTGTCCTACACATATACAGCAATGCCTTGCGAGCGAAGCGAGCAACATCCCCAAATAAACTTTTTTGTGGTTCCACGTAGTTTTATAAGATTTAATTTGTTTGTAAGAATTTCCAACAGAAAAAAACGTCTGCCAAGTTGGGTGGGCAGTATAACTTCCTCCAATATAACTTCCTCCTACAAATCGAGACCGCCGCCGTTTCACAATGTTGCTTACCAGAATGGACTCGATGACTCATTTCAACAGAATAATACGGGTTTTTTCCTACACATATACAGCAATACCTTGCGAGCGAAGCCAGCAACATCCCCTAATAAACTTTTCGTGGTTCCATGTAGTTTTATAAGATTTAATTTGTTTGTAAGAATTTCCAACAGAAAAAAACGTTTGCCAAGTTGGGTGGGCAGTATAACTTCCTCAAGCGAGCGAAGCGAGCAGCATACCCTACAGAAGTTAAACCTACCCTTAGAGATCTACCGTTTGCGAGCGAAGCGAGCAACTTCCCCTACATGCCATACTTTGCGAGCGAAGCGAGCAACATTTTCTACATGCCAAACTTTGCGAGCGAAGCGAGCAACATTCCCTACATGCCAGACTTTGCGAGCGAAGCGAGCAATATTCCCTACATGCCACACTTTGCGAGCGAAGCGAGCAACTTAATGGGGGGTCCGGGGGGCTTGCCCCCCGGCTGGACGTGGAGGCGAGCGTAGCGAGCCGGAGCGGCTAGTAGGACATATGATTGAATGATAGGAGATATATTTTTTTGCTGGATGGAGACGTAACTTAGAGAGCATGAAAAACCTGTGTTCTAGCGGTTGCAGATATGTTACTGTCGAGAAAAATATATGTCAAAATAATCCTTGAAGCGGACTGTTTACGTGTCAAAATTTAGGCTATCGATTAACTTGTTGAGTCTACATAAACCACCAAAATCATTGTGCAATGTTGACGTTGCCACTGACGCGACATTACTCCCCATCGGTATTGTAAATGGACGTTGGTGAACTAATAGAGTTTTTTGTGACCACTAACGTACCCTTAAAGGGACGTTAGCAACGTCGTACGTTAGAATGGCCCATTTAACGTCACCTTTAACCTCGTTTGGGCACCTGAAGGCACACGACACCAGCCTAACCTTCCTGTAAATGAACACTACTGGGCACCTCATAATTACTCTAATAATACTGGTGAAGTAAATGATGATAGGTTTTCTTTTCAAATGCCTCATTACCAACTAATTATGTTGATGTATCGGGTTTGAACACCCCTCAAACTTGGTTATTTTACGTTTCAAGTTGCGTAAAAACCGAATGTGCCATCTGAAGTCCGCCACCACTATCTAACTTTACTAGCCTTCAAGTCGATCGAAAGAAATTTGTGCACAGGTTCTATTTGGTCGATTAGAGCAGCGGTTCCCAACTTGTGGGCCGCGGGCAGCTTGGTAGGTACTGGGCCGTGGATGCTGGTCAAAAACATAAAAATATATGAAAAAAATCTGAGTTTCAACAATTAATAGTGGAATAGAGATGGAAACAATTAAATTTAAACCATTCTCACTTGAGTGTTAGCAATAGTCAAATTATTCAATTGCATTTTTATAACAAGTGAGTTTATTCTTTGCGCGTGTAAGATAGCCAGCGAATTGCCATTCGCCATTTGAAGGAGATAACTTGAAAAAAACGCTGCAAATTATTTCACAAAGGTTTATTATTTCTGAATCAGATAGCCAGCTATAGTAACCAGCATGCTCTGGGGTTTGCGCCAGTCTCTTTTCTAGTATCCACCTCTATTCTCGCGTTACAGGCTGCGCTCCCGACGGGGAGCAAATGGATGATCGTACAAGCCACCCGAGTGGTCTCATTCAATCCATGGAGCTAATTTCTATAGGAATCAAACTAAAACCGTACGTACACTGGATTCCAAAAGCATCTGGGACCTATCCCAGTCGATTCTGCGTCCGAAATTACTTGGGTGACGACACCCCACTTACCTATGGCAGAAATATAAGTAAACAGCTATTCAGACCCCAACCTGCCCATGTAATGCAATTTTAATTTAAAAACGATTTTCTGAGAAGATTTTGGGAAGAAGAAGAACGAAGGATTTTAGATGGGTTGGATCAATTATTTTTGTAACATACTATAGTATGATATAATATACTAAATATACAAGTGTGTTCAAGGTAGGTTAAATGTTATATTGGGTAAAAATAATAAAATATAATATAAAATATATATATTATATCCGTTCCGATACGCCCTGGACGCCTTTGTGCTACTCCACTATGCCCCTAATGGCCGTACCCCCTCAGGTTGGCACGGCGTATTATATGGGTATAACACGTAAAATTAATAAATATCCAGTCTCCTACACCCCTCTGCTACGCCCCTGGTCACCCCAGCCGCCACAAGGTGCCGCGGCGCCTCCTCTCACTCCACCCCCCCGCTCACCCCCCTCACCACCCACCGTGACCCCCTGCCAAGCATGCTAGGCGTGCGCGCGTGCGTAAGTCTAACACTCAAAACCTCGAAAAAGACACTTTTTCGCCCGTTTTTGGCCCATAGCATCTATGCGAGTAAAGCGATCGGGATGGTTAAACGTTAGGACCAACTAGACCCCAAATGGAGTCTATGTGCGAAAGAACGGGTTTTTTGAAGTCAATTCTTAGGCCTTTTATGGCCCGGACGGCGAACGGCGGACGGACATTTCAAATTTGGATTCTACGCACCTTGAAACGTAAAGTGACAAAGTTTGAGGGGGGGTTATAAAATTTTTTTGCTATACAATCACATAGGCTTATTATTGGAAATAATAAACCAAAATGAAAATGTCTTCGAGTGAAGAAGACTCGGTAATTGAACTGTCATGTGACCAGACTCTAGCATCGTTTTTTAAAACAACTCCAATAGTTCCGTTCTGGATTAAAGTTCGCGAAGAATATCCGGCAATCGCCAAAATTGCATTGAAGCACTTAATGGGGTTTTCCACAACATATTTATGTGAAAAAGCCTTTAAAACATAGGTTTTTTTGAAAAATAAGAACAGGAACAAACTGAATGTTGAACGCTATTTAAGACTAAAACTGTCCAGTTTCAATCCTGACATTGATTCATTCGTGGGAGAAAAAACAACGTCTAAAATCCCATTGAGTTTTTTCTTTTTACTTTGACCACTTGTATATAATTGTTTTTCATCATGTAACAACTAAAAGTGAATAAAGTACAGGTGTTTTCTTTGCAAATACTTGAGATATTTTTTCCCCTTGTACATATCTTTTACCAATTACTAACATGTTATATATATATATATATATATATATATATATATATATATATATATATATATATATATATATATGGGCCTCAAAGCTTTATTTTAAAAGTTGTTGGGCCTCACAATTAAAAAGGTTGGGAACCGCTGGATTAGAGCATTATTTCTATTATAATTTCACATATTTTAATTGAGAAAACTGTGTTTTAAGACACTACTTCTTTGCAGCATTGTTCTTAGTTTGTCTGATCTCTCAGATATTTTCTCGTGAACATTGCGTGATGTGCTGCCTCCACTGATGTTTGTGTCGGGTGAAATCCTGGTTCATTGTCATAGAGATAAATACTTTTTCATACTTGTTGATAATTTACACAACGGAAAACCCAATAACATGAAGTTCGTAACGACTAATGACCTATAAGTTCAACTAAGCCGCTGTGTTCCACACTTGAGGCTTACTATCTTTGCGTTAAATCCATGCTCTGTTAACGAGTTGACAACTAAAAATGAGAAATTAGCCCGTATTTATACTGAAACTAACATGAAAGTTGAATTCAGGATTGAAAATCGGCGTTTCATATCGAAATGAAGAAGTTGATTAGTCAACAAGTAGACAGTAAAACAGCTGGGGGAAAATATCGCGTTGCCCAACCACCGTTAACGTGACGTCAAAATTAAGGCAACCGTGCCCCCGGTTCCATTTGGGTTAGCATCTTTATTTGCTCCCTCAAGACTATGGTAACGGGTGACGAGTTTTGGGCGACTTCAACTTAACGTCACCTTGTGGACACCGCGGTTTAGTTGCACTTATAGGTCATTAATCGTTACGAACTTCATGTTTTTGGGTTTTCCGTTGGGTAAATTATCAACAAGTATGAACAAGTATTTATCTCTATGACAATGAACCAGGATTTTACCTGATAATCATCAGTGGAGGCAGCACTTCACGCAATGTTCACGAGAAAACAGCTGGGAGATCAGGCAAACTAAGAACAATACTGCGAAGAAGTAGTGTCTTGAAACTCAGGTTTCTCATTTAAATCAAGAACGGCTTAATGGACTGGCGACCTTATCCATAGAAAATGAGGTACTAAATAGCTTGGACACCGATTCAATTTTAAAAGATTTTGCGAAGTTTAAAGCCAGAAAAATACATAGATACAGAATAAATTGGTTTGTTTTTTGTGTTAATTATTGAAGGAATTGAATTTATTTATGTATACGTTGCCTGGTACTTTCCTTTAGCCTCACTACTGTGAAAAACCGCAAGCTCATTTTATTTGGCCACTCTTCTGTCACAATGTGTCATTCACTATCTGCTCAACTCTTAGAAACATCATTCAAGATCATTTAACAATCGAAATATTTACTGGAAATGTTCATACATAATTAGCAAATGGCGAAGGTATCTTGTTCGAGATCCGAAACTCTTGTTCGAAACTCGAAATCGGTCTCTGTCTCGTCTCGGTCTCATGTGATGCACTAAACATAGTAAGTCGCTTGTATTTTTGGATTTCATTTCTATCTCTTAAAAATACGAATCGTAAAAAGTTTGCCTTTTTAAGGCTTCCAATATAATAAGGGGGGGGGGGGGGGCGCAACCAGCCCTTCTGCATGGGTAACAAAAATGGCTCGGACCGGCTCTGAGGCTCGAATAGACCAAATAGAGCCTGTGAGCGAAATAACGGATTTTTTCGATCGAGTTGAAGGATAGTAAAGCTAGACGGTAGAGGCGGACTTCAGATGGTACATTCGGTTTCTACGCCTTGAAATGTAAAATGACCAAGTTTGAGGGGTGTTCAAAAAACCTACCCGCTACATCAACTTAATTAGCAGGTACTGATGTATGGAGAATTTGAAGAAAAACTATTATTGTTTACTTCACCAGTATTCGAGTAATTTTGAGGTGACCAGTAGTGTTACCTTTACAGGAAGGTTAGGCTGGAGTCGTGTGCCTGTAGGTCCCCAAACGGGTGACGTTGAATGAGCCATTGTAACGTAGGACGCTGCTAACTTACCCTCAAGGTCACGTACTCTAGAGTACGTTAAGGTGACGTTAAGGGTACGTTAGTGGTCACCAAAAACTCATACCTAGTGTCTAAGTGTACATGAAAGATTCAACTAATGGTAGGCTCTCAGTAGAGTCAGTCGTGGCCGCGACAGCTAGTAAGTACATCACGATCTCTGGCGCAACGCCGACTGCATATCTCCCGCTCCAGTGTCACGACCTCTGCGAACAAGTTCAAGAGGAGTCGGATGCTTCGAAGTGTGTCAATCAGGGGAGTTTCTTTCAATGCACATCCCTGGGTCGGATAGCCGAGGAAGGTACTTGAATAAAGACCATGATTCACTTTAGACCACCTTGTTCACCTTTGTAGTCCTTAGATTTGTTCAAGCATGGCCAAGGTGCTCGTAAGGTGCGCAGGCTCTAAACGTATAAAAGACCAGCCGATTAACCCGTGCATTGCACAAGGTTACTGGCATAGAATACTGATTCCGAAACCAAGTTGAATGGTTGGTTTTTGTCAAGAACATAAAAATGAGCTCCTATTTATCAATAACACTGCCCAACATAAAAATCAAAGTCAAGAAACTGGTACTGGTCCTGGGGGTTTTCAAGGGTGCTGAATCCGAACCCGAAGCCCGTTTTACACATAGACGTCTAATTTTTGAGGTACGGTACCTGCATTTTTGAGAAAAAAAATCTTAAATTCCAGGATAATTTATGTTCAATTAAAAGGTGATATTCTTGTTGGATACTTAACGCTGAACACACCTATACCACATATGATGGATCTGAAATGCCTCCTAAACACTGCCAAAAAAGGCAGGTGTGTTAATTGATTTTTTGCGATTTTTCAACTAGCAAAAAACGTGTTTCTTGTCAGTTTTTTGACAACAACTTATTTTTTTGGGAATATACCGAGAACAAATTAATATGTTGTCAAAAAAACTGACAAGAAACACGTTTTTCGGTAGTTGAAAAATCGCAACAAATCAATTAACACACCTCCAGAGCTGCTGTTGGTCTCATTTGACGCAGAAATAGTCCGAGTAATAGCTAAATAAATTTTCAGGTCGCCAAGTGGTGTAATTTGTATGAAAACTGTTTAAAAAAACTGTAGAAAAATCGTCAAAAATCTGTGAACACCCACGTTTTTTGGCAGCTTTTGGCAAAAGACACGTTATGAAGGCATTTCAGGTCCATCGGACTCCTCAGAATGGTACGTAAATGATAATTTTATGATTTCTACTAGCGGAAATAACCCTTAAGATTTAATACAATTGGCTTTCGTTAGGGCAGTGTCTTTAGGAGTTCGAGGTTCTAGAAGAAGAGTTAGGTGCTTAGGGCTTGAGGGTGGAGCACGAATGCCCTTATAAGAACCTCCATGGCCCATATGACGAAGCCATCAACCCCCTTCCACGAACATCTTCGGCTATTTCACGCCTTCCATCAATTCTGCGTGAAAAATTACCTTTAAGATAGACGAGCTGCCATCCGAAAGTCCTGAGTTCTATTCATAATTTGGAAAATTGTTACACAATTAAACAATTTTCAAGTTTTTTATGCAGGGTGTCCCCAAAAACGTTCCCCCTCCCTTCAAAAATCGTTTATAATGGGTCAAAAAAATAATTTTCTTTTTTTTTCAATCTTGATGTTTTTATGTGAGGATCTCAAAAATGACAAAATTGCGCAAAAGTGCGCAATTGACATCAAATTCGTTATTTTAAATGAGAACCCCATTTTTTATTACATATTTGAATTCTACGTGAAATTTCATGAAGAAATGACCCATCACTCGATTTTTTAGGTGTGCGCGAACGGGCGCAATTTCGCTCAAAAAGTGCATACCTAACTGAGTTTTTGAAGATTCTCAATCGCCACATGTAATATATGATTTTGGAGTATTTTTTCGTACTGAACCATGTAATGATGTTCATTTATTGATATTTGCAACACCGACTTGGGAAAACACCGAAAAACCTACATTTTAGTACGCTTTGTGGAAATGTGTGAGAAAAGTCCAATTCTGGTCGATTTTTCATAGTTTTCCCAAGTTGGTGTTGCGAATATCAATAAATGATAAACGCAAATCGGAGCGATTCCGCTTTAAAAGTGCTCGATTCCGCTCTAAAAGTGTAATTACTGAGTTTTTGAAGATACTCTATTGCCACATGTAATACATGATTTTAGAGTATTTTTTGTGCTACAACTCGTAATGGTGTTCATTTATTGATATTTACAATACCAACTTGGGAAAACACCGAAAAATTGACCAAAATTGCTCTTTTCTAACTCATTTCAACAAAGCGCAAAGCGTACTAAAATGTAGGTTTTTAGGTGTTTTCTCAAGTTGGTGTTGCTAATATCATTAAATGAACATCATTACGAAGTTCAGCACGAAAAAATAGACGGAGAATTCAAATTTGCAAAAAATTGAGGTTCCCATTTAAAATAACGGACGTGATGTCAATTGCGCACGTTTGCGCGCTTGCGCAATGCGCAATTGCGTCATTTTTGATATTTTTACAACAACAAAAAACATGAAGAATAAAAAAATATTTTTTTGACCCATTATTAACAATTTTTGCAGGGGGGGGGGGGGGGGGGGGGGGGGGGAGTTTTTGAGGACACCCTGTATTCCTATGTCCATAACCTCCGAATATTCACCAGATCATTTTTTTGCTCGTCCGTAGAATCTCTAATACTTAGGTGGTACCTGGTACAGGTGGTATATGGAGAAAAAAACCGGACGCAATGAGTCGAGAAGGCAGGGGAAAAAAAGACAGTAAAAGTTTGATAGATGCAGCAAAATAATTATATGCATAAATGCTTGATAGTTGATAATATATGCATTATCCGTCTGATATGCATTTTCTATTATATTCACTACATAAGTATCACATACATTCAGAAGATTGAAGAATAACCGACAATACAATAATTGCTATCCATCATTTGGAAACCACTAAAGGCTCACAAATTTAACGATTTGAACCTTATAGCCAAATTGAGTTAGACAAGCATAGAGAACTTGGCATTAATTTATATTTGTTTCTGATCGTGTGTAGGTACCTAATTAAACGATCAAAATTTGGAAATAATTACGTTTCGGTTTTATTGGTTCATTGAGGCACACAGTCAAGATGAATGAACTGAGAGTAAATAATGCGATTAAAAAAGTGAAATAAACGATACTAATTAGTGTAGGTAAGTAGTATAAACCTGTACACTTACATTTGAACGGTCATTAAAATTGACATGCGGGAGGTGTTTTTTCGCAAAGAAACGCACGAGAGTAGCTGAGGGTAGATTTTAAGCTCCGGTCTATCCTGAAGCTTTTTCACTTGGAAACGCACGCAGTAAAATTACGCGATGCCCGCTTGTTAGTAAAGAAAAAAAGGAACAGAAAAAACCGTGATCGGGATGTGAAAATGCATAGGCGCGCAGTGATGGCCGCCAGGGAACGGGCGTATAAAATCCTCAATACGAAGGCTCTTCTGATGACCGTTCGAATGTAAGTGTACAGGTTTATACTACTTAGGTATTCCAAGAACTTTAAAAAATATCATTTACGTAGGTTACATACCAGATAGGCAGAAAACATTAAAATATATAAATATCCGATAACTTGGAATACTTGCAACAAAAATTACGATATCAAGTCGAGAAGTACTAACAAGGTCTCCGTCATCTCCGTAATTTCAAGATTATTCACCTCCGTCAAAACTGAAAGAGCGAATGCAGATGCAATGGCTAACTGAAGAGATCGAGATTTCCTTCGTATGAAATAATCTGACAATAATACTAATATTTACAACTTTGGGCGTTTAGATAGATTTCTAGATTCAATTTCCTAAAGATAACTTAACCTTAATGTAGGAAGGTCCTCTGGAAAATCACGGCTGAATTCGTAGGATAACGACCTACGATAGGACCCACAAAACTGGAAATGTGACGCTCTTCCTGCAAAAACCGGAGATTTGGATTTCAGAGTCATTTTCGCTCGGACCGTTTGTTAAAAAACCGGACACCTGGCAACCCTGCTTGGAGGTGCATCCACGTCCCATTCTATATTGACTACAAACATATATCTTGAGGTACTATTGACAATTAGCCCAAAAGTCAGTACAGGCGTGCACGTAGTTAAAGTAATAATATTAGACCCTGAAAATGAAACTGTAAATAAATAACAAATATCGACCCAATGAACCTTGGATTTGTTAGATGGAGGCCAAGGTTTAAGATGCACCTCGTTCTATCTCAACGTAGACGTACAAACTGCCGATAACCCAGTTTAATTTCTTCAACAAATATTTAACAACCTTGTGACCTTCCATTTTTTCTGCTCTGAGAAATAAAAACTCACTTTAGATTCTGTAGATTCTCAGGTCAATGAGGTCAGAGAACCATTTCCAAACGTTGTACTTAGAACCTAACTAGAGTAGGTACATCAGTGGCGTAGCAAAGCCATTTATCATGGAGGGGCAACAACAACAGTAAAAACGCTGCAAATTATTTCACAAAGGTTTATTATTTTTTCAATTGAGTATGATCATTGTTTTAGTTGGCTAGCGTACGTCATAAGGCCCGTCCAGACTCCTCGGCGTGTCCTATTTCGAGTTGCCACAACCTATACTTCTATAATTATATACGCATGTTTATATTTCTCGATTTGAGCTCCTATCTATTCAAATAGTTATTGCCTTAATAATATCATTATCTAAGTACGTACGAAAAGTCGAGAGGATATGTTATTAAATATGCGTAGGAAAAGCTTTGGTATTAACACACAAATATAACCTTGAAAAAAACATATATTCATTCCTCGAAGGAACGCCGGCGCCGTACCCACCACAAGGTGCCGCGGCGCCGGCGCCTCCTCTCACTCCACCCCCCCGCTCACCCCCCTCTCCACCCACCGTGACCCCCTGCCAAGCGTGCCAGGCGTGCGCGCGTAGAATAAGACACTTTTTCGCCCGTTTTTGGCCCATAGCATCTATGCGAGTAAAGCGATCGGGATGGTTAAACGTTAGGACCAACTAGACCCCAAATGGAGTCTATGTGCGAAAGAACGGGTTTTTTAAGTCAATTCTTAGGCCTTTTATGGCCCGGACGGCGAACGGCGAACGGCGGACGGCGAACGGCGGACGGCGAACGGCGGACGGCGGACGGACATTTCAAATTTGGATTCTACGCACCTTGAAACGTAAAGTGACAAAGTTTGAGGGGGGGTTATAAAAATTTTTTGCTACACGATCACATAGGCTTATTATTGGAAATAATAAACCAAAAATTATATATTAGTGGGTACTACTAGTCACAAAGAGATCTTTGCAGCACCTATAAAGGGTGTCCCACTTAAAGGTCGATTACAAAGGTTCATTATTGAAAAATGAAAAAGCAAAAACAATCACTTTAGAATTAATTTGAATTTGAGTCTTACGTACCTGCCTATCTACCGAGAGAAAATGAACGTAATCATGTAGGGAAACGAATAGGGAAGAGCAGGCACATTGTATTATTTTTACAGCATAACCTTACGATCTATAAATTAAGGTAATTAACCCTTCACTTGGTGGGCCCAAAAAGAACATTCTTGCCAAACTAAATCTGTCTTTCTATATGAAAATGCTCATGAACTGGGGAGCGCTAGGCTTACCGCTGGCGGGCTTACCGCTTCCAATCCAATCGTCATGGTAAATGTAGATGTTTCTCTCCAAGGGGTTCGTAACTTTAGCACTCACTTTTACACTAATTACTATTTATTTTATGTTACACATTATATGCCAATTACCACGAAATAAAATACAGGATACAGGGCATTAAAAATCGTCGAGAAACATAACAAAAGGTAAACAAACCGAAGCCGGCTGGAAGGTTATGGTACAATCATTTATCGGTTGGTTCACATACTGAATCGTTTCCATTCGACTGTGGATATTTCAATCACCACTGGCAAAGACCTTGTTTTACCATCAATTCTACTGGGACTCATACAAAAAATCAGGGACAATTTGAGACTTTTATGAGTTAGAAAACATATTGATGGTATGAAGAACACAATTGATGCTACTGCGATCGATCAATCGAACGTGAATCAGTGGTCAGAAAATGTGGAAAAAGTAGGGGAAGTGAGAGAGAGGAAAAATGGCTTATGGCTTCCACAGCGAAATGAGGAAGGGCAAGCCCAAAAAGAAGTGGGGAAACGACGTAGTTTCCCATAGCTTCTCGTTATTGTATAGGTACAGCTTACATTTTTTTTTAACTGTAGTTATTTCGCTTCTCTAGGATGGGCAATTAATAATTATAATATTATCCTCGGCATTTGGCTCCCGGTAGAGGACTACCGCCTCCACCCACGAAATTCTATCAATCCGTCACTGATTGTAGGTACTGCAACGGTTTTACGTGTTTATCTAGGATTATGGTCGATGTGAAATAATACCATAATGGATCCGTTGTACATCATATAACGGCTATAATATATTCTAGATTTTATTATTGATCCTTCATGGTTTACAATTCCAATAGAGAAGCTATTCATCGATTTTCGAAATGGAGGATGATGAAAGAGATAAAAATTTGACGCAAGGCTGATCCGGAGACTCCAAGGATTCGAAAGGTGAGTCATTACCTCTTGCAAGAATGAAGGCTGCAATGTGTACGTGAGAGGAGGGCGGTCGCCTTTTTTGAGCGACTGCTGCAGTTTAATGTCAGCTCATTAAGGTAATATTGTGGCCATTGGAGTATCCAACGGTGCAACCTTTCGTCATTAGACGTAGCTACCCTATCTTGTTTAGAGTCAAATGCTGTTTTTATCAAGGAATGTAGTCGTTGCCTAAAGGTTCAAAACGTTTTAAATTGTTACCGAAAGGTTTATTATATCTGTATTAGATAGCCCTCCTATTGGATGAATGAATGAACTTTATTGCTTCATTACATACGTAATATAGGGCCCCTTACATAATAAGGGAAAATACATCATATAATTAATTATGTCAACATTTGTGAAAAAGTAGAATAAATGGGTACATTAAGATACATACACACACACACACATTTTACGCGGTACGTTTTCTCAAACATACTGTATGAAATACTGGCTCCTCCAACAACTTGTGTTGTTTAATATATTCCTTTTGTGAAAATAAGTCATTGAAGTTCCAGAAAATCAATATCATATATATAAATGAATAGGACCCAGATCCAGGGTAGAAACGTCGTAAATAAAAAACATCAAACTCAAGACTAGACTGGTCATTCAACAATCCTGAATATGTAATCTCACTCGTCACATAAACACCAAATTATACATATATTTCTATAACAATATGTTGAGTTCTCGACCACTTCTTCTTAAAACAACATGTTTAGGTTCTCGAGGGATGGCCAATAAATCAGGCTTTTTCCTTACGCCGACGTTTCGTCCAATATATTAGACATCTTCAGGTCTAAGATCCTATAGTAAACTAAGAATCCTGCACTCAGCATATTGTTTCTTGCCATAGTTTTAGTTTTTTCACACATTGTTTATTAACTAACTCAATGCTACAACATGATCTACAATATAGAATGAAATAGGACAATAACATCCCTCAGCCCTAAAGATGTCTAATAAATTGGACGAAACGTCGGCGTAAGGGAAAAAAACCTGATTTATTGACCAAACTATATATATATATATATATATATATATATATATATATATATATATATATAAGTGGACATTTTAAAAAAATTATTGGGGGTCGGCCTAAGAATTGCATAGCAATTAATATATATATATATTAATTGCATAGCAATTATATATATTTTAGATATATATAGATATATAGATATATATATATATATATACATATTAATTGCTATGCAATTCTTAGGCCGACCCCCAATAATTTTTTTAAAAATGTCCACTTTTTTTGTGTAACGTTTTTTGTCCCGAGACGGGAAGCGAGAGGTCGTGGGTTCGAATCCCGGCCAGGCCTGGCCTGAAACAAAAAGAAGGAAACACAGAAATACACTACACAGACTAGTTTTAATATTTCGGCTTGGATGCCTTTTAGCGAATTTTTGAAGAAAATTAAGCTATTGCCTCAAAATTTGTAGAATATGAATTTTTGAGAAAATTTTATGCAGAAATCCGTTTCAGGCTATTCTGAATTATATTCTGAAGTTTAACGCATTTTTTTATGTATGTATGTATATATGTATGTATGTATATATGTATGTATATATGTATGTATGTATGTGTCATTCCAGACGATAACTGTCCGTAGAATTGTGCTAGAAACTGCAAAAAAAATTTTAAATGTTAAGGTCACAAAACGAAAGTTCAAGTTCGTTGGCCTGCATGATCGGATTACATCTTTGGGTTGAAATTTTCAAAAATGTAGTCAAAAATTTCAAAATAGCCTGTTTTTTGCGATTTGTTGTTCGAAATAATTTTTTCAGCATACTAATATGTATTGTGGTATATCCGGAATCAGCGTAAAATTTCCTATAAGAATATGTATCAAGTTTTCAAAAATTTCAAAGTTGAAAAATCAGTAAAAAATCGAAATAATACCGTTCGCTAGTTGTAAAAATCGGTAATATTTGCATGGAACATTGTCCAAATTCAGATTGAACTACTCTTATGGAAGTATCCCTGTATAACCAATCCTTGAACCATGCTGTTTAAGGCTAGAACCATGCTGTAGATAGAATTTGATTCCATGTTTGTCTATCAAAATCATAAACTAAAATTTCTCTACCCGATCACTAGCGACTGAAATGTCGAAGATTTCTTCAAAAATTCGCTCATGGGGTCATGCTGCATGACTGGACTTTTTCAAAATACAAGAGAAAAATACATTTTTTGAAGAGTTAATTTACAGAATTACAACGTTGGCAAAGAAACTTGAGTTGCTTAGGACAGATTGCATTATCTCCTAATATTTAGTCCTGGTGGATCCTAGGCTCTCAAAACGTTGCTATGAGCTTTTTCGGACTGGTGAAGCAACCGCTTGTTGTCATTGGGTCCCATTTTCTTAAAAACTTTTATCCCGAAACAATCATCGAACGATGAACCATGGACCATAGCACTGGTAGTTCTTCGTTGGAACTGACCACGGATGCCCGATGATTGTTAACTCTCAGGTTCAGTTGCGTTTTTCCCTTTCCCACATAAAAGGCAGGGCACTCCTTAGAAACCAACTCATACACACACATTGGAGTTTTACATTCTGCTGATCCTTTGCATGTGTATGAGTTAGGATTATTGGGTGACTTGAAATGATCCTCTTCAATTACTATCGGGCAAACTTTGCATCGGCGCCTTTTACATGGATGCAGCCCTTTGCTGGGGGCTGGTGGTTCCGTCCTAACCGATCGCCGGTGTGTTAAGATATCTCCAATTGAAGCTGCCTGCCGATAGGTTAGCGAAGGTGCCTTGGGAAAAACCATTCTAGTTGTAGGATTAGAGGATAGCAGTGGGTACAACTCTTTCAAAATTCCATTCATTCGCTCAATTCCAAAGAAGAATGTTGTGGTCATTTGGACCTTCCCGTGCTCATTGCGGATCGTAGGGCGATAGCCTATGTGGGGTGGGATTATTCTCTTTTTCACCATTGTTGCTGGATATCCGCGGGCGAGAAGCTTGTTGGACAAATCTTTCATATATGACTCTCTTTCATTCTGCTCACTGCAAATTCTGTGTCCCCTAATTGAGAGAGCCCGTGGTATGGATTGTTTCGTATGGCGGGGGTGGCAACTTTCATAATGTAAGTATAATTGTTTGTTTGTTGGTTTAATGTGAACTGAGGTAGTTAGCCGATGGCCAGTGAGTTTTATGTTTACGTCCAGGAATGTAGCTGTGGTTGTTGTATATGTCCATGTGAATTTTACCGAAAATTCTGAATTTAAATCATTTAGAAATGTTTTGAGAGTTTCTTCTCCGTGAGTCCAAACTAAAAAAATGTCATCGATAGATCTATTTATTCTTCTCTTGTATTTTGAAAAAGGCATCCAAGCCGAAATATTAAAACTATTCTGTGTAGTGTATTTCTGTGTTTCCTTCTTTTTGTATATGTATATATATATATTATATATATATATATATATATATATATATATATGTATTTATTTATTTTTTATTATTTTTTTATTTTATTTTTTTTTTTATTATTATTATATTTTTTTTTTTTTTTGCTGCAAAAATGGAGAATTATGGTATTTTTCCCTAAATTTATGGCATTTTAGTATGGTGCTAAGACAATACGAATTTTGAAGGTTCTTCGTTCATCACCAACAAGTTTCAGTTCCGATCCATCTAACGTCCCACGTGAAGACGGTATCTCGTTCACGAGGCGCAGAAATTAATTAATGGGGATCGTCGCCATGGCCGGGAGCTGTCGAGTTCCCTGTTGCCGAGCTAATTCGCTCTATCCGTCACCTCATCACGGAACGTAATGACTTTCTTCCTAAGCGGACTTCCTCAGTGCACCGCATAGTAAGCGGCCTTGGAGGATGAGACCTCCTGCGGGCGCCATCACGTTGCGCCCGCGAATCGGCTCGATACATCTGATCTGCCGGATTTGATTTTCTGTCAACTTCCCCAAACATGTTGATCGGAAGAAGACGGTTCTTCCTTCCTTTGTGGTGCCACGCGCTGTTCAATCGTGGGGCCCCAACAGATGGGAATAGGGAGTTTTTGCAACGCTGAGTCGTAGACGAGTTGGAGGAACTACGAATAACAATGGAGCATTGCGCATGAGCGAAAAATGCTAACGGTTAGCGGTCTATTCGTTGTAATAATAGAAAAATACTATTCGGACCTCAAGAGAAACCGAATACAGCTCCGAATACGCATGTAACCTACCATGACGATAATCTATAATGCTATAATCAATTTTTTTTAGTTCCTATTTCAAGGTGGCATGACATGCGCGTTGTAATATTCGTGATTTTTAAAAAAGGTGGTCGGATAGAGGATTCGTCCTAACTTAAATTATGCTGATACCTTATAATGGATTCTAAAACTTCACAATGTACATTTTGTGTAGAGATGGATCTACAAATGGAGAGATCCATTTCTCTAACGCTTATGAATTAACCCTTCACAATGTTAAAGCTCGTTTGAGAAACTCTTTCAACTTGACTAGCTACAATCCCTCACTTTGCTTGAACTGGATATGTCGTATTTCCCAGCTTTTAACATATTTGCCGTCAAATGGGATTCAAGCTCCTTTTCACCTGTGACTGCATAAGAACTGTACCTGCTGATGAACGTTCTGTTGTTGTTGGTTACTGAAGATGACCAAACCGTTGAAATCGATCTAACTATACCAACTTCTGGAAATATACAACTTTTTTAGGACGTCCCTCTGAAGCTATGTCTTACAGGCAAGGCTTCGTTGATAAGCGGGACACCTATTGGAATTGATCCAAGGGGGTGAGGGACAACCCGAGCATGAGAAAAAATAACCATTCTGATACCAAATCCGTGGAAAAAAAAACCGTAGACGTGTGTGTGTGTGACAAATTTTGTCGACGCTGCCCAGACCACAATTATTCTCAACCGATTTTCTATATTCTTTCTTTGTTCGATTCTAATTTTGGTCTAGTTGTGCTATAAACTCAGGAAATTTTGAATCTTGCGATGGAAAAGGTGGAATAAAGGGGGTAACGCCGAAAAAACGTGGTTTTTTTTTTTCTTTTTTTTTTTCAACAAATTTTGTCGACGCTACCGAGGCTACAATTCTCAACCAATTTTCACGGTTCGTATTTGGTTTGATTCCAATTTTAGTCTAGTTGTGCATCAAACCTTGGGGATTTCGGATTTGCAGTCGTTTTGGAAGAGGAGGGGATAAATCATGATGTTTTCACAATTCTCGTCTGATTTTCGTGAGTCTTTTTTTTGTTTTTTAATTATGAATTCGATCTAGGTTTAAATTGCATATCAGGAGTTTCAAATTTCATTGTGGACGGGGGGTGAATGGAGGGGATAATAGTAATAAATCATGATGTTTCAACTATTCTCGTTAGATTTTCGTGATAATTTTCTTGTTCAATTATGAACTTGGTCTAGTTCCGGAGAATCAAATTCATGCTGAATGCTTATGATGGAATAGCTGCATTGGTGATTGGGAATAAAATGTGAAAATAAAGCAGGATGTATTTTTAATGGATCTTCAGGAATTTCAATCTGAAACATCCATTGAATGAATCTTGTTCAGGAATTGTCATCTGAAACATTCATTGGGCTACTAACCCTCAATCAAAGATTGGAATAATCGAGAAGGATAACTTGCCCAACTTTGGAGACTAACAACTTAGTAAAAATAAGACGCTAGAAATATGAGTACCTAATATGCCCTCTTTGGGGGCTTTGAGTAGAGGGAACTTATGCCCTTGAATATAGAGTTGGTAATTTTATCCTTGGAAATATATAGCAATAATAATACTATAAGTAAAGTAAAGGCAGAGGCACCTGGAATCATCATCAATTAGGTGAATAATTTATTGAAGAGTGAAAAATAGTAGAAATTAAAAATTAACAAGTCCTAGTTGACCAATAAAATTATTTAACTATTTGAAAAGAGATAAATAGGATTCTTTCTGGAATCCTAGGGAACAATGATTCTTCTGAAACATTTAGCCCTCAAAAATATTGAATCTGAGTACTATGTAAAGATCGTTGAGCAATCCTAACCACGCTCTGAGTACTATGTAACAGATTAAGGGTACCTGGTGCTGGGCGTCCAGGACCAAAATCCGATCAATGAATAACAGAGGAGAGGTGTGACAGCCCCTTCCCCTACTAGTGCATAAATGTACTGCGTTCAGGGAATATCCTTCCGATCAAACGGGTGAGGCTATATCCCCAATCGCGGCAGCTCGAGAACGTGCTCTCTCGGAAATTACGGGTACTGTCACAATTTTTGGATGTTAACACTGTCAAATAACGTATATAAGAACCGTGATCTGCTCAGAAGGGTGATTTAATACATAAATAATAAACCATTGTTTATTATTTGCAAGGGTTTATTTCATTTTAAAATTTCATGACTCCCAGTGTCTGTCTCTCCTCCCACCACCATCCCCTTCAAAACGTAAATTTTATAAATAAAAAAGGACATTTTAGAAATAATTTTGTGAAGTAGAAATTTTAGGTGACGAGTTTGTAAGATTTTGGTTTTGGAGCATTTCTCACCGCGGACATTTTAGCGGTCTTTTCGTTCACACATAGGCAATGGAGACCTTTGATCTTAAACAATGAATGTCAATGGAAAACATCTCGACATCTCAACCCATGAAAAATTCATCGAAATCGGATGGAAATTTTTTATGTTATGCTAGTAACAAGAATTTTGTTTGAGCATGAGCAGAGATGAAATTTTATACGAGAACAATAAAATGAATAGAGCAGCTATCTTGCTGATCAGCAGAAGCTACCACTGATACGGCAGTGATGTGATCCACATAGGGGACCATGTAGGGTGAAAATGTCATCAAAGTCTGACTGCAATTTTGTACAGTTTTGCCTCTTATAAAGATTGGTGGACACACAAACCAACGCTACCACACAGTCAAAAAACCAACATTGTTCAAAATGGACTAAAAATCGTAAAATGCGAGGGGGATGTTTGAACTTAAGAGGAAATTTACTAGAATGTTTTACGCTTGTGTTAGCGATGTTTTCCTTCAAGTAGTCTCGGAAGCAATAGGGGGCGTTGGGAAAGTAATTCAATGCCGCAAGCACCGGGTTAACTAACCGACTCCACGGTCACAAGCTTGTGTGCAGAACAATCACTGCTGTATCAAGAGAAGTTGAGGAAGGAAGCTCAAGGAAGTTTTAAAATGATCTGTTCGTCGTATTAATTATACAGTCAACTTGACCTTAAAAGTGCCCAAGGTGTGAAGCATTGAACTGGCGACCTTTCCTGCAGAGTTTGAGCATTCGCGGGACCTCCGGTGCGTTCAAAGACTCCTCCTTGAGTGAACCATTCGGTTCTTAGGATGATTTTCATTTCTCTGGGGTCGCGAACGCCTTCAATGTGCATTTCTAATCACCCGATGTTGACTGGAGCAAAGTAGACAATTTCCTGGTGCTTCTCCTGATCTTCGACCGAAAGAAAACAAGTTCGGTTTGGCACATTGCTACCTCGTTTACCTATCTTCTTCCAACTATCATCCAAATTTAAGCGAACTCGAAAGACTAGAGGAAATCCATGATGGAATTTACGTTTGCACATGCGCAGAATGGAGTATTGATTTGGCAACAATGAAACTGATAGGGGACCAACTATAACCTAACACGCGCATTCTCTGACAATTTCATCGACATCAGATGAAAACAGTTACACTCCAGGCCGTTACAGTTACAGTTACATTCAGGCCGTTACAAGGATTTTACATAGGCGCATGCGCAGTAGCTATTAATGATACAATCATGGTGAAATTGATATGGGATTATCAAATCGTCATCCCCTTGTATCATCCAAATTTGAGCGAGATCGGACGGCTAGGGCAGGAAAAAATGGAGCAAAATGGAATTTACGTTTACGCATGCGCAAAGTGGAGTATTGATTTCGAATTTATGAGTTTAACGAGAGATTTAGGATATCTTCCGAGACCCTTGAAAGATTCAAATGGTGTGTGACCCTTTGCAATTTTTCCTGATCGGGTATTGAGGATCTCCCCATCATTGAAGAGTAAAGTGAAGAATGAAGATCACCCCGAAGTTACAGATGACATTCCTAACCCAGCAGCATTGACTTGATGAACTGATTAATCGATTCCGCTGAATGAAGGGGGAAAATCCGATTATGCCAGCCATCAGAATAAGTAGAAATCAAATATACACTTTCTCCACTTTTCAGTTTATAATTTGTCTCCCTTCCAATCATTACACCTTGTCATGTACGAAAAACATCCTATCATGTACTTAACACAGTTTTTATACTATGATTCGCTCACAAAACCGATTTCGGCATCCGACTTGACGTTGTTCATTCCGTTTGTCCCCACACGCCATTTTTCTTTTCTGCTACACTTGTAAACTTAGCTTCTAGAAGTGTAACTTTTCTACACTTGTAGTCTTTGTTTTGGTGAAACAGTTGTTCTAGTTTACCGTGCATTACAAGTACCTGTACTTGTTAACTTGTACATTTGTAACTTGTTGTTTTATGAAATGGGCCCCTGACAACCCTGCTGATCCCTATGGGATTCTTGATCTGTCAAGAATTCCATAGTAAACGCAATGTTTAGAATGTTGCAGCAGGTTACGTCATCGCATTCGAAGTTGCATCAGTTGGCACGCCGTAGGACCTGCGACACGGGCCACTTGCGGTAACACACGCAGCGAGCCAACCTTGATCTACTGATCTTGGAAGTGATCTTCGCCGCAACGAGCGCAGCCGGGGAAGTGGGCCAGCGGCGCGTCGCGTCGTAGGCGCCTGCTTCCCGCGATCGCCCGTCCTCACCGCGTTCCCAGTAAAACCGTCGCCCTTGGGGTCCGATCTCGCATCCATCATTCCCATTGGAATATTCCTATTTAGTCATCGAGCCATTTTCAATGGTAGGTAATTATAAGTTTCACGGTTATGCCGGGAACCAAGAGGTGGGCATCGAGGTAGGCATTGTTCTTTAATAGAATGGAAATTCCCATGTCCACTTCCTAATCCTTTTTCCTCAAGCAGAAAATATCAACCACAGCAAAAGATCCCTAATGTTTACTATCGGTGGTATCATCCTGCTGAGGGTATTGAGTATCGTTCGCGTAAAGCTTAAGGTTGTGGAAATTTGCGTTACTTGGCAATGCCAGGCTATTGGTGTTGGAGTTGCGTTTCCCAGTGTAAAATGCTAAAATTGTGTGTAATGCAATGGGATTAATTACACAATGGCCTATGTGTAATGTTTCGATGTTTCCCTGGTCAATGTTAATCTCTCCGTACATGCAATAAATTATTGTGTCATAAGTACCATCTACAGTTTCGGTTCGATTTATATGAGTTTCTCACGAATTGTGCATGTGTTTTTATGGTCGTATGGTAGCGACTGTGCAGTCGCTGAGGTAAGAAAAATGATTTTCAAGATTATTGCTATAGAATTATTTTATCAGAGCTTCTTCTGGTTATGATTCTGTATAACAAAAGCCTAAACTTCACTTCTGGACGGCTACCCAGACCTTATAGACCTCCAATTCCAGCACGGGTCCCCTCAGTGAGTAATAGTTCTACCTAGACCAGACTAGGTTCAGTCCCAGTTGCACCTAAGAGCCACTGAGCTCTACCAAGAACTGATGTGATGTCTGATCTGTGATGCATCTAAGTGCATCTAGTCATGGTTGCCCACAGGGGGGGGAGGGGGGTCACGACGCAAACTGCGTCGTTAAAATTTTTGGGGGGGTTGTATTTTTAAAATTTTTTTATGAACAAGTAATAAGATTTATTCTAACAATTTGCTAGCGTCAGCTGTTTTCAATTCGAATTACTTTATTGGATAATATGTTGTAGAAACAGGTATTGTGCGCATGCGTTGTGAGTGCCATAATGACAGCGGTAATGTCTTTGACACTGCCGCGCCGCACTGGGTGTGCGTGGTGACTAGTCAGCGATCTAGCGGGCAGCACCCGCACCCGTTACCATTAATATAATATACTTTGGCTTGTTTAGCTATAGTAGCCTAAATGGTGTATTTTGAGCAATGTATATAGTTACTGTAGATGTAGATAATTGAAATTCTACATATATACTTATTGTACTTGTTTTACTGTCAATTAAAAATTAATTACTTACATTTTGTAAAACAAGAAATACAACATTCTTTATCACATCAGTGTATCATTTACATTACCTATTTAATAAATATTTTAGTTGGGGGGGGGGGGGGGGGCTCGAGTCGTTGCGCTTGGGGGGGGGGGGGGCACCCCCGATCTAGTCATCGTTGTATTATTTTATTTTCGGGGATTTTTATCCGGTGTAGGAAGCTTAACAGTCATCAGTGTACCCCTCGTTTTTGTCTCACCGATTTGCCGTTTAGTGACGGAGAGCCACATGGCTCCCCTAAGAATCGCACCACTTGCCGCTTGTTGCTCTGTGACAAACTTCGTGATTACCGTGATTAAATTTCTTATTTCTCTTCAACATTTATTTAGATTTATTGATGAAATTAAATGAAATATGAGATTTAATCACTTGGAAAGTTTAACACCAAGTTCTTTAAATGGCGCTTCAAGGAAGAGATTAAAGAGGAGGAGATTCTCTGACTATTCTGTTGTCCAGATACATTGAATACAATTAAATTACTGGTAAAAAGATATCGCAAAGGGATGAGGGTAGGTGCGGATAGCAATTAGGATATAGACTTAAATCAATCAATAAAAAAATAATATATATCAGTATATACGTAATATATATCAATATTAAGGAATGAGAGGGGGAGCTGACGGACTCGACTTTCTTTTGGAACCGTTCCGATTAACAGTTTCTTTGCAACGTTTATTTATTTGGACAGTTCAAATTATAACAAGACTTTACAAAAAAAAAGGCCTTGTAAAGTTATGAAGAGTCTTGTTAACAGTTTCTTTGACCGGAACTGTTGCAGCTTTAGCAAGAAGTTGCCACTTTTTGCTTTAACCACCTCTCTTAATAACCCTAATGACGCTAGTGACTCTTCTTGTTAAGTTGTGGCTTAAATCATCAAATAAAAATTGCATTGGTAAACAAATATTTTCTAAGTCCTCTCTAATATAAATGTCAAGATCTTTTGTCTATACTATGATCTAATTATTTGAGATTGATTAAGTTGAAACAAACACCGTTAAGGTAAGTCACGTCAGTTTACGTTTCCACTAGACTAGACTTCAAACGGAAGTTAGTGAAAAAATGTTGTCTATTTAAACGAAAAATAAAGAGTTACAATGTTAAATCGATTTCTACGGTTAGGCCATTATCAGTAACAGACAATAACTGAACACACACTAGAAAGGACAAAGCTTATATAGTCACAGGTGAAGGGAGATTGAATCCCATTGGTCGAGAGAAAGAAAAGGGGGCTGGAGGTACAACCTATTAAGTGCAAGTTAAGTGAAGGGGGATTATAGCTAATGAAATGGAAGGAGGGGAAGAATTACTGGTATCAACAGTTTGAAGGGATAATTCCAAACTTTATAGAAATGGACCTATCAGTGGTGAAATATATTGAGGGATATCCTCATTTAAGCATTTACCAGATCTGTCACTTTTGATATTTTTCGAATTTTTCAAGTACATTCAACATACCTCCCTTTGGACAAAAATGAAGAAATTATACAAACTGTCTATATTTCAAATCAAAATTGTAATTATGATTGGATTTCTGAAGATGTTTTGCAAATGTAGACTTACCCTTATTTTCCCTGAAGTCCTCCTGATGCTCTTCTATTCTTTCCCTGAATTTCCAACAAGTTTGACCGCAATTATTCATAGCCGCAAGAACATTTTAATTTATAAACCCCACTTTTATCCTGAACATTAATTTTGTTTTTTACGGAACCGAGTAATGCTCTAAGATTATTTCTAGTTTTAAAACCCACTTTGTAACCCCTCGATGATATAATTTTGCCCATTTTATCAGGAATTTTCCAATAATAAGGTATAATTATCCATTGCTTTTCTTCTAAATTTACACCTTCCCTAACCAGATTGGAAACTTTATTTCTACTCTTTTTTCTAAGAACCTTATCCCATATGTATCAAGAATGGTAACCTGGTGTTGTTTATTATTCATGATGGAAAATTGAACATGTTGACGAGTTTAGTGTAAGTTGCACCACCCTTATTGGTCACCAACTTGTTTCTCTAATCCGTTGAGCCAGAGTGTTGCACCTGTTCGTTGTAACGCAGTCCGAATCGCGAGGCGATCTGTGAAAAGGGCGTTGAAGGACCATCACGTTATCGACAATCTACCAGCAGCGTTTACTGCTCTCTTGTTGACCGAAACGTCATAAATAGGATGGCAATCTCCTATTTCAAGGGCGGCGGCCGACTCCCTTATCTTTCCTCGTTGGATTTGATCCGTTTTCATTTCTCATCGGCCCCTATTATGTATGTACGTTGGTACTTCCACAACACGGAGCCCCGAGTGCAAGGGCGCGCTGCCATTGACCCAGCGGGTGGAGATGGGGTTTTGGAGGGGACGCTGAGCCTAGCTGAGACTTCCTACTGACCTTGGTGTCCGCTCCGTCACCTCTATATATCGAACACCCTCGTTTTCTCACTGAGTTTATGTGCCGGTCAAACAGTATGCTCAGTCTCGCGTGTTACCTCCTAGTGTGGACTATTCTCACCACCCTTGCGAGTGCCCTCGTCACCAACTGTAAGTCCTAATGTACTACCTAATATGCAATGTGTGTGTTATGTCCTAATGTGCTGTGCTAAAGGCCTAATGCCATTTTATTAATACTCATCCAAGAACCCAAAGATAACAGCGTCAATCCCCGTAACAATGAGCAGATTCCCCTTGCGAACCAATTTTTACATCTTTTTTTTTTTTTTTTTAATACAATTTTCCTGAAAATTTAGCTTTATTTCTAAACTTTTCCCAATATTATTCTGCCATAAAAATTAATTTTAGTCTTTAGTATTTTCTTGACCAATTTATTGAAGATTTTTAATTTAATGATATTTGATTTGATCGAAAATGTCCAACTCCCAATTTGAACTAAAGATAATATTTTGGGTTAATATGTGTTCAGCCTCTTTCCGCTGTTCTTTAATTTTTGAGTAAATCTGAAATTATGTAGGAACCTATTTGAAATTTGAATAATAACAATTCTGTCCAAGTAACCAAAGATAACAGCCTCAATCCCGTAGCAATGAGCAGATTCCCCTTGCGAACAAATTTTTACATCTTTTTTGCTCTGTTTTTTAATACAATTTTCCTGAAAATTTAGCATCATTTCTAATCTTTCCCCAATATAATTCTGCCTTAAAAATCAATTTTAGTCTAGAATTTTCTAGACCAAATTTATTAAAGATTTATAATTTAATGATATTTGATTTGAACGAAAACTTCCAACTCCAAATTTGAACTAGATTTTCCGTTTTTCCTTAGTTCTTTAATTTCTGAGTAAATCTGAAATCAGGTAGGAACCTATTTGAAATTTGAATAATAACAGTCTGTCCAAGTACCCAATGATAACAGTGTCAATCCCGTAGCAGCGAACAGATTCCTTGCGAACAAATTTTTACATCTTTTTTGTTCTGTTTTTTTCCCCCTATTTCTTTTTTTTTAATACAATTTTCCTGAAAATTTAGCTTTTTTACTTACATCTTTTTTGTTCTTCAATTTGAATACTAACAGTTCTGTCCAAGTATCTAATGATAACAGTGTCAATCCCGTAGCTATGAGCAGATTCTCCTTGCGAACAAATTTTTACGTCTTTTTTTTATACAATTTTCCTGAAAATTTAGCATCATTTCTAAACTTTCCCCAAATTATTCTGCCATGAAAATCAATTTTAGTCTAGCATTTTCTAGACCAATTTATTAAAGATTTATAATTTAATGATATTTGATTTGAACGAAAACTTCCAACTCCAAATTTGAACTAGATTTTCCTAGTGGGAACCTATTGATAACAGTGTAAATCCCCGTAGCAACGAGCAGATTCCCCTTGCGAACAAATTTTTACATCTTTTTTGCTCTGCTTTTTTAATACGATTTCCTGAAAATTTAACTTTATTTCTAAACTTTCCCCAATATCATTCTGCCATAAAAATTAATTTTAGTCTTTACTATTTTCTTGACCAATTTATTGAAGATTTTTAATTTAATGATATTTGATCTGATCAAATATTTCCAACTCCCAATTTGAACTAAAGATAATATTCTGGGTTAATGCATTTTCAGCCTTTTTCCGTTGTTCTTAAATCTTTGAGTAAATCTGAAATTAGGTAGGAACCTATTTGAAATTTGAATAATAACAGTCTTTTGAACGCATACCTTGTTACGAGATTCTAGAATTTTTGTGGGAGAATAGATTTTTGAAGGAAAAAAAAGTTATTTCACTTACTAAAACGTTGTGGCCTAACCAATAGATAACTTTTAAAATGTGCTAGCCAATATATCTAAAATTTGAATATTGGCATCAAAACATTTTGTTAAATATTTTAAAAAATGATTTCGAGATGTTGTTTGGGGGGGGGGGGGGGGGGGGGGGCAAGCATGTGCATAGAATTCTCACACAAAAATCCATAAGTTCGAACGTTTCCTAAATCTAGTATTATTACTGGTATATTACTGTAGAAATACTGAAGATTTTTCTATTTAAAAAAATTATATAATATCGGAGATTTTAATCAAAAACCATTGAATACAGTAGATTGTTCTATTCAAGAACACCTTAGCATAGAATATTATGATGCTAAGCCAGAGGGATTACTGGCCCAATCATTGAAATAATCATCTTACAGGAATTTACACACTTAGGGGGTGGGGAGGCAAGGACCCTCTAGATCAAATAATGATCAGTAACAAAAATATCATTGAAAAAATTATGTTTCGCACAAAACACTTGCTTAACTAGAACACTTTGTCAAGACTAACGGATAACTTTCGAAATGAACGTCAAAATAGAACTTCACCTCCACGACAGCTAATGACAGCGGATAACAATCTTAAGCTTCGCCTTGAACCTGAGAATTACAACTGAAGTAGGTACAAAAGAAGGGATGAGATTTTTGTTACGATGTTTTAATTTTTCCTTTCCATTCCAAAAAAAAAAAAAAAAACTGTAGAAAATTTGCAAAATACAGTAGAACTGTAAAAAATATTGTGACGGGTTTAAAATTCCGTAGATGTGCTGGAAATACTGTAGATCTGGCAATCCTGAATGCACTGGTGATTGTATCTTGCAGGTATTTACATCGTGTTCTAGAGGTTCCTAACCTGCAGGTTTTACAAATGATCATAGAGTAGAAAATTATGGTATTATATTATTTATATTAAATAGTTTTGAAATTTGAGTTCTTTGAGTGCAAATAAATAATTGTGAACAATTAATTTTATGGCAAAAACTTATTCTAAATACGTAATAATTGGTTATTCAAGAAACATCTCAATTTTTTTTGTTTTTATGGAGTTTTTGTCAATTTTTGAACAAATATAAATTAAATTCAAGTACATTCAGCAACATTTTGTGCATACATTCTTGAATTTTCTAGTTTGTAATTGATAAACTTTATTTGAGTAATATTCAGCTAAAAATCAAATTTCAAACGATTTTCAGCCGTTTTTTGAATTTATAAGCGATCTTTAGCACTTTTTGAAATTTGACCAATTAAATGTGTACAAAAAGGGCTGTCTAATGAACTCATCCTTTCTTCTGGAATGCTTGATTTTTGGCGAAAAAAAAACGGACTTTTTATTTTAATCCTTAGGAAAGTAATCGTCTAAAATGACATATACGTAGAAACACATGCGTATGTTACATAGCTTCCTCGTTTATCCATCATCTTCTCCCAACTATCATCCAAATTTAAGCGAACTCGAACGACTAGAGAGTGGAAAGATGGAACATGATGGAATTTACGTTTGCAATAGGGGACCATCTACAACCTAACCCGCCCATTCTCTGACAATTTCATCGAAATCGGATGAAAACAGGTCGCTACAAGGATTTTATATTGGCGCATGAGCAGTAGTTATTAATGATACAATCATGTTAAAATTGATATAAGATTATCAAGTTGCCATCCCTCAACTATCATCCAAATTTGAGCGAGATCAAACGACTAGGGCGTAAAAAAATTATACTTGGTAGAATTTACGTTTGCGCATGCGCGGAGTGAGGTATTGAGTCAAGAACGATGAAACTGATATCCCCGCACCCTAGCCCGCACATTCCCTAAAAATAGCATCAAGATCGGATGAAAACTGTGGAAAATAAGCTTGTTACAAGGATTTACGGACACACGAATCAGAAAAACAAGAACGCGCTCTTCCGATTTTTGAATGGTCAAAAATAAAATGCGAGAGGAAATTTTGATTTTGGAGACCAGACTTTTTTTTCTGCGGAAAGTGAAAACAATGCTTCTGCTTCCTTTAAGTAGACTCGGAAGCAATAAATCAGGTTGGATGAATACGAGATTACATTGTCAATGCTATAAAAAACTTGAAAAATCTAGTCCAAATGGCATAATACTGAATACTAAAGCAATATCTTCATGTTCATTGATAAAACCAGAGCACGCCCAGTTTGTCCTCTCATCACTAAGTATTTATCCAGGGGTGCCCCCCCCCCCCCCCCCCCCCCCCCCCCCCCCCCCCAAGCGCAACGACTCGAGCCCCCCCCCCCCCCCCAACTAAAATATTTATTAAATAGGTAATGTAAATTATACACTGATGTGATAAAGAATGTTGTATTTCTTGTTTTACAAATGTAAGTAATTAATTTGTTAGTATAAATCTTATTACTTGTTCACAAAAAAATTAAAAAAATACTCATTTTTCTAACCCCCCCCCCCCCCCCAAATTTTAACGACGCAGTTTACTCGTGACCCCCCCCCCCCCCCCCTTGTGGGCACCCCTGATTTATCCTCGAAAGTCCGTCTTTAAATCCCTCAAGGAAGTAGTATACAACTCTGAGGCCCCTGGCGTCCATTAGGTCGTAACTGGTCTATTTGGAGACCACCCTAAATGAGCATCATCCACGTAAATATTCAATTTATATTTTTAAATGAAAATAGATTCCATTCTAAGATATTTGATACCATCCGTATTCTCCTGCGTTGTGCAGTTTTCTTTCTATGATTTTTCAAAGTTTGCAGCATTGCTGACGTCATGCTGGGCTGGGAAGTCCCCGGGGTGCTTTGACGTCACCAGTGCGAAACTCTGAAAAATCAGAGAAAAAACTACATTACGCAGGAGAGTACGGATGGTATCAAATTTCTTAGAATGGAACTATTTTAATTTAGAAATATAAATTGAATACGTTGGTGACGCTTGTCAGGTACCTAGCTTCCTACCTGGGCCATGACTGCGTCACTCTGCTAGTATGAACATTCATAACCCCACGGTTGCTAGGTATTGGGTACGCGGTAAAAACATATCGTTGTCGAGTTCTACAACGAGACATTCGCGAACAATCAATTTGAGACAGGAGACTCTAGACCCTGACCCTGACCAACTAATGTAAATTCTTACTAAGGGATTGGATACTTGATCTTATGTATTTTTGAGATGGGAGTGTAGCGAGCATCTAGACCATTGATCTAAACAGAAAACTGATCTGTGTAAAATCTCATGGCGACTGGAGCGCTGGGAATACCACGCAGTGGGTAGTCGAACTATTGTGGCAAGTCAGGGTCTAGAGTCTCGTGACTCAGCTTGAATGTTCGCTAACGTCACGTGAAAAAAAAAAAAAAAAAAAAAAATCGTTGTCGACTTCTACATTGTTCCTTTATATACCTACTTAGGTAAATGTTTTGTACAATATTCCAATTGTCATAAATAAACAGTTTATTGTTGAATCACTTAGAATTTTGTGTAGTTATTGATAATGCTCATTTAGGGTGATCTCCAAATAGACCAGTTACGAACTACTGGACGCCAGGGGCCTATGAGTTGTGTTAGACCTACTTCTCTTGACGGATTTAAAGACGGTACCACCACTTTCGAGGATAAATACTTAGTGATGAGAGGAAAAACTGGGCATGCCCTCTGGTCAATGAGCATGAAGATATTGATTTGATGAACATGGAGAGTTCGGTTGATGCCAAACTTCTTAAGTTGGAATCTTCTTACATTTAAAAATAGTTGAAATACCTTTTTCGCACCCATGGGTATCGCTCATTCAATGTGTCAACGCCTACCACGCGCAGGTAAGTAACAGACTATTCGTCATCTAACGCTTGAGTCCCAATATTCTAACACCCCCCCCCCCCCCCCCCTAACTAAACCCATTCACTACACTCAACGATCTGTATCATCAGCCTATGAATCCAAACTTGGTATTCGAGAATTTAAATTAATATTTTTGTGTGTGTGTCCGCAAATCCTTGTAACAAGCTTAATTTCCACAGTTCTCATCCGATTTCGATGAAATTCACAGAGAACGTGCGGGTTAGTCTGTATATGGTGCCCTATCGGTTGCATTGTTTCTAAATCAATACTTCTCTCTACGCACACGGAAATCCATCAATCACTATTTTCTCACGCCCTAGACGTCCGATCTTGCTCAAATTCGGATGGTAGTTGATAGAAGCCGATTGAATTATACCGTACCAATTTCAATTTGATTTCATCATTAGTAGCTGCTACGCATACAAGAATGTGAAATCCTGTGAATCTGGGAATGTGCGGGTTAGGCTGTAGATGGTCCTTTATCAGTTTCATTGTTCCCAAATTAATACTTCTCTCTAAGCATGCGCAACGTAAATTACACCTACCATCATTTGCTCGTTACCTAATTGACCGGTTTAGCTTTTTCTTCGCTACATCATGATCAACTACTTCCTCCAACTGTTAAAAACCCGCCGGGGGATGTTTGAAGATTATTTAAAACCTGTCAGTATACATCCATTTTACGGATACGAGGAAGCTATGGGCCTCACCCAACTTGGCAGACGATTTTTGTTTTACTGATTCAATTATTCAATATAATAATGAAGTAATAAATCAATTTACTGACCATGCAATTTTGAGTCAACTACATTCAACGGCAGTTGATAAATTTCCTTCGGAACGACTCAAATAATACATCTTCAGCAATAATGATTACTTCCTGTTCTGTCGAATCGTTCTTTTATGCTCACTGGAGTGTCAATGTGGCATGATGCGACCGTTACGGAAGAACGACCAAAATAATTAGCCGAGCTATTAACTGGTGAAGGACAAAAGCGGTAGCGTCGATCCTCGGTGTTACCTACCGTCTTGGGAGTAGCGGCTTATTCGGTGCGAGGCTTTAAACTTTGGATTTGGAGAGTTATCGTCTGGAATGAAACACACACACACACATACACACACACACACACACACACACACTTGTATTTACATATACAGTGTGCCCCAAAAGTATGTAACCCCCCCCCCCCCCTCCCCACACTTTTATCCAAAAGCGATTTTATCCATACATAGATACTTTGAGAAAAAATACCTATATTTACCTATTACAAAGCGTTAAACTCAAGGATTTGTTTCAGAATGCCTCAAAACGGATTTCAATAAAGACATTTTTCGAAAAATTTTGATTTTAAAATTTTTGGAGCCATTGCAATAGCAGAAGTCGCCGCCGCGTCTAAAAATTTTCCTAGCCATTGCAATATCTTCATCTTCTACGAAAATTCGCTAAAATCATGCTAAATCAATCTTTTTAATAAAATATAGATTAATAGGAAAAATGGATCACAAATCTCGGTGAGGAGGGTGCGTTTCTGTGAAGGAAGCTCGGCTAAATGACAAAGTCCGAACCATTCATATCTTTCTTGCTAATATTAGAAAAGCTATTTAATCCAAATTCAAGATAATAGATATAATGGAAAACAAAGTATATATATTTGAGTTAATTAAAATTGGTTTTGGCAATCAGGGTTGATTAATTTTTTCATATTCCTAACATATCCCGTGGGAAGCAGGACTAAAAGTTTTTGACTAGGCAAACACTTTGGTGCTGCCCCCCAACTTTTTAAAACCACAACTATGTAATGTATATCAATGTTAGGATATTTCAACGATGAGAAAAGGGGGACTCTAACGATTCCAAATCGCATTTTTAGAATTAGAATACGATGGTTTGAAGTGGAGAAATTTCGTTTTGAAAATGGGGGGGCAGGACTAAAGTACACCCTAATATAGCATTTTTTAGTCAAATGAAACTTCGTACCGACCAAATGAAACCTTGCTTCAATCAAAGACAACCTCGTACTTACCAAATGAAACCATGTACCATTCAAATGGAACCAATTTTCAACCAACTTTTCAATGCAACTATTTTTCAAACAAATGAAACTTCATTTCATTTAGAAGAAACTACTTTGTGATAACATGATGAGAAACTGCTGCTGCAGCTTCTGGACACCCGCTTCACTAAATTAATTTGTAGTTCCTCTGTATTAACTTGTTTAGCAAAAATCTGAAATAAAATGTAATTTTTCTCTGGATGATTCGAAGAAGTTCCATTTGATTGAAATAAGGTTCCATTTGTTTGAAAAAAGTTTCATTTGGTTGAAAAGAGCTTTCATTTGATTGGTACATGGTTTCATTTGGTAGGTACGAGGTTTTACTTGATTGGAACAAGGTTTCATTTGGTAGTTACGAAGTTTCATTTGATAGAAAAAAGTTTTCATTTGACTGAAGAATGCTATATAAAACCAGATAATATGCAGTAGGTAACTGTTATTGTAACTACGTACATCATTGTGAACTATTTCTGTTACCAATAGTTGCTGACATAGCATGTGGAAGAGTGGGAAGATCTGGAAGGATCGTCGGCGGGACTGACGCATCGCCGGGCGAGTTCCCCTGGATCGTGTCCATCACAAGACGAGGCGGCCACTTCTGCGGCGGCTCCCTCATCAACAGCAGATGGGTGCTCACGGCAGCTCACTGCCTCTGTGGGTAAGTCTCTGCTAAGAAATTATTGAAGTTTTAATATTCGGATTTTTCCTGGGATTATTCATTCCTCAAACCAGAAGTCCATTCCTTATAGTTTTTTCCCACCAACCAAATATCAGCCGTCGGACTAATTCAGTAATATCGGCCTTGGGCTTTTGGTGGTAGATTAATAGTGGCCACAACAATAAATATGGGTATATGCATTTAATTCTGACTCCAATTTTGTAAATGTACAGGCAAAAGATATTTTAAAATTGATATTCACAATATTCTATATAATAAAACTGCACAACCAGAATGATGATGATGATGAGGATAAAAAACATCGCCCGTTTCGGCTCAACAGAACCTTTACATATTGGTACTTGAATTCAAGCTCTGGATCTCCTCCTGACTTATGTGTAAGATGTGTAAGAACCTTAGTTTTCCAAAATTTTGAACCATATTAGTTTAAATTGCGAAAGTGTGTCAAAAAACGTGGTTAGACTTGGTTTGATTTAAAAAACTAAGTTTTTCGTTTTTTGTTCGTTTGAAGAGAGGGATTTTCGCGACTTTCTCCGCCCGCCTCCTACTTCCAAGGTGCCTTGGTTCCTGCCTTCACCTGCTCCCTCACCACCACCTCCGGCCCGTCAGGCTGCAATGGGCGCTCTGTCAAAATTAATCTCGCCAAGGAGGTGGGCAGTATTAATCTCGCCAAGTAGGTGGCAGTATAAATCTCGCCAATGGGGTGGGTAGTATAAATCTCGCCAATGGGGTGGGCAGTTTAAATCTCGCCATTGGGTAGGCAGTATGATTCTCACCAAGGAGGAGGGCAGTATAAATCTGTCAAGGAGGTGGGCAGTATAAATATCGCCAAGGAGGTGGGCAGTATAAACCTCGCCATTGGGTAGGCAGTATGATTCTCACCAAGGAGGAGGGTAGTATAAATCTGTCAAGGAGGTGGGCAGTATAAATCTCGCCAAGGAGGTGGGCACAATATATTATCGCTGAAATTATTAACTTATTAATTAATTATTAATTAGTTAATTGTTAACTATAAATTAACTGAACTTTGGAATTATATATAAAGTCCGTTAAGTTCTTCAGTTTAAATTTCTTCGTTCAGATATAACTCTCCGAGATGTTAGTAACTACACAACGTTTCTTACTTACCGTGAATTGATGGCAACTGTTGTTACCGCCACAGCCTAATAAACAACTCTCGTTGATAAGGACCGCCTAGAACACGATCAAGGCGGGTATAGAGACGAACGGCGACACTTTTGCAACAAACTTGGGGCCGTGCTGATTCGAATGAGCAGTCTATCACTAAAATCGGACCGCGAAGTTCTTCACAATTTCAAAGACCGTTCGGAATTATATATGAAGATTCCGAACGGTCTTTATATATAATTCCAATCCACACGCTTACAAACAAACGAAGAAGACTCGAGATAGCATTACACCATTCTGAATACCACCAGGCCCAAATTCTGAATTCCCCGATTCAACTTTTTGTTTAGTCTCATAGTGGCGAGGGGATATCAAATATCACCTCCTCAACTGGTGATATTTGTTTTAATAAATTCTTACATTTTGATCGGTATCTCCTCTTTTTTAATCATTTCATAACATCGCCTTAGCTTTGCATCAGGTCACATAACGCCACAAATAGGTAGACTTATATCGTTACTATAATGTGCTGAGTTCCTGTTAGGTACTACTGTTATACGGACTAGATTAGGGCTTTCCAAGCCCTAACAGGCCTCTAGTAATGATATAAACATGTTGAAATTGATAAGTTGTAATCAAATCGACTTCTTCCAACTCTCATCCAAATTTAAGCAAAATCAAACTACTAGGGTGTGAAAAAATTAAGCATAATGGAATTACGTTTGCGCATGCGCAGAGTTAAGTATTAATTTGGCTTGTATGGGCATTAAACCTTCCGAGGTGATAACATATCCTAGTGAGCAATAATCGAAAACTTCTCCATCTTTTCCTCAATTGCTACAAGTTTTACCTGTGTAGCAATAGTCGATATAATGTTACACCAAGTTCCTATCGGATCGGTACGAAAACCAATACAGCACATTTCGGGTATCTAAGGAGTCCAGCTGTCAAATTTCAGGGAGATGGCTACAAAGTTCCAACCGGGTGTTCTTTACTACTGCTCCCCATTTTCAAAGTGAGATTTCTCCATTCAAAATATCGCTTTCTAATTTTGAAAATACTGTTTGGGCTCTTCAAAACTCCCTGTTTTTTACTGTTACCACTTAAAATACCCACATCTGATTAAAATTAATTATGGTTTTAAAAAATTGGGGGGCAGTAGTAAAGTTTAAAGCAAAAACTTCACTACTGCCAGCAGGGCTTGAATTTGAACAATATTTGAAAAAACCGACCAACAGTTGGGTAATGACTGTTGGACTCAGCTCTGTTCTATCTCAGTTGAGTCTGGGGGATTTTCTACACTTGATTCCAACCACAGATTTGGATCAATTTGTCCAACTAATCTATTTATACTGAAAGGATTGATTTCGCATATTTTTGGTTTAATAAAAGCCTTTCTAATCGTATAGAAAAAAAATTTTAGTTTATCTCAAACTTTGTCACTTTACGTTTCCTAAACTGCAATGTCTGTCCGCCTTCCGGGTCATAAAAGGCGTTTAAGTTAATGAAAAAAAAATCCGTTCTTTCGCACATGGACACCACTTGGGGTCTAGCTGGTCCTAAAGTCGAGCCAGCCTGATCGCTTCACACGCATCAATGCTATGAGCCAAAAATGGGCCAAAAACGGGGTTTTATGCAGAGGATTTGGAGTTGATACTATTGTATTAGCTTTACTTACTTTACTACAAAGTAAAAGTGAGTAGCAAGTACAAATTACAAATACCTACATCGACAAATTGCTCTGAATGATGTGGATAATTTGGTGGTCTAGATGTTTACAAGCTTGCATCTCAAACATAATAATAAATTTCCTATATCAACCATTTTTGTAAAATATAGCTCAGTTGGACAAACAGATCACATTGGGGAGTTGATGGGAAATCAGCAGACTTTCTTGAGATTAGACAGGGAGGAGTCCAGCCATACCTACCTACTTAAGTTATCACTCTCAACCCCTTAACTTCCGATCAAAATGTATATCTACTTCATCAGACAGACCTGTATTGTATTATCCCGAGGTTACTGATGTTTGGAAGTCCCCACTTGCAGTACTAATGTTGTTGCCTAGTGAAAAACTTCACTTGGGCCCCCCACTTTATTAAAACCATAATTAATTATTGTTTATTATACTTGAGATGTTTCAAATGATAATAGTAAAAAAAAGTGGTTGTTTTGAAGAGTCCAAATCGTATTTTTGAAATAAGAAAGTGATTTTTGAATGGGGGAAATCTCATGTTGAAAATGGGGAGGGGGGGGGGGGGGCACTGTTAAAGAAAACCCTCCCGACCTGTAGCGACAGAAAGACATACCCACATACAGACTAATGCATGTCTAGTCCAATAGTCCAAATAGAGACTCACTTCATTGGTGAACTACACGTGTTGCTGTTGAAGGAATTTCAATGCCGGGACTCCGATGTTGTTGGTCCTTCTTGAATTACCAATGTCAAGTTCAAGTCGTCCCACTGCCCGGCCCCCAGGAACCTCCGCACGCGTCGCTGTCACCTATTGTTCAAGACCGGCTCATATGGGTCAAGTTTGCTTCCTCTCGATCGAGTTCCGGTATGCGCTTCGTTTGCTCTTCCCCGCTGCGGTGTTTTTTGATCTTGATCAGAAATACGTGACACGCAACTCAGTTCCCTTCCTATTTCAAATTAATTCACAGATGGAGACTCCTAAACTCATGGCGGGAATTAATGGCGGCAACAAAACTAATTTTAGAATTAGTCTGCATTGAATCATTACTTTGTAACAAACGTCCGATAGAGGAGGGCGGGAGGGATGTTGTATTAGAGACTGCTGTAGCCTGTGTTGTATTACTGACCAGAAACCTACTTGATTATTTTTCAACCCAAAAATTGGTTCAATATT
Source organism: Adelphocoris suturalis (assembly GCA_030762985.1). NCBI lineage: Eukaryota > Metazoa > Arthropoda > Insecta > Hemiptera > Miridae > Adelphocoris > Adelphocoris suturalis. The sequence continues at coordinate 121,592,448 of CM061042.1, forward strand.
TTTAATGATTATTCATAACCAGTGCTAATTCATCCCATTCAGCATGCTGAAGCACCCAAAAAAAAAAAGACGAAAACTACAATTAACACGTATTTTTAGAATTGTCGTCAGATTTCGTAGCATGAAATCCGATTGCTCTTAAAGGCGACTCAATCGATCCAACACGTCAACAACTATCGAATTCCAAACCAAACAGTATTTCTGAGGTGTACGTTAGACATCAGCTGGGATCGGCATGAAAAAAAAAAAATACATATATATTTCGGGTGTCTAAGGCCTAACAATTTTAAGTCGGTAGATCCAAAATTGCAACCTGTAGTGCAGAACATGTAGACCTCAAAGGTGGAGGGGGCATCAATTAAATTTCTAAATAATTAAATAAATGAAAGATGTGGTGAGGACGCCCAGGTTTACCCGACGCCGGCTCTGGGGATGAAGGAAGTTGCAGAAGGAGGAGTAGGAAGAGTGGGAACTACTCCTAGTCTGCTACAGAAGCTAATGCAGCTTTCACTCTTTCCACAGTTTGGTTCACTGAGCAAATGAATATTTCCAAAACGAATGATTTTATAAAATCACATAAATAAAGAAGATAAAATCTTCTTTTTCTCTTGCATCTCATTGGTAACCAATTATAGTAATTATTAAATGATCTCAAAACAGTAGGTACCTTTCAGGTTTAAGTGTGTGTTACTATTTTTTGGAGACCTTGTGAAATGCGACCCTGGCAACAATTTTTACATTAGATACATGTTTTTTTTTCCTCAGAGTTATTTTAATATTTTGAACCAACATGACGCATCATTTCTTTTGTTAATTTTTAATAACAAAACTCATATATTTCTGCGATGCATGAATTTTTGATAACGCATTAGTACTTTGAATTGAGTGGTAGCTGATATCAGCAAAAGAGGGTAAATGAGGAAAGTGTGATGGTTGGTAGATGTATGTACATAAAATTTGTGCTTCACGAAACCGAAAATCTCAACTAGTGGGTCTCGGTAGAAGTTTACTGGAGAACCTCTGATCTGAATGGTGATCATTGAAGAGGTGAGTCAGTTATCAATATCCCTCTAATTTTCCCTCGCATATTTCAGATCGCCACCACAATACGAGTACACGGCCATGATCCCCAATGTTCTGATATGGGTTTGCATCTGATCTTAGGTCTGATTATGCGGAGACCAGCTTTACTTAGTCTAGAAGTTAATTCAACAGAGTAAACAGCTCAACCACACCGATTCCCAGATTTGCTTAAATACAAATTAATGCTGCTTCCAAGTCTAAAAAGGTAGCTTCACTTTCGGGAGATGAAAACCATTTTTCTTCGCCAATTTCAATAGAGATTTTACGTTTATACATTCTGAACTTTTTTGGTTTTGTGAATGTCTTGTGTGCGCCAGCCCATGTGTCCGCAAATCCTAGTAATTTCCCAAACTATAGGAACCAGCTAAGATGTGATCTTTTGAAGATATTTAAAACATTTCAATGGTCGATGTACATTCATGATACGGATACGAGGGAGCAACCCAAACCGGCTAGACGTTTATTTATTATGCACAAGTCCTAATGGTCAAGGAATCAATTCATATGCAGAGAAGATATGCGGAGAAAAATTCAAGTATCTCCGTTGTCTAGTAGACATTTTTAAATTTTACTCACAGTAAATAATTATTTTGATATGTTGCAATTTTCGGTACCTATCATATTTTGCAATGTCATTCTAAATTGGATTTCATATAATCCAAGGCAAGATGTTTTGGAAAACGTGATACACAACTATAGCAAGCTCTAAAATAGAACAAATGAAATTGACGTAGACCAAAGTTTAAAACGTCAAATGAAAAACTGTAACAGCTCCTCCGAAAACAAGTTAAAGGCTTTGACTGCAAATTCATGGCCACACGATTAGACACGATCAGTAAGATTCTTGAAGGCACTCGTGAACTTGTAAGCTAGAATTCAGTTCGAGCCGTTTTAATGAACGCGGTACCTATCTCATTACAACGAAAAACTAGGTCACTGGGTTAAAACGAGATTTACATAAACGTCGCAAGATAATGTGCTATTTTTTCACATTAGTTTGGAGGCAATGCACTCATTGACTCATTTTAACTGGCGCCCAGAGCGTTCATGTCGTAAGCTGACATTGGGTTGGGCAACGGGCAAGGTTACTCTCGAATGGTTTTGTTGACATTCCTCGGATCGCTCAAATATCATACGTTGGTCGATTACGGTAATTTTATACTTGGAAATTGGCGTGCCAAATTATAGGCTTGTGTGCTTATCATGTGCCTAGTTTATTAGGTTGAAAACGTTCAGATTAGATATGTACCTATCTACGTAATATACACAAGTTATTGTTCAATATTTTATAAATCAAACTAAAGTATCATTATTTTGTTTTCAATTAAATTAAGATTTTTTCAAAGATCAATTAACAAAATATTACATTTACATTAGTGATGGGATAGAGGTGGTCGAAGTTTTTTTTTCTGGTTTATCGTGAATCAAAATTTTGTACATGTCATTTAATCCTCGCCATTCTCAAGGTTTGAGTTTGTTCAGAAATTCAGTTCGTTCCTATAGATACCTACGCGTCGTTGTCTGTGGGGCTTCAACTCCATTAATTCGTGGCGGGTTGGCCCAAGAATTTGGTCACGTCGTCAGAGATAGAAGTTGATTGTATAGATCAATTACTTGATCAATTCTTGTTCTAAAGAATTGATTGTCTATTTCCATGAAAAATGAAGAGTTACAAAGTTAAATCGATTTCGACGGTTAGACCATCATCAGTAACAAACAATAACTGAACCCACATCAGAAAGGAGATAAAGAAGGAAAAAGAGTGCACATTTATCCTTACTGTTTTTGTTTTTTTTTTCCGCTGAATCTAACTTTTAACAAAGATTTTACTTACGTTAAGCTGTTTAAGAGATATAGGGCAAAATGGCCGACAATCCGAAATGCCGTCCAAGATTGATGCACTAATCTACGTCTCATGAGCAATACAATATTTCCGCGATTTACACGTCCTAAGGGATTGTCTTCAAAAACAAGAATTGGAACTTGGCAATATGTCGACACATAAACTGGTCGACACCTCCTGTCGCCATATTTCCACACCAGGTGTTGAAGAACGTCGATAACGCACATCTTTGAAACTGGTCGACGGATTTATGTCGAAAAATTTGAGATCCGTTTTTCGCTGTATTTCAACAACAGGAGTTGAACATGAGCTAAAAACACCCCTCTTGAAACTGGTCGACTGCTAAACGACGACAAAAGGGTTGTTTGGCCACTACCTGTCCTCAGCCTTGGTCCCATGGGGTCTTTCAATCCGAGGATTAAATGAAAAGTCACATTTACGTTTCTAAACTGTTATGTGATCGTGTTATGAGACCACGAAACTATACACTTCATTCTGATCTACACATCCAACTAATCTGCATTTTTACTAAGGGATTGACTACTTGATGTTATGTATTTTTGAGATGCGAGCTTGCGAGCATCCAGACCACCAAACTATACACTTCATTCTAACCTACATGTCAGGTATACGAAGGATGTCGATGTAAATATGTCGACGTATCCCCATGGTTGACTTGGACGACCTTTTTCAACAAGGGGTGTTGAAAGTTGTCGACTAGTCGCTGTATTTTTGTGTCGCCATATTTCCAATGCCTGTGAAATCGACATTGGTCAACCCTTGGTGTTGAAAGATGTGGACACAGCTTCTTGCCCGTTTGTCGACCAGTTTATGTGTCGACATATTGCCCCCCATCCACAAGAATCACATAATGAAATTATGAGCGATACCTACTAAAACTGAAAACCCATATGTTTTATTTAGATTACTTGACAGTATTGATGGTAATATAAATGTCAGGTATATAAATTAATTGGTTTGTAAATATGAAATTAATATCGTTTACATCTAGCATTCTTTCCAACCCAGAGAAATTTAATCCCAGACGTTTTAGAAATTTATTTAGGTAAAAACATACGAGCATTATGCTCATCTCCTTCCGTGATCATGGATTTATCATCGGACAGCAAACCTGTTATAACTTAAATCAATGGGGTAGTTGGAAGATGAGAAAATAACCAAATCGTTAGATATCCATTCGACTGGACAATGTGTGCAGAAAAGTTAGAAAAACTTACCAATCTCTGAGTACATCGTAAAACACGCCAAGACGCTGTGGCTAGCCTAACTAGGAATATTCAAGTAGCAGCCAATGAAGCTTGTCTCCCACAAAATTCACTACTAATTTCTAACAAGCCAACTTCCTACTCCACAGCTACAACTTCATCAGATTAAAAAAGATGCAAGGAAAGTGTGGGAACAATCTGGATATCCTCCACATAAAACCATATTCATCCAAGCCAAACAGGAATTCAAAAAAGCATTAAAAAATGTCAGCAATATTTCCACACAAAACGAACTCGGCTCCTTGCACCCATCGGATGGGTCATTATGGACAAAAACATCTATTCCTCCTCTAAAAATAAAATTTATGAAACCTTTTACTGCACTCCATTAGAGAATTGTAATATTTTGACTAACCAACTGGTGGAACAATTCAAACCAAACCCAATCACGAACAGCGATTTTGAAAATGATGCGAAAAAGTCAACTTACATCACTTCATCAGTTTACATCACTTCACTCCCAAAGGGATACGCGAGGCCTCCCTGGTGGCATGGCCTGGTGGCCCGGTGGCATTGTTCACCATCAAAAAGTCTCCAGGGACGACCTCATTAGGTACTCAACCACTTATCAAAAATAGATTCGTAAAACCTCCAGTTTGGTGCGTAAAAAGTAAATTATATAGATAGATGAGTATCTTGGAAAATGTAGTGATCATGCTACTTACCAGTGCTTGAATTCTATAGTATCGTGACGTTTTCTAGGAGTAACGAAAGGTTTGCAAAAAAGTCGCAGGCACGGAAGCTTGATTCAGACTGATACGCCTAGTCCCCTGTAATGATTTGCGGTCTTTGTACAAATATCTACACACTTTCAATACGGTGGCGTTTCCATTGTAACATATATGTCACAAAGGAGCTTGAGGTTTAATGAACCACAAATTGCTGGTATACCTACAAATCTTGAAATATGACAGTACTGTTGCAGGTTTTTATACGTTGAAGAATACCGACTCTACATTCTTAAGTCATGGCCAAACTAATCGGCATTTTCCACACAAAAAACGAAAACGAGACACAAAAGTGGCAATTAGTGCAAAAAAAACTCAACTTTAAACTAACTTCCTGCTCAGTTCCTGCTCAACATTCTAATTGTTTAATATCCATTAACATGGCTAACAGATGACTGCCCATAACGGAAAAGGACTTCGAAATTCCAAATCAATGGCAACTGCAGTAAGAATTGCTGTACATGACAACTGTAATTGCTATACTTTGAGTATTGCTGTTACAATTGGAGACATTATTACGATGCTACAAAATTATCATTGCCTACCTCTCTCTTTCATCCTTATTTTTATTTTCTTAATAATTTGAAGGGCCACGTGAAAAACACACTCCCTATCCAAACGAATTAGAGAAATAAAATAATTTCACTAAAAAGTGTTTAAAAAATCGTTTGAAATTGCTTAAATTCCTAAAATTGGTTTATAATACCTATAGCAGAATGTTGACTTTCAAGTTTATTCTTTTATTTGTTTGCCATATTTTTTATTGTTGTGGATGAGACCACCACCAGCTCTGGAGGTGTGATAATTGATTTTTTGCGATTTTTCAACTACCGAAAAACGTATTTTTTGGGAATTTACCTACCGAGAAAAACGCTGCAAATTATTACATAATGGTTTGCTATTTTTGCGTTAGATAGCCCTCCTACGCAGATCATTGGTCTATAATTATTAAACCCCGTATGTAATATATGATCAGAACATGACGCACCGTGCCTCCGAGAAGGGTTCGCACTTTTACAGTTCCAAGACCCCGCAATCGTACGTTTCACAGTAACGATGTTTAAAAAAATGGGAAAATGATGCTTGAAGTAATTTACGTTAGCGCATGCGCAGAATGGAGTAATGATTTGAGAAAAATGAAATTGGTAGGAAACAACCTACAGCCTAAACCACAAATTCCTACAAAAAATTTAATCAAAATGGGAATATACCTACCGAGAAAAAATAAATTGTCACCAAGCTGACAAGAAACACGTTTTTGGTAGTTGAAAATTTTCAAAAAATCAATTATCACACCTCCAGAGCTGGTGGTGGTCTCATTTGGCACAGAAATAGTCCAAGAAATAGCGCAATATTGTTTTCATGTCGCCAAGTGTGTCAAAAAACGGTAGAAAAATTGAAAAATCGGTGAAAAACCACGTTAAATTTCCAATAGGAATATGACCTTATAATTGAACATAAATTATCCTGGAATTTAAAAGATTTATTCAAAAATGCAAGTGCCATAACTCAAAAGTTATCACCATCGAAAACCCCCACGACTAGTACCTTGAGTTGAGTACTTAACTCAACTACCAATTCTATAGCAAAATAACTGTTCTAACTACTATTTAACAATTTAAAAACATTTTGGATTTTCAAGTTTTTACCGATTTTTCAGCAAATTAAAGTTACATTTTTCAGCATATTTTTCATGTTGTTATTCATTGTTGATAAACTTTTTTTTTTTTTTTTTACTAAAATTCTGCGCAAAAGAAAACATAAATTCATCGGTTTTCTCTCCATTTCTAGTGATTTGTTGAGCACATTTTTTGAAAGTATGCCAAATAAGTTTTGGCCCACGATTTCATCCATTCATCTGGAAAGCATGGTTTTTTAGCGCAAGAACGGAATTCTACACGCAAACACACACAGAGGGGGGGGGGGGGGGAGAGACACACACGCACACACACATATACATATATATGGGATTCGTTTCAAAATGCCTCAAAACGGATTTCAATGAAGAAAATTTTCGGAAATTATTATTTTAAAATTTTTGAAGCCATTGCAATACTTTTATTTTCTACGAAATCCGTTAATAGGAGATAGTTTTGCGAAAATTTGCTCTCAAGGTCGAGGCTGTACGACTTATGCTATTATGTGAAATATATCTACACCAGTAACGTAAATATGTGTTATACGATTCATAACATAGGCACCCACATAATTTTCTTACAATAAAAACCATTAGTAGTTTACCTTGTCCTTTAATTGTCGTTGGTAACAATTACGTTCTCTCCACGAGGTATTAGCGTCTGATAAAGTTGTAAACAAAGTTGTCCTTGGCCGTCGGGTTCGGGCTTATCCACACGGGCGACGCGAGTTTAGAAACCAGGTGAAGGGTGATGTGATGGATCACGTGTGCTTCGTATTAATTCAGCGCATGGCCCATTGGCCATGAACTTGCCAATTGTACCGGCATGGCAACAGAACAACAGGTAGTTGGGTGCAGCTGCATGTACTAAAAGACTTTTCTTTCAAGGACATCAACGAGCGCTAATGTTTATTTATTTATAAGAACGGCAAAAGCCAAAATACAGGAAATATTACACAGGCGAGATATTACATGATTAAAAATATAGCATGAAGATATAAAATATTCAAAGAGAAAATTTTCTTTCTAAAATAAACAAAGAGACAAATCAAGTTAAATTAAACTAGTAATATTGAAAAAGAGGAAGAAAAAACCAAAATAAGACACTAATACAGAACTTCCGCGAGTTGACGCTTCAGAGAGTAGGAAAAGATGCTGAAAAGTCACAATCAGTTGCCTCCAAGAACGCATTCACTTCACGAGACAGACGACTTAAAACCGATGCATAAGGTAGTTGAAAGCAGCAAAAGGGACGTGAAACAAGGGACTGTGTTGAGTCCTGTATGGTGGGGCGTTCAAGTTACTTTGGAGAGGAGCGATGGTAACTGGAGAACTACATTCACAGTTTTGTGGAAAAATAGAATGTCAGCCTCTCTACGGTTCTCGAGTGCAGGTGAGTCATACTCAGCAGCGAGACGCGAAAAATCAATCTGCTCTGAGCGAATTCCTAATTTGAATGCGAGGAAACGCAAGAACTTTCATTGGACTCTCTCCAAGGTGTATTTGTATGCTTTGTAAAAAGGAGACCAAAATGAACTCGCATAATCCAAGATAAGGCGAACTATGGATTTGTTCAATAGCACGATAGCTTCTACTGATGAAATATCCCGCGACACCTTTTGAGAAACCAAGGGTTCTCAGAGCTCTCAAAACTACAGCATCTACGTGGTCATTAAAGGTGAGTTTCACGTCCAGAAGAATTTCAAGGTCCCCCCGGGTCAAAACAAATTTAGTAAGAGGGGCTCCCTCAATTTGATAATTGATTGTTTTGAGATCTCGAGTACGTTTTTACGGTACACTTAACTGGAGTCAGTGCTAGGTGATTGACTGTACACCATTCTAGGAGTACATTAAGGCTTGTTTGAAGAAGGCGACAGTCAGCTAAACAAGAGACTCGCCTAAAAACCTTCAATCATCTGCACAGATGAATACCTTTATCTCATATGTGAAAAGCAAGGGACTTACGCTGTTAATCAACAGATGGTACAGAAGAGGCCCAATATGAGAACCTTGGGGGGACACCAGAAGTTGCAGGATATTCCTGGAAAGTGTTTCCTTAAGCCGAACTCTATTAAATCTATCATCGAGAAAACTCTTGACCCAGGCAAGGACCTCTCCATGGACACCAAAAGAATATAAGGAAGCTGCAACATGTTTGTGTGAGACCCGGACGAAAGCCTTAGCATGATCCACCGAGACCACATCAACCTGAGTACCATCTTCAAGAGAGAAAAAAAACTGTGAATCCCATCAAGTTGGTTACCTCCCGGAGCAACCACCAACAGTTCGCGCTCCATGAACGCTTTGAGGTTGCAAACAAATCAATATGACTATTAGTCGCAAAATAATTTTCAAATCGTAGTTATAGGTTGAACTTCGGCTGATTAAACTCGATGCTATTTCCAATTTCTCTTTCATACGTCCACTTAAATGTTGATTATAAATTACTATTCTAGCAAAAACGAATCAGATTGTGAATGGCTTTATCTCAAGTTCGCTGTGTACCAATCGAAAAAACGTTGGTTAAAATATATGAAGACAAAGAGAAGAGCTTTCACACGGAAATTGTATACACTCAAAAAACATAATAAAGCTTTATGTAGTAATCAGCGGTGGTTCTCATTTCACTAATACCAACAATGGCAATGGCATCCCTGGTAAGGAATCATAAACATTTAGCTGTTAGTACAATTTGAAACACAACGAGCTTAAGGACCTACCTATTCCTACTTGAGGAGGTCAAAAATATCGAAAGCTCCCTCCATGACATTTACGACCCTTCGCTAATAATTCTTTCCTGTACGAAATCAATCACCTACTTAGGATAACATTCTTTGATTTCAGGGGAACGCACGTGTTGACACCGGCAGAAATCAAAGTGAACGTGGGCGAGCACGACCTCAGGCGACCCAGTGGAAAAATATTCACCGTCTCTCGAGTCCTTATGCATCCCAACTACGTCTGTGACAGGTAGATCGACGCTGATAAAATATGTGCCTCAGCTGACCGTGTCAAACTATATCCCATTAAACCATACTAACATATAAATAAGTCTGTCGGTCTGTCCGAAACCAATTACTGCTAAACTGATAAATGCTATTCACTAAACTTGGTAGATGCAAATAACTTGGTTTATTCAGTAAGTGCTTTATCCAGTAAGGAAGAACATAGGCTAAGATAAAACTGTGAAGCACCATCTAGGTAAATTAAGGTAAACTTACCTATGGCGGACACTTGCACCCATTCATCACTAAAAATTAAGGATACCAAAGTAGGTTGGTAGTTGATTCCTTTAAATTTCATTCATATATAGGTAACTTTTCCATGAACGGAGAAAACGAAGAAGAAGGACACGAAAAAGCAAATGAAAACTTAGTAAGAATCTGAAAATAACATTTCTCAATGTCGATTTAGAGAAAAATCGTTCATCTCATGAAAATTTAAACAATATTTCTGGAACCTTGGAACCTCAGAAGTAGGTACCTAATATAATGTACCTAACAAGATGCATGTCTATCCCATGGGTATCTGTTTGTCTATCAATTTCCAATTTACTCCATCGCCTCCCCGAACTGTGCTAATGAAAGAAGATCGAATGGGCAGATTTTTGTAAATTATCATATTGTATAATGTAATATTGTTTTGAAATTTGAGTGCAAGGAAATTGTTAACTATTATTTTTATGGCAAAAAACGTATTCTAAATAATAATCTCCTATTCAAATAGAGGTTTTGAATTTTTAGCTTTTTTGCAGTTTTTATCGATTTTTTAGCAAATTTTAATTACTTTTAAATACATTTTTCAGAATAATTTTGTCCATAAATTTTTTAATGTTCTATTTTATACAATTTATTTGAGCAATATTCTACCAAAAAATATAGATTTAACAATTTTTAGCCGTTTTTAACCATTTTTAGTAATTTTTTTGAGTATATTTTTCGAAATTTAACCAATTTAATGTATTCAAAAATTGTTGGCCAACGAGCTCATAATTTCGTTTGGAATGCTTGATTTTTTGGAATTTGTATCTCAATCCTAAGGAGAGTTATCGTCTGGAATGACACAAATATGAACAAATAAATATCTACATATGAAAAAGTGTTAAACTCTAGGATTTGTTTCAGGATGTTAAGTAAGATAAGTAAGTAGGTACATTTAAAGTTTGTCGAAGTGAATAAGGTGTGTCTTAATCCGAATCAGAATAAAAAATCACTCGGGAAGCATAACTACAATCTCGTTTGGTCAACCATTCGAACCATCGATTGAGGTTCCAACCGATTTGTACCTAGTTAATAGTTAGCAAATCAAACTAGCATGTACAAAACTTCGTTAACTACATTTGCAACTACCAAATAAATTTATAATAAACCACAAGTTACCAGCTAGTAGTTAGAAAAAGTAGTTGGGTACTGCTAACTATGGATACAATTAGTAGTTCCAACCAACTGATGTAGATGTTGCACATTTTTGTAACTGCATTTGGTCCAACTCTATTTCCTAGTCTGATGAAGAAGAGCGTACTTATCAGTGTTTCGCTTTTACCGGTTGACATAGTTTTCGTGTAATATATGTTAAAATATGATAAATTTAGTATTTCATTCACCTACGAGTCATATGATCGTAGATGATAATTAATATTCTTAATTTAAAGAAGGTACAAGGAAATGTTTACATTTTATGTGGTATTTCGAGGTACACTAACGACATCGCGATGCTGGAACTCCGAGATGAGCTTTCGTGGTCCGACGCAGTGCGGCCGGCGTGTTTCCCTACTCAGGTGGGAGACTCCTTCAGTGACAGCGACGCAGTGGCTGCTGGTTGGGGCTGGACAAACGAGGCCACAGGAAGAGGTATCAGTCTGTACCTACGACTTTACTCTAGTGCAAGGGAGGGATTGGATATGGACAATTGGGTGCCCGCTATTTCGAGAAAGATGGAATTTCGATTACCTCCTCCCGAAATTTGGTTTAAAATGTCAAAAAAATGACCCCTGAATTTTTCAGGTTTTTTTCATAACAAAAACCTACGCGGGTAGCTCGATTTTGATTTTTGAAATACGCTTTTTTTGCCAATATCAGACTTTTGAATATAACTTTTACAAACTTTTCTGTAAAATTGTGAAACTTCGTATACTTAAATTGTTGGGGTCACTGAACTCGAATATGCAGTCAAACAAGTCGACAGCAACAACGTTTGATAGTTTGGAGTCTCAAAATCGTCAAAATCATGTCAAAAAATGACAATTTTTCAAAATTTATTATAAAATTATGAAAATTCGTATTCTTTTCGAGTCCTTCTCACTAGCACGTCGAGTCAGTACTGTTTGGACGGCCCACGACGGGTTCCTCCGATAGGCATGTAAATTATAATCTTTAAACTACGCTCCGTAACCAAGCATCTGTACGAAAGGTCGTTGGTCTCCTTCGGTTTAAGAAGTAAAAAATTATAGAAAACACTTTACAAACAGGTTCAACAATCAGTAAAATTGGACCAAAAATCGGACAAATTGAACAATATTTCCAAATCATGATGAGTTGGAAAAAGACGGGATTCAGATTTGACAATTAGATCACCGTCGAGAAACTTGACTTTTTTTTAGCCTGTCCAACAGACTGTAACAAATCTTTTTGACTTGAAATTATTTTCAAACATTGGTGCGGTTTTTTAGGTAAGTGCCTATGCTTTGCAGTTATGTTCTTAAATGACACTAATGATTTCAGGTGGACGAGCTAACGTTCTTCAGAAAGTTAATCTGAACGTACTGTCCAACGACCAGTGCACAACTTGGTACCGATCTCAAGGGAAGAAGGTCTCGATTCAAAACACACAGATGTGCGCAGGTTTTGAAGATGGTGGACGTGACGCTTGCTGGGTATTTTATCTACCTACCTTAAAAGTCTCATAATTCTAATGCAAATAATGCCACAACTATTAGCCATTAATTTTATCAATTTATCGTATGAGCAAGTTTTCGTAAAATATCTCACTTTAAGCCGGTTCTTCTGTAAGCGGGGAAGGGAGTGACTCTAATAGGGAGGCATGTTACCAAATAGTGACTATACCTTGGTAAGACGTGACCACTGAAGGTGGACACAATCTGGCGACGATATAGCTGCTTGAGGGGTGGGCTATTGAATGTCTTCGCTAAGTTCCTTACGTGGGACGTTCATGTGGTACCGGATGTGGATGAGCTGAATTGCCAAAGGTAATTAGCTATCTTCAACTCACAGTTAACGCTGTGCCGAAAGAGAAGAAAACTTTATATACACGGGTATTGCTATCCCTATTCAAACTATAATTATAATATAGTGCTGGTAACGTAATTATTACCTAACGATTTTTAAACATGTTAATAACCAATTAAATTTATCAAATGTAAACAATTGTTAAACTAAAAAGCTCAACAAGGTTGTCCGAATAGTAGCAATGAAAATGTATGTAATATAATTTCACAGTGACGCATCCTTTATGCAACGACTTACCTACAAACAGACTTGGACTAATAATTTTTTTTTTTTTTAATAAAATAACAGCCATCTGGACGTACTTTTATCAGTTTAACTGTTAAGGAGAACATTATTAAACATTTCCTATTACCAAACTTGACTTTTAATTACATGATGTATAACATATCATGTAGATTTGAATATATATCGATAATTGATCAATTGGTGTTTAGATATATGCATTAAACACAAACCTATTCTTAAATTTAATACTCAGTAATTTATTATTATCTACCATAGTACGTACATAAATAATTGTGAATTATTCATTACTCGCACTTTAAATACGCACCGATGGGGATGGTCTGGACCAACTTTGTACGGCGCGAAGGTTTGCGTCTCCGCAACACCGATCGGTCGTGCTGGTTTTGCATACGCTACCTTCCGACTAAACCCGTAATAAGTACGTTAAAAATAAAAATATGGTCCGAGAATGAAATTTTTCTTGTCTGGCGTGATTTTCCTGTTCGGATATGTTGAGCATTATGTGCAGTTATGTTCCTAAGTAATGATTGTTTGACTGATTTTGGTTTATTATTTCCAATAATAAGCCTATGTGATCGTGTAGCAAAAAATGTTTATAACCCCCCCTCAAACTTTGTCACTTTACGTTTCAAGGTGCGTAGAATCCAAATTTGAAATTTCCGTCCGCCGTCCGCCGTCCGCCGTTCGTCCGCCGTCCGGGCCATAAAAGGCCTAAGAATTGACTTAAAAAACCTGTTCTTTCGCACATAGACTCCATTTGGGGTCTAGTTGGTCCTAACGTTTAACCATCCCGATCGCTTTACTCGCATAGATGCTATGGGCCAAAAACGGACGAAAAAGTGTCTTTTAGGACGTGTTAGACGCAAGCCTGGCACGCTTGGCAGGGGGTCACGGTGGGTGGTGAGCGGGGGGTGGAGTGAGAGGAGGCGCCGCGACACCATGAGGTGGGTACAGCGTTCCTTCGAGGCATGAATATATGTTTTTTCCTAGGTCATATTTGTGTTAATACCAATGCTTTTCCTACGCATATTTAATAACATATCCCCTCGACTTTTCGTACGTACTTAGACAATGATATTATTAAGGCAATAACTATTTGAATAGATAGGAGCTCAAATTGAGAAATATAAACATGCGTATATAATTATAGAAGTATAGGTTGTGGCAACTCGAAATAGGACACGCCGAGGAGTCTGGACGGGCCTTATGACGTACGCAAGGCAACTAAAACTACGATCATACTCAATTGAAAAAATAATAAACCTTTGTGAAATAATTTGCAGCGTTTTTACATTTCGTTATTGCTAACTATCAACTAATAATAGTCTACTACAATTATATTATTGTAAGTACCTAACAACTTTCACTATTCCAGGTAGTTTCGTTTATTCACCAGTCTGTTAGTTAGAACTTGGATTTATTGATATTAATTGAAACCAAAGTACGAAATTATAAAGATTTTGTTAAATTAGACCGGGGGTCTTAGATTAATGCGTACCTCTACTTAGACCCCTCTAACATTTGTCAGCGTGCGTGCGTGTCCGTTCCGCGCTACAGGCCGCGATTTTGGAGCTAGGTAGACTCATTAGACATCCGGAATCAGCTGTATAGTTTCTGGTGATGATCCGAGGACAGGAACTTGTCGTTGACGACGACGATCGTCGTCAAATTAACCGAAAGTCGAGTTTGGTATCGTTTTTGTTTTCATCACACAAAATCGACTCAAACCACTATAAAATTGTTGTCCATGACGACGATACGACGTCTTCGTCGCCGTTACTGACGTCAGTCATCGTCAAATCATCAAAAATCGAGTTTGGTAGTGGAAATTTAGTACATAGTTAGTACATAGGCTGTCTGCCTCGAATTAACTGCTTACGTTAAAAACAAATCTTTCTTGTACTTTGGCCATGGTTTAATGAATCTCTAGACATG
The DNA here is from genome assembly GCA_030762985.1 of Adelphocoris suturalis. Classification (NCBI taxonomy): domain Eukaryota; kingdom Metazoa; phylum Arthropoda; class Insecta; order Hemiptera; family Miridae; genus Adelphocoris; species Adelphocoris suturalis. The sequence continues at coordinate 121,607,450 of CM061042.1, forward strand.
CATCATCTTAATTCAGCAAAATTTCCATCTCAACAGTCTGTACAATAAAATTATCAACCGATCCCGGTCTTGATTGGAATACATTAATATGGACAAATGATAATGTATTTGTGAAGACAAATATTTTCGTATGTACACAGGGATATGCGGCAGTACTATATTCTACATTAGGTAGGTAGAATTACTTACTTATATTACAATATTCTAGACAGGACAATGCCTATAACCCGTTTGGAAAATGATAAAAGGAATAATGAGATACTGGCTAAGAAGGTCACCTATCATCAACATGTTGCAAATCGAAGATGTTTGCAGTGATAAATTTTGAATTATTAGGTACTTTCTGATGCACGGAGTTAAAACTTTTCGCTAGAAAAAAAAATGCATGTACTGGCATTTAAATAACCCTATTGGACTTAATAATTTCATTTACGATACAATCTATGAATAATTTACGATTTAATCAATCCTAGTATTGTGTTCGCCAGGCTGATAGCGGTGGTCCTCTCATGGTGGGTAATGGAGACAGCACGATGGTCATCGGAGTAGTATCCACGGGCATTGGATGTGCACGACCCAAACTACCAGGGCTCTACACTAGAATAGCGAATTTCGTTCCATGGATCGGAGAAATGTTGAGAAGCTGACCGCCAAGACAAAAACGGAGGTAATATAATATAGGGCTAAAGTGAGAACAATGGTAAGCTCAACTCTTACCTTATTTCTTCTTCATTATTGGAATTATATGGCCAAGGACAGGGGACTGTGAGAAAAACTATACAGGAATTGATCCAAATTCAGCTTTCAACGGAGTAGTATGGTCAACGGTAGATGAATCAATAAAGTATCCTTGTTTTGTGTTACCAATAGAGGTTTTAAATCGAAAAAAATGCGTTTCCTCTTATCCTGCATTAAGACCGGAAGGGATACAAGATATGACGCCCAACAGTTACCGGGACAAACATATGAGCATTAATTAATGTAAAACACTAAATTTCACTGCATTTAAAATCTAAATATCCCAGTCTGGAAGCTAGAAGGAGTATAATTTATATGCTCCAAGTATAAGTCACTTCTGAGGTCCATTTACATGAAAAATCCAAGTTGAATCCTATACCAACACATATTTTGGAAAGTTTAAAAACCAGAACCAACTGAAAATCAAAGTTCCAGTCATGCACATGATCGTATAAGCGAATTTTCGTAAATTATCGTACTATATTATGTCACAGTTTTGAAAATTAGACTTTGCAGCAAAAGAAATTCCTAACTACCAATTTTATGGCTAAAAACTCGTTCTAAATAATATTCTTTGCATCAAAAATATATTTTGTATTGTTAACTTTTTTTGCAGTTTTTATCGATTTTTTAGTACATTCTAATGAAATTCAAGTACTTTTTCCAGCATAATTTTGTACGTGGATTTTTTGGTTCTATTTTTTAGTTAATAAACTTCATTTGAGCAATATTCTGACCGTTCTACTCAAGCCACGCCCCCTTTTGTGCGTTCAGACAGCGTCGGAACTAGTCCTGGACCAACAGTTCGCTGAGACGGTCCGAGACAGTCCAGGACTAGTCCTAACAGTTCTGGATTTTTTCTGGGACTGTTGGTCCCGCACATGCGCACTCGATGTGACCAGTCCCCTCTCCCACTCCTCCATTATCTTTTCTTATCTGTATCTATTTTTTCGCACTTTCGACAATGTTTGATCTTGCATTTACATCGTTTACTACCTAAATTTGTGGAGATACCAGTAATAAGTAACTTTTTTGGCGTTTTACTTGCATAAATCGTTTAAAAAAACAGGATTTGCTTCGACGGAATGCTAGGGACAAGAGGGTTCTATCATGGTCATGTAAAAGTTACTGAAAATGTAACAAAATGATCGAGTTTATTATAACTTTTGTTACCCATAAGGTGATTTATTTTACCTTGATAATTTTCAGTTGTCAGCTCAGCTCTAGGTAAATACAAAATATACATAGGTATCTAATTTAATCAACTTCTCTCTGGTTCGCATCCACGAACATCGCGTAACACCCTTTTCATGTACAACCGCTCCGTTGCTAAGGAATTGTAACTCCGTTAGCTTCAACACCACGAAAACCGTTCACCACTTGTTGAAAAGCTCTCAATTTACCTGAAAACATCAAGCAGATGCCAAAGCAAAGACATAAAAATGTTAATAAAACGATTTTTTTCAAAAAGTGGATAAGTTCCCTTTTGATGGATTACCTACTCCTCAGATATTCTGGGGAAATAAGAAATGAGAAAGGTTTTAATTCAGGTTTTGGTTCAGGTTATCCCATCAGAATCACCTGAGTGCGTTCAGACTCCGTCCAGAACTCAATCCTGGACGATTCGGTGGACGGCACGAACGCTCCCGAAGGAGCACTCTCTTTTCAGCCAACCATGTACGAACGCTCCCGTACCCTATGTACGAATCTTCCCGCTGAAAACCGTTACGTAGTTAGCTATTAGCGTTACCCAGAGGACACCCCGAGGAGGTTGCGAATCCATATTGTGAGCAACACGAACAAACGACAACTACTCTTCTTGTCTTGTACTTACTGTCTTATCGCCCAGATCACAGAAACATCCAGCCAGATAGTAGGAGACAGCGGGAGGACACTTTACTCCGTAAACATACATTTCAATTCTTCAAAATCCAGAAATTTTCATTAAAAAAAATTATATTATAAACTACGCCCCTTTAGGCCACCCATTGGAATGTATTTAGCGAGTAACGGTTTAGTGTGAGAAAATCTCACAAGTCACCTCTGGCGAATTAATGGGAACGTTCGTATACATTTGGATGGGCACCGAGGGGAGTATTCGTACATGGTGAGGCTCCGACAAAATCCCTTTCTGCTTCCCGGGGAGCGTTTGTACATGCGCCCGACGGTTCTATCCCCTCCCTTTTCAGAAAGTGGTTCTATCCTGGACTCTCTGTCCGAACAAACAAAATATGAATTCATATTATTCTTTCTATATTCTTTACGTTGTGTCGTGGATGGGTAACATCATAAAAACCAGTTAATTTTTTGAAAAGCATGGAGGAAGAGTTTCAGAAGATAGATAGGTAATCAGGGTTTTGCCCCCCCCCCCCCCCTCAAGATCCACCTTAGCTACCTCAACAATGTCGCATTCTCCCGACAGAGCACTCAACAAGTGTGCGTCCTGTGCGCATAGCCAATAGGAAATGGTTTTTAAGTCTTTGGAAATGCCACCAATATCCTCTTGATATAGAAATGTGTATTCAATAATTTATTGTTTCTGTTCACAGAAAAGAAACCAGAGTACCATCATCAAAATTCTATCTTTCCTAAAATAGATAGGTAGTAAGATACCAATTTCACCTATCTGCTTACCAAGACTCGAAATCGAATGTTCCTTCCGATTACTTCTTGAACTTCATTAGGTATTCCAAAACCATAAATCGCTAGAAAAACATTATTTATTAATGTTGCTCGTTACCAACAACAATCTTGTTGAATATATTATATGTTGTTACTATGTTTATTTATTACTGTTGTTATCGTAATTTTATTTAATTTATAATTGTATATTCCATCCTTGTTATTATATTGTTCAACGGGTAATTCAACAGTTTACGAGAATAATATATGTTGATTATGAATTTTTACTAATAAGTAAAACCAAATGAACTTAAACTGCACCTTATGTTACTGATAAATTAAGAGAGTTTATTCTTCTAGTCAATCGTTAAAGAATATTTTCTGTTTGAACATAATTGAATATTTTCGTTGGTAGATTAGACCGCTAAGGTCATAAATGTTTTTAGCTTTGAATAATGTTCACAAGTCAAGACGGTGTAATTAAATAGATTCGTGGAGATGGCGTTGTATTTCATTCTACATTTCCCCATGTACTTAATTATCTTTTCTCCTGGAAACAGTTAGAAGAGGTACCTACCTATGTAAATATCCAGACACACACAAAAAAAGAAAGAAACCAACGTGCAAAAAGACGCTTTTATATTTCATTGAAGCTGGTCAGTCTTCATTGCCAATTACAAAACAGACTAAAAAGGAAATCACGATACAAAATTAAACAAACGAAAACAGTCTTTTCTATAACTCTACATTGTTCATAGAATCAATAAGAATTATTACAAACCATAACTTATTTCACTATAATCAACAACCAAACTTCACCGCCTTTACGTGGATAATGACAATTTAAACTAGAATTTCACAGCTTTTTTAATAAAAGTGAAAGAAAGGTTATGTTCTTAAACAATCCCATCACCTAAGACAATCGATTATTCTTGAGAAAAAATTATAGTAAACAAAAAAATACAAAAAATGGACCCCAACTATATACATGTACGTACGAGAAAAAACGGAGTAGTATCATGTTAATTGATTATACTGAATATTTTCTAACTAAATTAGCTCAATATCGTAGAAATCAACAAATTGTAGTTTTAAAAAAGGTATGATCAATAGAGCGAACATATGGGGCATTTAACGTCCAAGGTTGAACTCAAAAAATAAATGTTATAACATAAATTATTGAGAGTTTTTGGGTCTCTCGGCGAGAAAAAAAATCCACTAAGTTTCAGTCTGATACGTGAAGTTTTCGCCGCTGCACAGGCAGCCAAAGTTTGCAGTTAGGGTTCACTGTACTTGCAGCGGTCAGAGGACAGGTACAAATTCTCTGTGCTCGGGCCTGTTACCCGGTCAGGCATCTGGAGAAAGTGGAAAGTCCAGTAACATGGCAATCTCCCTTCACCTGTCACTATATAAGCTGTGTCCTTTCTAATGTGTCTTCAGTTATTGTTTGTTACTGATGATGGCCTAACTATCGAAATCGATTCAACATTGTAACTCTTTATTTTTCGTGGAAATAGACAACGTTTTTCACTAACTTCCGTTTTGTAATGGGTTTCCACAACTTCGTCGCGAGTGATTTAGTTCGTAACATGGTAATCTCCCATCTCAAAACCCGTACCACAGGTTGGGGGGAGCCCCAGGCTACCGGCACATCGCCAAAGTGTCACCAGCCTGCCCCCCTTATGAGGTAGGATTCGTGGTGGCAGTGGTTGAGCACACCCCAGCCTTGGGACACGGGGCCCAGGGTGATTAGGGGTAGAGATTGCATCACCAGGGACTCGTACCCTGGTAAGGTGTCTCGGCATGTAAGTTTTCCTATAAACTTGGACACCAGCTCCCTTAGCTGGGAGAACCAGCTAGAAGGTTCACCTCCACCTGCACTGCTTCGGCTTGTAGGTACCTTGTGAGGAAAGCTCTGAGCAAGGGCTGCCTGAACGGTGAATCATACTGTTCCTCTTGTCCTCCTTGGAGGATGAGAGTCGTGTCCCGCCGGCTTGCTTGAGAAGCATGGATAGGCTCTCCTAAACTAATGTCAACCTTCTTAATAAGAAAGGGGATCTCTCTTATGTACCTGCAGCTGGCGCCTGTATTCCGTAACCCCAAAATAAAAAATTAGTGTTTCCGAAAAATGAATCTCGCCAATTTTCAATGGCACCACTAAAACGTTAAATACCCTATCGGAAGAAAACGTATTTTTGAGTTTTCAAAGAAACAAGAAGAAAAGAATAATGGAGTTATAACAATGAAGCTATATAGGTTATGTTACGCTCAGAAAAATAACTCTCACAGTCAAAGAGGTTTGATCACCTCATAGCTTTGATCGTTGGAGTGTTGCAACTTCTGGAAATTTCCCGTAGTTGTAACGCAACGCAAGTTCAAACTCTTGTCGAGGTATCAAATGTTTTTGGGCCGTCACAGTGGCGCAGTCGAAATAGGACCCAAAATCATATGAAACAATAATTAATTAAATCCCTCTCGAGCCAAAAGACTGTAGACATCAAATTTCCTGTCATAATGTGTTTCACTTCCTCTCTCACTTGAGTCAAAACACACCATGACAATGACCTTGCTCGACTGCTGACTTGTTCCAGCGAACATCTGCTGAGCCAGCAGCCTGCAGTTTCACTTCGTCATTCGTCCGACCCCAAACCAGCCGAGACGGCTGGTATTTGACTCCGGGGAAATGTTACGCTCCAGAAAAATAACTCTCACAGTCAAAGAGGTTTGATCACCCTGACCTTTGATCAGCTAGAAGAGCTTTGATCGTTGGAGTGTTGCAACTTCGGGAAATTTCCTGTAGTTGTAACGACGCGAGTTTGAACTCCTGTCGAGTATCAAATATTTTTGGGCCGTCACAGTTAGTTATAAGTTGGTTAAAGTTAATTAATGTTGTTATATTTTCATTGAAAGAATGACCATGCCATTAAAAAGAGACAGTTTTCTTTTTCCAAAACACGAATTATTTAAATTTCTTGGTTGCGGAATAACAGCGCTAGCAACAGGTGAAGTAAACCCTTACTTCAATCTTTGACGCCCTGTGGGACGGGGAGAACCTGACGAATCAGCCTAATACTTTTTTGTAGAAGAAAAAGAAAACCACCAAAAACGGCTAATTTTGGAGGATATTTATTTCTTGAGTTCAACCTTTGGAGTGGAACGTCCCATATTTTAATTCTACAAAACATTAGTACAAACCTGAAATAGAGAAAAAGATAAGCCTTAAAAGGAGAATTACAAGGAATTCGGAATCACGGCTAGATGGGGTACCTACCTAATTGTACTATGAAGATATCACTAATTTTTCAATGTCATAATATCATGGACTAAATTGAATACAGGTGTTTTTGATGAGAAAATATCAGAAACCTTCCTGGAACCAATCTTTTACATTTTCTCTTAGAATAGAGTACATTCAATACAATGATTCGATGGAGAGATTCAGGATCTGTACAGAATTGAAATGGTGAGTTTTTACGTTATAACTTCAAAAAAGTATTTTGCTTAAATAGGTATTGTATCAAGGGTAGTAAAGCAAAACAGATAAACTGATATCAACAAGTTAAAAAACAAATATAAAGCATATAAAACTAATATATAAAAATGTCGTATTAAGGGAGCTCGAAAAGTACCGGTTTGCGGACTATATAAATGTGGTTGATTTAGGCATGAAGCCATAACCAAAATCCACAAAAACTACTTGTATCTATCAACTACACAATTGGTACATTCTAGTTAGGAACACCAACCTCCAAGTCTATGGTGGGTTAAACATTCCCACTATTAATCATAACTTCCCAGTGTTAACATAAGAGAAACATTATTCTAGTGCAGCTATTCCACACCTGTGTGAGAGTTCTGTAACTTTATTATGTGGACAACTGAACCACAGTGGAGAAATGCCGCCATCTTTGCCTTGGATTATTTCTCCAGATGTTCAGTTAGCTTCCAATTCAAAAAAGGCCGCCATGTTTTGCCCTGGATTATTTCCCCAGGTGTTCTACTCTTCTATAGTCTAGTTAACGTTCTCGCCACCTAAATAGGTGGTCAGGAGATTTGCAAGAAGAGGTTATAAAGTGATGAGTTATGAATAACTCTGCAATTTATTGACTTATAGTTTTTATTATTCAAGTATTGAACATAAATTTAATCTGAGTTTAGTGGTCCTTAATGTTGAAGTGAGAAAGAATAAATTCGCATTCATTTTGCCATCATTAGATTTTGTTATGTTCAAGGAAAATAACCCACAGTCGAAGAGGTTTGAGCAATCGGCCTTATAGCTCACAAGTGTTGCAACTGAGGGGAAATTTCCCCTAAGTTGTTAGGACGCGAGTTCAAACTCCTGTCGAGGTATCAAATGTTTTTGGGCCTTAACAGTGGCGCAGTCGGTAGGACCCGAAATAATATGAAACAATAATTAATTCAATCCCTCTCGAGCCAAAAGACTGTAAACATCATATTACCTGACTTAGCATCTTCCACTTCTTCACTCACTTGAGTCAAATGACCTCGCTCGACTGCTGAACTTCCTCCAGTGAGCATCTGCTGAGCCAGCAGCCTGCAGTTTCACTTCGTCATTGCATCCGACCCCAAACCACCCAAGACCGCTGGTATCAAATTTTTTGGGCCGCAACAATTTGACTCTTGGCAGTTCCGGCGGTACTGCCTGAAACTACTCTTAGTGAGTTTACAACTGTTCTTTTCCTGTGTTTTGCCTTTATCCAGTGGATAATTAGTCCACAGTTGGTTATACCTCGAAAAGTTACAGAACAATCTCCTGGAGTACAAATGTCGTCTTCTTTAAAGGTACCTCTTGCGACATAATCTGTTGAGTGGATTTTTGTGTAAACGAAATAACTTTTTAAATTCTTATCTCCTTCTCCAATACTGAAAGTATAAGGTACCAAACGTGATCCACTACAGGGACTTCTCGGGTGCCTGTTCTGTACATGATACTCGGGTAAAACAAAATAAACAGCTATTCGCTTCAAATAAAACTCACATAAATTGTTAGCGTTCCACCCAATCAGACATTTATTAACAATATGACTAAGAGACTAAGTTCTCAACAAAACAAACTTATCCCATACGAAGTAAAAAATCATTTCCAAATCATAGCTTATCAGACTGGAATACCCTATACATCACCTACCTGCTTATGCTACCATTAAAAAAGGACCCAGTCCTGAAGCATGGGTTTTTTGTTATTGAAGATTTGTAATTTAAAAAGTTCAACATGAACATTTTTAGGAACATCATAAAACTTTTAACGATTTAATTTTCAGAAATCGGACTTATTTTGAAGAAAATTTTAAGGGAAGAATAAGTTTTCAAACTTTTTGTCGTTTTGATAAGGGGTTATGGGGCGGCAATATGTTCAGCACAGTTTTTTAATGTGACACTTTGCTGTGCCCAGAACCTGCTGCTCTCCAAATTGCATTTCTTGTATGATTATTGAAAGTTTGACGGATCTCAGGATTTTTGTGATTATTACAAGATCTGGAAGGGCTTGAACTCACACTACATATACATGTTTTCTAATTTAAAATTAACAGTTTACAAATTAAATTCAATAGGTACTGAATTGAATCCATTTGGAAAATGATTCTTTTAAATTAGAAAAGCTGTACTTAACTTTATTTCCACGAGTCTTAGAGACTTCAGTTAGAATCCTGATTTTCATCCTTGAGTTCAATATGACACTCTTGGTGTCAAATAACGAATTTATATGGGCAAAATCTTTGAGAAGTCTTTAAAATGTTTTGAAAAATAGTAATTTGTCATGGGATAGCTTGTCAATGCTTTTCTAGATAGGTGCTGCTAGAAATCTCCACTAAGCTGGTCAGTCAAAGTATACACTATTTATTAAAATAAGGAAGACTAAAGTTTCTTAAAGTGTCATTGAAAAGTGATCTAAGCATGCTTATGTCAACTCATGGACCAGCTCGAATAGCCAACATCCATGCCCTGCTCATAATATCGTTGCATGGGGCAGCTGTTAGCAAGGAGTGAGGACAAAGGTAGTACATTAATGAGGGAGTCATTATTCTGACACCCATTGAAACGAAATTATGCTCCGAAATTAAAAGTTTCAGTCATGCAACATGATCGTATGAGCGAAGTTTCGTAAATTATCGTACTATATTATGTAAAATTGTTTTGAAAATTCAGCTATTAAGTAAAAAGGAATTGTTATTTACCAATTTTATGGGGGAAAAACTCGTTCTAAATAATATTCGAAATTCAAAAAAGATTTTGAAGTTTTAGCTTTTTTTTATTTTTTATCTATTCTTCGGCAAATAATAATGAAATTCAAGAACTTCAGCATTCTGAATTTTCAGATTTTTGCATAAATTTGTTAATGTTCTATAGGTCATCATTTATAAACTTCCTTTGACTAACATTCAGCTAAAAATGTAAATTCAACGATTTTTAGTATTTTTTTTTTAGCTCATTTCATTGAAATTTGACCAATTTAATGGACTCAAAAAATGCAAGCCAACGAACTCATCCTTCCGTTTGGAAAGCTTGATTTTTTGGCGCAAGAATGGAATTTTTATCTCATTTCTAAGGAGAGTTATCGCCTGGAAGTATATATATATATATATTTATTTATTGGCTTTTTCATAAATATAACTCTAACGAGAGAATTACCTACGAGTAGGTCTACCTCTCAGACCTACACGTAACATATAAATGCAGTACTAAAACACAGGCAACAAGCAACCGTTCATGCTTCAAACAGATTCAGTGGAAGTGTTCACTGTACTGTACGAATTTCTGACTGAAGCCCGAATCGGACTGCAGTTGCATAGTGAAAGTTACGATTGTAACCTTAATGTAACCTTAAATTGCAAGGCTGTATTGGCAACCAATGCCAAATAAAAGTTATTAAAAATAAATACTAAGACATTTTTCGGCATTTTGATGCTACAAACTGTATGCTGCCACTCCTGCCTCAACATCCATGTTCCAACAAATACGGCAACCTTGAATTGCCTTTCAAAATAACATATAAACAAACAATAACAAGATTGATCAATAAATAAATCAAAAATATTTGGGTATCTCATCCATTGTGTTATATAATTCGCTAAGTTCCATCCATACGCATGAAACCTTTGAATCGCCACACGGCTAAATAGAAGTTGTTGACGTTTATTAAGGAAAGTGAAACAAAAAAGTCAACAAAGATTCGATACGTACAGATAACCTAATGTTTCGATATAAATCAGTGATATAAATCAGCCTCCAAAATTACTTTAATCAACAAATAACTAATACGTGATATCGACATAAAAATCTGAGAGGGACTAATGGAGTTTCCCTCGCATTAAGCATTTATTTGCACACCAGTCATTCCTAATCGGCAACATTCATTTTAGGCACAAAAAACGAGTCGATAGTAATTTCAAAAAGCTATGCTTGATGCACTGAAAAATTTACGAGTTCAAGCGCCATTCATCAAAAAATTCCTCCCTGGCTGCGAAGTTCACAGCGTTTTTTCACATTCAACTCGTACCAGAATTACAAACATCATTGGCCTAATCAATAAATATAAGGGTACATTTCCTAATCAACAAAATGATTTGTGTCGATACCGCCTCTGATACATGGATGGTACTGAGTTAAATATAGGCATAATAACACGAAATTGACGGATTCAGGGTTCTCACAACAATTAACCCTTTATCATAATCAATTTAGCCCTTGAAAGCTCTAGTAATGGATCGAGTCATCATTTTGGAAGAAGATCGAGTGATGGATCGATTTAACTGATTTTTAGAAACTTTTCCGTTTTGTTTTTTGGGTACCACAACGGTGGCTGGTGGCGGCATGGTGAGACTAGTGGTGCCAATCAACATTGCGGAAGCATTTTTCCCAAAGACAACGCGCTCGGCTTCTTTTACCACGAATTCGTCCTGCTTCATCAATGGCATCATCACAGTCAACTTTGAGGCGGAGTAGATTTCAAGCACAGGGTACGCACACAAGCTGTGTTTCTGTACAACATCACAAAATTGTTTTTGGAATAAAGAATGACTTAAAAATATCAAGCAGGTCACAGTTTGTTTGAATTGCTTTTGGTACTTTTCCGTTATACCCCCCCAGTCAATATGTCTTCAAAACGCCCGCCCGCCCGATGTTTCTAGGCATTACTTCTTACTTAGATTATGTTATGTTATGTTATGAATTTTTGAGATGCGAGCATCCAGGCCGCCAAAGTATGCACATCATTCTGACCTACATGTCCAACTAATCTGTATTTTCACTAAGGGATTGACTACTTGATGTTATGTAATTTTGACCACCAACCTATACACAGCATTCTGATATATTTGTGCGAATTCATGTGCATTCTACTTGTGCGAATTCATGTGGAGGCAATCAAACCACAACCACGCCAATTTGTTTCAACAAATCCTCACCGACATCGGCAACTTCTGAAAACACGGTAATTCTTTTTTTTTTTTTTTTTTTTTTAAATAATATAATTTCTTCCCACAGCTTGAAATTGTCACCAATTCTACGTAAATATGTAATCTAAGTAAGAAGAAATGCCTAGAAACATCGGGCGGGCGGGCGTGTTGAAGACAAATTGACTGGGTGGGGGGGGGGGGGGGGTATAACGGAAAAGTAACTTTTTCTTTTTTAGCATGGTACATGCTTTAGCCTTGAACTAACTAGCGAAAAACGTTACGCGGGTGTGTCACGAAATTTTGGCATGGAACATAATTCGTTCTCCATTCTTTGGAAAGCTCTCGATTTATCACGAATTTCTTTAGTACTTGTTCTTTTATTCATGTCGTAGTTTTATTTTTATTTATGTTATAAATGGATATAGTAAACAATGCCGCTTGTTTTGTTGTCACTTGGTTGAGAAGTTAATCTTGGTTATGGTAATTGTAGACGCGCACCATAACAGAAAATTACCTACCTAGGTACTCTGTTCTAAATGCGATTAGTAAAACATTTATGTCGTAGTTTTGAATTCACTAACACTTACTAATTATTAGCGGAAAGAAAGCATGTTCCATGTCTTAGCATTTTAACCAAACGCTCAAAGCGGAAAGCAAACGGGGGGGGGGGGGGTCCAGGGGAGTGAAGCCCCTGTTTTTTGTTTTGTTTTTCTAATGGGATCCCTCACAGTAGAGTTGAAATTACGTCAATTAATACTAACCGGCATTAATAATATGGGCAGCATATGGATGTATAGAGATGATACATTAACCAAACGATGATGGTGTATTAACCAAACATATTGTTACTGTAAAGTTTCTGTTAAAGGAGGAAGGGAAAATTCAATGTTTTAGCACAAACGAAATTCACTTTTTATTCAAGGTTGACATAATAGCAATATGGCGCTCACGATCGTTTTCCTCAGCTGATGGTGATGTCTCACCCAAGTCATGTCTAATTTTGGCATAAACACCTCCACACGTCTTGAACCTCAAATTTTTTCAAAAACTCCACATACCTACTTGTCTCCCTCCGTTCGATATTGGCGAGCCCAAATCTGATCATCTACCCGGAAAATTGTGGGCTCCACGCCACCATGGTCCACTATTTGCTTTTCTTGAAGCTTACGCACTTGGGAAGCGGTGGTGGGAGGCCTCATTAAATCGAGAGTACTTCGTAGCGTATGACCTAGCATCGCTTCTGCAGGAGGAACACCTGAAGTCAGGTGCTTTGTAAAGCGGTAGTCCAACAAAAAACGCTGAAGAACTAAATCGAAAGAATTATAATGGTCAACTTTCCCTAAAGCCGCATAAATGGCTTGTTTCAAGGAAGCTGACATTAACTTTGTGGGGAAAGCTTCTACCCACTTTGAATGACTATCAATGATGACTAACACGTAATGTCCGTGTGTGGGCCCAAAATAGTGGATATGTAAACGCACCCATGGTTTGATAGGCCATTCCCATGGAATTAACTCTGATTTAGGTGGGTTGTCCTTAACTTTTGCTCAGTTTTCACAACTAGCCACCTGCTGTTAAATGTCACGATCTATTTGGGGCCACCACACGTAAGCTCTAGCTAATGCTATGCATTTCACTACACCAAAGCTGCTCCAAAACCGCCTGACCCAATTTTGTTCACTATCACTGAACGATAACCCCACATTAAAACGTCTTTCTCTATGTGCATTTCATTTTTATGTCGATGGTAAGGAACCAACTCGTTAGGCACCGAATCAGGCCACCCACATTTGGTGGTTAAAAGCTTTCATCAGGAGAGGATCCCGTTTTGAATATTTTAGGACATCCTTATAGTATACAGGATCGTCAAGTCACGATCCACTTCGGGGGAGGTTGACTCAGGGAGAGGGGCCCTGGACAGCCAATCTGCAACATTAGAAGAAACATGCTCCATTTCATACGAATAGTTACGATAAAAATTGAGCCCAGCACTGCAAACGATTGGCAGCACACGCTGGTACTCCACTTTTGGGACCGAATATAGCCAACAATGGCTTACAGTCCATTACTTGAGACCACTTTCGACCCCACCGATAAATATGAGATTTAAGCACCGAATGAATAATCGCCAAAGCCTCACGATGGATAGACGAATACCCTTTTTCGCTAGAGGAAAGTGAACGACTGGTAAACGCTATCAGTAATTCCTTCATTTGGGTGAATTTGACTACGAACCCCAGCTACCTCCAAGCTCGATCCATCAACAGTCAACTTCAAAGGCAAAGAGGGATCGTAGTGAGACCTATGTTCTTTTACCAGTTGTTTCATTTTTTCGAAAGCTTGGTCGCATTCGATGTCCCAAGACCATTTGGTGCCTTTTTTCAAGCGTTTACAAAGAGGAAGTAATGATTGAGAGACATTAGGGATAAATTTTGAGATGTACGTCACAAACCCTTGGGAATGCTTGGAGGGTCTTGACGTCACGTGGTTCATCAGCCTCAACTACACAACGTACCTTCTGGATCTTAGTATGAAGACCTTTTTTGTCAATTTGAAAACCTAAATACTCAACAGATTTTTGGTCAAACACACACTCACACATAGTAGGTACCTAAAAATTCTTCTCCTTTTTGAACAGTTCAATTTGATATAAAAATGATGTCAGCGAAATGGAAGCTCACTATTCTTTCAGTCTTGACGACTTGTCACAATATTAACGAAACTTCGACGAGGGTCTATGTCAAGGTTGCGTTCTAGATGATGTTGAAATTATGACTAAGTGAGTCTAGCGAATTTTGAACTAATGCTAAGTGAGTCTAGCGAGTTGGAAGTTGAGAAACAAACTAAATCACTCGCGACGAAGTTGTGGAAACCCATTTCAAAACGGAAGTAAGTGAAAAACGTTGTCTATTTCCACGAAAAATAAAGAGTTACAATGTTAAATCGATTTCGACGGTTAGGCCATCATCAGTAACAAACAATAACTTAACATACATTAGAAAGGACACAGCTTATATAGTAACAGGTGAAGGGAGATAGAGTCCCATAGGTCAAGAGAAAGGAGAGGGGCAGGAGGTACAACCAATGAAGTGCAAATAAGGTGTTCTAATTTAGAAGAAAAGCAATGGATAAGTATACCTTATTATGGGAAAATTTCGGATAAAATCGGCAAAATTCTATCATCGAGAGGTTACAAAGTAGGTTTTAGAACTAAAAATAGTCTTAAAGCATTACTAGGATCCGTTAAGGACAAAATCAATGTCCAGGATAAAAGTGGGGTTTATAAACTAAAATGTTCTTGTGGCTACGAATATTGCGGTCAAACTGGTAGGAAATTCAGGGAAAGAATAGACGAGCATCAGGAGGATTTCAGGGAAAATAAGGGTAAGTCTACGTTTGCGAAACATCTTAAGGAATCCAATCATAGTTACAATTTTGATTTGACAGATAGACAGTTTGTAGAATTTCTTCATTTTTGTCCGAAGGGAGGTATGTTGAATGTACTTGAAAAATTCGAAATTATCAAAAGTGACAGATCTGGTAAATGTTTAAATGAGGATATACCTCAATATATTTTACCACTAATAGATCCATTTTTATAAAGCTTGGAATTATCCCTTCACAATGTTGAAAATGTATTTAGTTATTTACCCCTTTCACTTCATAATCCCCCGTCACCTTGTTTGCACTTCATTGGTTGTACCTACTACCCCTTTCCTTTCTCTTGACCAATGGGATTCAATCTCCCTTCACCTGTTACTATAAAAGCTGTGTCCTTCCTAACGAATGTTCAGTTATTGTTTGATACTGATGATGACCTAACCGTCGAAATCGATTTAACACTGTAACTCTTTATTTTTCGTGGAAATAGACAACGTTTTTCACTTACTTCCGTTTTTGGAAGTTGAGAAACAAAATAACGACTTGATCGAGATGAAACCTGGGCTGATTAAACCTTAGAGCATCTATCGAACTAACTTGAACATGGAAAGAATGAGACCAGATCGTTTCTCCAGAGCTGCCCAGGGCACCTTCAGACGATGATCAGTTAAGGAACGGATGGATGATGTGGGTTAGTTCAGCGCAACCAGGGCACCATCGTACTAACATCTTGAAGGATGGGTATGAGTCCAGAGCAACCAGAGCGCTGTCTGTACTAGGAAGAAAGTACAAAGCACCACAGCCCTAAGACACCATCGTCTTCCGGGTAAGGAAATTAAAAGCTGGGAAAGCCTTCAGGACAGGAGAATGGAAGAGTTGGGGCAACCAGGGCACCATAAGTCGAGAAGGTAGGTTTGGGAGAAGAAACAAAAATACTAATGCGAGAATGGTGGCTCTAACCACACTGCAACCAGTTTTATACCCTTGTCAGTCTCCCACTCTTGGGCTTGTTACCCTTCCCCTTAGTTACTACTTTCCTGGCTTCTGGGGACAACTTGGTTGGTTTACCACTATTTATTAGCGAAACTATATTTTCTACAGTTCAGGCACGTCAGTTTAAATTAATGTACTTACAAGTTGAACAAATGAACAACCACAAAAACCAATTTCAAATTAGATAATAGTAAAAAGGCACAAGTTTTTCGACTTTACCCACACTCACCCTTACTTTACAATGAAAATTTCGATATCGACCTTTTACGCGAAAAAAACTCACATCTGTAAATAAACAAGACGTGGATAGTGCGCAGAAAAATAGATCGGAAAATGTACGTTAATTTAAGATTTTTTCAACCCATGAATTTCACACCCTCTGGTAAGGTGTCTAGGTCTAATAAAAATAAACCTAAACAACCTCACAAATCGGTTGAAAATGGAGGCCCAAACAGCACGCACAAAATTATGAGGCACACATAGGCATACCAACACATTGGGGGTTTTTAAACTATCAATCATGGTATTCCAAATAGATTCGTATGCAGTTCTTTCTTCTCATCATCTTACACCACGAGTACTCCCTCATTACTGAGGGTCGCTCTAAAAAGGAGAAAAAGCAGTTTGTATTTACCTGACTAATAAGGGAAATGAAACACTTTTCTTACCTTGACGAAAGAATCCAATTTAGGGTAGGCAAGAAGAATAGCGATCAGGGATGTAATTGGTAACCACCAAACCACGGGATACTGAATGTATAGTGCGTGAGATATCGGAGGAGTTTTGTGAACTGAGAGTCCCTTCTCTGTTAACCTTGCTAGAAGCTCTGGCGACATTCCTTCCGAAATTATTGCTCCATGGGCAAATTCCACTTGCTTCGTCTACAGACACACAGATGTGAAATGTTGAATAGCTACAGAACAAAATTGTATACATGCATGAAATTGATAGGTATGCACAAATATACTGTTGTAAGTAGGTACCAGTAGAGCATTGTAGTGGCACAATTGTGTATTTTTAAGTACCGATTAAGCTGGTTTCACACTTACACGTCAGCCAAGTAAGTGGCACAAATTAATTACAGAAGTACAACGTTGAATTATATCACAAAACTAAAATTTATTTCTAAACATCTCTTATCACAGTGAACGAATTTGGAGCTCACTAATAATAATTATTTTAGAATCCTACAGGCACCAGGTAGGTCCTGAGGCTGGGGTGAGAATCGAATAATAAGTTTCACATCTAGCCGGGAAAAGGTGGAGGCCGCAGTGATCTAGCCATTAAAAGGGGTTCTCATAGGGCAAAAAACGAAAGCGTAGCATGCTTTCGATATCTCTGTCGTGACCCTTTCCTGGAGTGGAGGGTAGACATTGAAACAGCTGCTGGTCATGGACTGTTCACAGAATCATGATTCAGTTTATCCCTTGGAGCCGACCATGGACGAGCTACTAGTTGAAAGTTGTGCTGTGTTGAGTTCGGTTTTTAGTGGTATGTTGGCAGAAAGGTTGAAGATAAAGAAACGGGAAAAAGCGTTATTGGGTTAGGAAGTGGATACTGAAAAGAACAAATTCGGGTGAACACCATTTGGTAGACGCTGAGCTAAAGGATTACCCAGTAGATTTTAAAAATATGCTAAGAATGACTGAAGATTAGCGTTTTCAATTACCGTTGGCGCGTTGCGATCGCTCTGAAAATGGCAGCCACAAGTGTGATAGATTTGAACCATTTGAGGGTCTTTGAAGGGAAAAATGGTCATTCATCACATCGATTGACCCTATTAATGCAAAGTAAGGTCGTTTGTGTCTGTTACACCTGTGTTCAAGACAGAAAAATACGTAACCACGTGGAAGAAGGTTGTTGATAACAAAAGTTTGTCGATTTCTTGGTTTTTTATAAATTTTTTAGTAGGTAGAGCTCTCTCGGGTTTTAGAAGTGCAAAAGAAGCAAGACGCGAGACTGGGCCGTTTGCAGCCCCCTCTCCTCCTATTCCCCCTCTCATAGGTGAAGAATTCACAGATCGTGATTCGCGGTTCCCTCTTCACCAAAGGAAAATTGACAACCGAACGCAGGTAACCTGTCAAGCTGCTATCCCGGGTGATCCCGCTCGATTTCGCATCCTTAATTGAAATCGCCAATCAGTTTGATTTCCTCCTGAAATGCGTTTCACCACACATTTCGAAGTAAGACAACATCATAAGACAAGACAAGCACTCCTAGCTAAATTAAAACTGCAAGTAACGCTACACTTTTTAGCTTGTGGAGACTCCTTCAAAACCTTGTAGTATATGTTTCGTGTCCCCACTTCCCAAAACCAACTAGGCGTGCCTACGCCTGAAAATCAAATTCTTTTGATTCCGAGAGTGAGCGGTCGTGAATTTTCCACGATTCGGGTGATGTCAGAGACATCACGACTCAAGACCCCTCGTTCAGACAGAGGCAATCCTATGAAATCGAGGACCACGCTTTCGTTGTTTGCCCTGTGAGAACCCCGCTTTAGCCTGGCAGAGGGTGAGCGTGAAACAAACCATACTCAATACTTTAGTTTAGAAACTGCATAAAGAGAAACTCAGTTGAGCTATCGTATAAGAGTGTAAGGGATATTAGAGAGTTCCTAGTAGATCCGTAAAACACAATACGTCGTGCGGTATTGACGATCCGGCGCCGTAACTCTGACGCAATGAGTTACGGTGACGCATCCTTCCCTACAGATACGTTAACGGATCGCAATTCGGGAAAAACGTGATCGTCTAAAACTCCTTCCATGGACTCAAATAACCTTCTAGGGATAATTTCCTCCTTCAAAGGATTTAGCGTTACAACTAGATCCGTTAAGGACTTGATGTGACTTTAAGGTGCGGTAAAGTTTTTCGTTAAGCGGCCCATTCACGATCCTGCTGCAGGAAGTGAGGGGAACGAAAAACTTCCCTCTCTTCTTGCACGGGAGACGTGCAGGACGTGTGTGGAGGTCTTCCTGCTGCAGGTGTCCTGCAGAGCTCGTCGGATGGGTTTCTCATCAAACCATCCTGCGGTGCGGGGTTCCCCACCCCTTCAACCTGCTAGGCCCGAGCGTGTGTGGAAAGGAATAAGCAGCCATTGAAGAATTGAGAACGCAGAAGGTAAACACAGAATACCGTATACTGGCGGGAAACCTTTGGTTTGAGCTGGGAATGACGGATTGTGTATGGAGAACGCACTCTGAGGCAGGAGAGCGAAGAGGGGAACTTAGTTCCACTCTCCATCTCCTGCAGCAGGATCGTGAATGGGCCACTTTACCGCACGCCGTTTCGAGACCAACGGATCTCTAGGAATTCTCTAGTATGAGCGAATTTTCGTGAATTATCGTATTACAGTATATTATGTTACACTGTTTTGAAATGAGTGGAACTGCTCTGAGATTTGAGCACGTTAAGTGCAAAGAAATAGTAAACTACCAATGTTATGGCAACAAAACTCGTTCAAAAACAATATCTGCAATTCAAAGAAGATTAGAAAGTTTTAGCTCTTTTTGGGAATTTTTAAAGATTTTTCAGCAAAATTAAAGAAATTTGAGTACATAAATTTTTCTGCATAATTTTGTGCGAAAATTTTATACCTAATGTCCTAGTTTGTTGTTGATAAACCTTTTATGCTAAAATTATGCTGAAAAATGTAATTTTACGACTTTTAGCCGCTTTAAACCATTTTAAGTGATTTTTTAGTACATTTTATGAAATTACCACCAATTTAATGAGTTCAAAAAGTGTTGGCCAACAAACTCATCCTTTCGTTTGGAAAGCTCCATTTTTGGCGCAAGAACGGAATTTTTTTCACAGTCGTAAGGAGAGTTATCGTCTGGAAGGATATATATATACATATATATGTGTGTGTGTGTGTGTGTGCGTGCGTGTGCGCGCGCGCGTGTGTGTGTGTGTTTGTGCAAAGCGTTAAACTCCAAAATTCGTTTCAGAATGTCTCAAAACAGATTTCAATAAATTACTTTTTCGAAATTTTTAATTTTAAAATTACTGGACCCACTGCATTAGCTTTATTTTTTACGAAAATTCGCCAAATCGTATTTTTTGAGGTTTTGCGTGAAAAAAATGCGAAGAAACTATTTTGGGTACAGGAACGGAGGTTTTTTGGAATCAGCGTAAAATTTTCAAGAATAAATTATTTCAAATCGTTCGCCAAGAATCGCAACATGTCCCAAAGGGAGCGGCTACAGCGAAGATAAACGTATATCCAATCCAAAAAATCTACTTCAAGAATTGATATACTTGGTCGGTTACCTGTGGTCCCGTGTAGCAAAATTTGATGAACCGTCGACCAGGAAGACAGTTCTTGATGAACCCCATAGAGTGATACTTAGTCTTTGCTAGATAGCCGTACTTATAGGCTATAAGTAGTTCTCCCTCGGGTGGAACTCCGGTTGCTGGTTTTACTCTTCCAATGAGTAGGAAGTACCATAGTATCAATCCTACCAGAGCAATGCTGAGCAGCAACAAGATCATTCTGTCGGCTGTACGTATATCACCCCAAATCGAACGGGGTTGAAGCTGCAGAAAGTCAATTATACTCATGTAGGTATGTAAGAATAGATACGACATGAACCACTTATCGAAATGCAGCCAAGATTATGAGGCAAGAACTGACATTAGGTAACAAACCAAAAAAGTTATGGTAAAAAAAGTTGAGTAATTAATATTCATCTCAACTTACCTAGTAATATTGAAATCAGCTGGGCCTCCTTCGTTTTCTCCAATGAAAGGCGATCTTCTATTACATTTTTCTAGTTCCCATGAGAAAGTTCTTCCTGATTTCTACGATTTTCCTTTGGCAACGCCAGCCCCAACCCCGCCGACATCAACACAATCCGGAATCCGCCGATTTTAAACTGCATGGATCATTGAACGTTGGTTGGATACACCTGAGCATTTTCATCTTCTACTTCGTGGTAAGTTGTTGTTGTATTCCATGTTGTTCACCTTGAGATGAGTCTTGAGAGATGGGTGGTTGTTGTTATTGTTGATTGCTTCAAGTTGACAGGTGAAATGTTGCTAGCTACGAAGTTGTACAGTTCCTTGCAAGTTCTCCATCCTCACCTTAAAATTGATATTCTGTTGTTTCTTGAGCAGCTCCTAAGATTAAGCGGTCAGCTCTCCTCTCCCCGCAGTAGGCATTCGATCAGCACTCAGCGAATTTACCTATATATCCAGATGTTAACGTACCAATAGGACAAAAAATCCCACAGGGTGTTTACATATTATTTATAAAATACTTTTATTAATTACAGGATTAATCAGCCTATCTCGTTGACAATTTATTGGAGAAAACTAATAATTTAATACCTACATACTACAAAAATGAGGGGGGGAAATTGCTTATACAAGTATTAAAAATAAAGAAAAAAAATCTACGCTGTATGCTTTGTTCTTTGAGTGACTTCTGGTGATTTTTTCTCAAAAACATGTTAAACATTGTTAAAATAACAATGATCCTCTCATGTTGGGTCACCCTAACGATTTTAAAATGCCAACAGAAATGTAACCACTGACAACCTGAGATCAATATTGTGCAGATGTGTTTTGGTGGGGCAGGGATTAAGAAAACTCAAAGATTTTAAGAATAATCGACCGGGTCAAAGCTGGATAGAAAAACTTTTGCACTGTCTGGCATAAATTGTTATGCTAGAAAAATGATTTTAATGAAATCCCGTCGATCAGAACTGCTGTTATCTAAATGATCGTTTTCAGATTATTACTTCCTAATACATTTGACCTTGAATAAACCAAAAAAACCTCCGAAAGTGGTCAAAGTTGGGTAAAACTACGGCACATTTTACAATAAACGGTTAATTGAATGGAAACCTTGATGTTTTTCTTTTCAAATGATTTTTATATTCGATTGGTTATTTAAAGAAAGAAACTTTTTTTTTTTTTTGTTCTTTTAGCTGTAAGTGTATTTGAAATATTTCAATTCTTAACTGTTATAACGTGTATAAAATGTGATTTAAAAAACACTAGTAATTATTGTTTTACATGGAGGAAGAACAAGTTCACTCAACTCCGCTAGGTAACGCTAGCTTTCGGAAGGTAAAGTACCGCCTATGCGACTTCAATATTCTGTAACGATGGATTACCGCTATTTTCAGCAAGGTAAACTATAAAAAATACTTTTACAAACATTTTTCCGCTTCAAATCAGTGTATAAGAGGATGATAATATTTATAAGCCTTATCATATCTCAAAACATATTTTCTGAAGTCTTTAGAAGACTGTGTACGCCCATGTTCTGCCCTCTTCCACCCGAGTACCCGAGAGTTACGCAAAAATAAAGGAGAGAATCGGGAGAGCCATTGATCTTGAGCTGTTGTCTGAAGAATCCGCTAGTAGCGCCGCAATCCGTTCTTTAGTTCTAACAGTTCTCGAACTCATGAGAACTGGGACGGGGAGTCCCGGGGAGTTCCGGAACTTGTGGAACCGCGTTCTGCACTGCGAACGATTTCAGAACTTGGAAGTGGAATAACCTGTGTTGTTTGTAACCTCACTCAACTCGTGGTACCTTCCAGTCAGTGTTGCCAATGGTACCCCAAAAGGCGGAATTTTCCTCTTTTCAGTCTGCCGTTACCCCGATCCCTGAAGGCCTCCGGGGTACCTCAATATTTCCCCCTTTTTATTGAAAGGTCCCCCCTTTACCCCGAAAAATTAAAGCATTAAGTAAAATTTGCTAGATTAGTGTCACCAACCATTTCTAGTCACCCAGTATAGTTACCGGTCACCAACAACAACAACAGTTCCCCATTATCAGTTATCAAGATATAACTGTCTGATCTGATAATGTTGTCAAATCATTATGACTTAAGACAGCGAAAATAATTGAATCGTTTATTTCAGAAACCACCTAAGCGAAAAAATTTCAAAAAATGTTGTTTTGGTGGTACTGTTCTTTTCAGAGGTGAATACATCGTTTAGTGCCGAAATAACCAATGTTCCATATCACCAATGCTATTTGACAGCCTTGAAAAGAATCCGTTTATTTCAAAAAGAACCCAAACGCCGTCGCTGTAGCCCAAGCGCACTGAAGCGTGTAGTCTACTTGAACAAGTATTTTCCGTTTAATGCCTAGTAAAAACCACTCTTGTTTATACTTAAGTGTGTCTCCTACTTACTTTTGATACCAAAACAGATAAAAATTAATCGTTTGACTTAATTTCAATAATAATTTTTAAAAAATCACTTTGGATTTATTCATGTATTGCAGAAACCAACTAAGTGCAAAATTTTCAAAAATTTATAACTCAAAAACTTGAAAAAAAAAAAAAAAAAAAAAAATTAACAAAATAAATAATTCTAATAGCATGTTCTTGATTTGGTAAGAAAATATTGAAGGATACTATGAGCCCCTACCTACCCTAAGCCTCCTACCCCCTACTACGTATAATTAAGCTTAACAGTCTTTTTTGTTTTCCAAAAGTTGAAAAAAGCGCACTTAGTTGGTTTCTGAAATAAACGATTCAATTAACTGAGTGCGTATGTGTTGAGAATCTGCCACTGTACGGAATATATATATATATATATATATATATATATATATATATATATATATATAAAAGTATATATATAAAAGGTTAAACAGCGTTTCTAGTAGTGAAAAGGACCCCAGAAAGTTCCCCTTTCTGTTTGAGAAAGTCCCCCGTTTTTCCCCCTTTTTCTCCTCTAAATTTCCCCTGAGTTCCCTCCGGAAACTGGCAACACTGCTTCCAGTGCTCCCTTTTGGAATATGTTTAGTGTCCGTATATATAATTCTTGATGCCTATTACTAAAGTATTGCAATTAATAACAAACCGGCAATAAAAAAAAAATATATATATATATATATATATATATTCCACGATGACTGAGGAGTATACTCAGGAGAATTATCGTAGAAAATGAAGCTATTGCAATGGGTCCAAAAATGTTTGAAAATTTCATTCATTGAAATCCGTTTTGAGACATTCTGAAACGAATCCTAGTGTTTAACGCGTTTTCATATATGTATACACGCATGTGTCATTCCAGAAGATAACTATCCTTAGGATTGAGATAAAAATCCCTTTACTACTTACATTTCATTATTATTTGCTGAAAATCGATAAAAGCTCCCCAAAAAAGCTAAAATTCCCAAATCTTTTTTGAGTCGCAGATTATTCTTTAGAACGAATTTTGTTGCCATAATGTTGGTTATTACGATTTCAGAGTGTTCTAATTTCAAAACTATGTACCTAACGTAATATAGGTACTAAGATAATTTACGAGATTCGCTCGTACGATCATGCTGCATGACTGGAACTTTTTTTTGCCATACCTTGCCATAAGGACCGAAGTGGTGATGGTAGAGGGTGCTGGCCTGAAAACGGTGGGCTAACTCTTCCGCGAGCCCACGGCTTATTCTAAAGTGGTAAACGAACTCTTCGTCGTCAAACCTTGGCACGATTTTCTCAAAAAAATTTGAGTTTCTTGGATGTAGACGAGATCCAACTATAACTTCGATCTCGTCCTCATCGTCTACAAACCACGGGACACCATCGTCGAAATTATCGCTATCTGTACTTGACGAGCTAGTTGACATTTCGAATTATAGAATAGTTTGGTAACGTATAGAGACTGAAAGAGAATGAAATGAAAGAAAGAGAATGAAGCTGAAATTGTTATGATCGATGAAGCGAAATAAAATGATATAAGGTTGTTTAATGAATAAAGTCGATGAAGACGAAAGTTGTTTATTCCACGAGATCCGAAAAATAGTGAAATGCGCATGCGTTAACTACGTCCTTGCGTTCGAGTTCTCACAGTTCCGAAAAAAAACGGGAACTGTCAGAACCGTTCGGAACTGGGTTCCGAAGACACTACGAACGCAGAACTCGGCGTTCTTGGCGTTCCGGAACTGGGCGTTCTGGCACTGCGAACGACAAAACTCTACTGCGCTTGCCCAGAACCGTTCCGAACTCCCAGAACGCGCACTGAGAACGAAGCTTAAACTGCGCTAGTGAGTCACGTGACCAACTAGCAGCTATCAGGTAGCGACCTGTCGCCCAGTGTGACAGCTTCACTAGCGGACTAGCGGCTACTTGCACCACGTGCTGTCTGCCTGATTTGTTTATTCTCGTTCATTTTGAATAATCACTGAAGTAATCATGAGTGATTCGAAGTGGGGTGGGGGAGATGTGATTAATTTTTTGAACCTTTATAGGAAATGTAGTGGATTTATATATGTTTTACTTGGCGTCGGTAGACCAAGTGGGACATTTATATTCTGATTATGCGGGTTAGTCCCCGGGTTATTCCTGTAAGGAATGTGGGCGAATCCGCCAAGGTCGACTTGCTCGGCGGGATGAACTGAGAGGTAGTTCGTGTCGCAGCCGCGTGGAGCAGTGGGCTCGCATAGTGGGTGCTGGGTTCGATCAGTTTGGTACTGAGCCGTTTTGTAATATTCCGGCCTAAGATTTATATCTGTAGGAGGAATATGTTGAGCTTGGTTGAGGTACTGAAAAGTATCCTTCGTTTTTTGTACATTCGGAGTGTATTTGACACTCGGATCGGCCGGGTAGGCTTGTGTCGAATATTGTGGGTATTCGGACAGCTTGGTCGAATCGTAATGATTGACTTCAGAGCGGGTCTGAAAGGTATCCTCGATCTTTTGTATAGGCGAGGCTTGATCTAACGTTTCCTTAGCGAATACGTTAGGTGAGAAGGCGATCTCGTCGTGAGGATCGGGCCTTGCGCCGTCGCTGGGGCCGGCAGATTGGCCGAGTAGCCTGTAGGTAGCGCTACGGGGGCTAAGGGGCCCGGCTTCGCCGTCGTCTGCCTCCCCTTGCATGAGGAAATAAGACGGCCGACGTTCCATCGAAATAGCTGAATTATTAGCTCGTTTCGATGCCTCTATGTACAGAAATAGAGGGTTTAGGAAGGTGGACTCGCTTGACAGAGCTTCTTTCCTTTGCTCGTATGTCAGGGTCCTACCTTGTAGTCTTGAAAAAGACTTCCTTGGACGGTAAATTAGAGCGGATGAGCAGAGTAATTTACCGGCGTATCCCGGCGGTCGGTGACGAGCCTAATGCTACGAAACCCGGGTGATACGGCTCGGAACGTCCCTCGGGCGTACGATCTAAAGAGAATATCGATAGATGTACCGGGTGGCGTCCTGACAGATGAACTACGTTGGGCAATGAGCAGGATGAATAATCACTGGACTCGTAGATGCCAATGCGAGATCTGTGTGGAGAGAAGGTAGGCCTTGTAGAAAGCAGTAGGAAGCCGTTCTTGAGATGAACTCGGGATGCAGAAGGTTCGTCAGCGTAGAGCGTGTAGAAATCTTCGTACTTCGAGGTGTCGTCGTCGAGAGCGGAGAGTAGAATGAATTTCGGAGGCTCCGAGCGGGGTATTTATAGGGAGGTGGCCGCCTCCTGCCGCCTCCTGATTGGTCCGCTTAATTTCATTAATTCGACTGTGTAATCTCATTGGCTCGCACATTGTTTTCTCAGTATCTGCGAGTATGATAGCTGAGCTGGTCCTCCGGGGTGCTTACGAGCGTCCGTCGCGGAGCCGACGACCTTGAGTTTAGCCGGGGACCTCGGGTGCTTTCTCTGCGTCAGTTGTTCAGACGGGGTCCCCGGGGTGGCTGCTGGACCAGAGGTGGTTGCTTGCCGCCTCTTGGTTGGTTCGCCTATTGTCTCTCGTGTAATCAGTGTTTCTGATTGGCGAGTAGGCTTGTTTGAATTGTCCTTGCTAGTTTTAGAGGACGTTTGATTCTCTGTTTGAGTTTTCTCGTTCAAGGCGACTTGGTTCGAGATACTTGTCGCATCTCTCTCGCCCAGTAAGTGTCTAGGGAGGTCGCCTTGTATGTTTTTAGTTAATATTTCACTTTTGAGAGAGAAATTCGTATTTTCTCTCTGGTGAAATATTTTGTTTGACGGAGTTATAACTCGACGTCTTGTAAATATTTTTGTGTTGTGTCTACCTCTTTTTGGTAGCCCTGAAAAGGGCTGTTGACAAGAGGGGGTGGTTTTCACCACATGCGCCCCCCTAAGACGTCGTGTTATTAACGACGACGCCGGCTGGGGTGTTTCGAGCGCCGTCACCCATCTCTCGTCGAATTTGGTAGAGGGGACGTGCCTTCTGGCAGATTTTCGGGGAGTCTCCTCCTTATTTTCTGCCTGATTTTTGTTTAGTGACACAGCTTCGTCTGTTTTTAGAGTGTAAGCTGGTTTTATTTGCTGTTTGGGAACTTTTTTTGTATGTTCGCCAATTTGCACTGTAACCGAAAACTTATCTCTTTTAACCACTTTGAATGGTCCCGTGTAAGGACATTGCAGAGAGGTGAGCTGTGTGGGCACTCTGATATAGACATGTGTACATGTATCCAAATTTTTGGGCATGTTTACGGCATATTTCGTATTATTATGTTTAATATGCGTAGGCCGGAAGAAGAGAGGCTCCGAAAGGTTTGTAGAAGTTACGAAAATGTCTCCTGGGAGTGGTACGTCAATTCCGTAAACTTTTTGGAACGGTGTAGTTTCCGTTGCTGGGTCTACTGCCGTACGCATGGCGAGTAGTACTTTTGGTAGGGCGTCGAGCCAATTTTCGTTTTGTGCTTTGAGAGCCTCTTTCAGAGATCTATTTCTGCGTTCTACCATTCCGTTTGTTGACGGTTTGTATGGTAACGTGTGGGTATGTTTTACTCCGAGACGTTCCATAATGGAATTAAATAGATCTGATTCGAATTGTGTGCCTTGATCACTTGTGATGTATTTAGGTACGCCTTTTGAAGCTACCCAAATATTGATAAAGGCGTTTGTGATCGTGGCTGTTTCGATGTTGTTAAGAGGGACTGCCTCTAGCCAACCCGTTGCTCTATCGACCATCATTAGAATGTAACGTTTCCCTCCTTTAGCTAAAGGTAAAGGTCCGGTAATGTCAACGTGTACATGTGAGAATTTGTTAGCCGTTTCAAATTCGGAGTAAGGGAGCTTCACGGAGCGAGTGATTTTTGCTCGTTGGCAAGTCTCGCACGCTCGGACCCAGTTGGAGACATCTGCACGGAGTCCGTGCCAAAAATATCTTTGTTTAACTTTATACACTGTAGAGTGTATACCTGGGTGTCCCAAATTGTGAATTTGGCTGATTATTTCTTGCCTTATTTCGTTTGGAATATAAGGTCTTGGGTGTCCTAGGTCTAGGTTACACCAAATTTCTCCTTGAGGAAATTCGACTCGTGTGAGTTTCAATTTGTCCTCTGCGTTAGGAGGAGAACGAATTTGTGCATTTGAAATGTGCAGTAGAAGATTGCACTCTATTGCAGCCGTAATTTGCGAAATTTCGGCTATGGGTGGACCCTCGTCAGTTTGGGTTGAAATCGATTTTGTTTGAATTTCAACTGGATCGAAGGGTCTGGAGAGTGCGTCGGCGACGACGTTGTTCTCTCCGGGTATATGACGAATGTCACTCGTCATTTGAGAGATGTATGTTAGCCATCTTAATCTCATTTTAGAAAAATGTGCATTTTTCTTAAGCATCGTGCCTAGCAGAGGCTTGTGGTCTGAACAAATATGAAAAGATCGGCCGTCCAAGTCATTGTGCCAATGAATGCAAGCTTGGTAAACGGCGAACATCTCTTTGTCGAATGATGCTTTATTCTTCCATTGTTCCGGAATTTCTTTACTGAAAAATCCCAATGGTTGGTAAGATTTCGAGCCGTGTTTGTCTGTAATTTCCTGCTCTAGTGCTGCTCCGATGTGTGTGTCGGATGCGTCGCAGACTAATCTCCACTCTGCTGTAGGGTGTGGATGAGCGATATTATGTAATGTAGCTTTAATCATTGCTTGTTTTGAGCTGTTGAAAGCTTTTTCTCTCTCTGATGTCCATTCGATAGGTGTTTTGTCATTTTTTTTGTTTGACTGAATGGAGTCATACAGAGGTTGTGCCGTGTGAGCGAATTTACTTGAGCATGCTCGGTAGAAACCACACATACCTAGGAATCTGCGTAGACTTCGTACGTCTATTGGCCTAGGAAATTGTTCTATGGCTTCTATTTTATCTCGTTTAGGAATTATCCCTTCTTTCGAGATAGTGAAACCTAGGAAATCGACGGTAGGTTTTGAAAAAATGCATTTATCAAAACCTACTCGAAGTCCGTGTTCCCCTAGCTTGTCAAAAATTTGTTTGAGGTGGTTCATGTGTTCTTTATAATTTTTAGAAGCCACCAGGATGTCATCTAGGTATACAAATGCGAAATCAAATTTTCGCATGATGCTGTCCATGTATCTTTGCCATGTTTGAGCCGCTCCGGCCAAACCCATGCTCATTTTCTTAAACTCATAAAGACCGAAAGGTGTAATAATTGCAGTTTTATGAGCGTCATCTGGGTGCATCGGAATATGATAATATGCCGATTTTAAATCTATTGTCGAATAGATTCGTGTATCATGTAAATTCGCTTGGAAAGAGCGAATGTGAGGAGGAGGGTAGGCGTCTTTCTTCGTTTTCGCGTTCAGGAAACGGTAGTCGCCGGTGATTCTCCATGACCCGTCTTTTTTTGGCACACAGTGTAACGGGGATGCCCATTCGGAATCCGATGGTGCAATTATGCCTTCTGAAAGCATTTTGTCAAAAGTACTTTTGACTTGAGCCCGTTTTTCGCCCGCCATGGGTCTTGCTCGGAAGTGTACTGGTGTTCCTTCCGTGGTTATACGGTGGTAAACCCCGTTGTTTTTCCACTTTCCTTGAAGTTTGCTCATTTTATCATTGTATTTGTCAATGATAGAGCGAATGTTTTCGTCCTCCGTGATTTGCACGTCCTCTGGTTGAGGGTTATTGTCACGATGAGGGATAGTAGCTGCTATTTGTTCGTCAGTGAATTTTTTGTTCATGACTGCAGCTATTTTTTGATCGGCATAGCTCTTTATTTTATCTTTATAAATGTACTTGTGTTTGACCCGTATTCCGATATCCCAAGACTCGAGGAATGGTATACTTGCACCACGTGCTGCTACTTGCACCACGTGCTGTCTGCCTGATTTGTTTATTCTCGTTCATTTTGAATAATCACTGAAGTAATCATGAGTGATTCGAAGTGGGGTGGGGGAGATGTGATTAATTTTTTGAACCTTTATAGGAAATGTAGTGGATTTATATATGTTTTACTTGGCGTCGGTAGACCAAGTGGGACATTTATATTCTGATTATGCGGGTTAGTCCCCGGGTTATTCCTGTAAGGAATGTGGGCGAATCCGCCAAGGTCGACTTGCTCGGCGGGATGAACTGAGAGGTAGTTCGTGTCGCAGCCGCGTGGAGCACTGGGCTCGCATAGTGGGTGCTGGGTTCGATCAGTTTGGTACTGAGCCGTTTTGTAATATTCCGGCCTAAGATTTATATCTGTAGGAGGAATATGTTGAGCTTGGTTGAGGTACAGAAAAGTATCCTTCGTTTTTTGTACATTCGGAGTGTATTTGACACTCGGATCGGCCGGGTAGGCTTGTGTCGAATATTGTGGGTATTCGGACAGCTTGGTCGAATCGTAATGATTGACTTCAGAGCGGGTCTGAAAGGTATCCTCGATCTTTTGTATAGGCGAGGCTTGATCTAACGTTTCCTTAGCGAATACGTTAGGTGAGAAGGCGATCTCGTCGTGAGGATCGGGCCTTGCGCCGTCGCTGGGGCCGGCAGATTGGCCGAGTAGCCTGTAGGTAGCGCTACGGGGGCTAAGGGGCCCGGCTTCGCCGTCGTCTGCCTCCCCTTGCATGAGGAAATAAGACGGCCGACGTTCCATCGAAATAGCTGAATTATTAGCTCGTTTCGATGCCTCTATGTACAGAAATAGAGGGTTTAGGAAGGTGGACTCGCTTGACAGAGCTTCTTTCCTTTGCTCGTATGTCAGGGTCCTACCTTGTAGTCTTGAAAAAGACTTCCTTGGACGGTAAATTAGAGCGGATGAGCAGAGTAATTTACCGGCGTATCCCGGCGGTCGGTGACGAGCCTAATGCTACGAAACCCGGGCGACACGGCTCGGAACGTCTCTCGGGCGTACGATCTAAAGAGAATATCGATAGATGTACCGGGTGGCGTCCTGACAGATGAACTACGTTGGGCAATGAGCAGGATGAATAATCACTGGACTCGTAGATGCCAATGCGAGATCTGTGTGGAGAGAAGGTAGGCCTTGTAGAAAGCAGTAGGAAGCCGTTCTTGAGATGAACTCGGGATGCAGAAGGTTCGTCAGCGTAGAGCGTGTAGAAATCTTCGTACTTCGAGGTGTCGTCGTCGAGAGCGGAGAGTAGAATGAATTTCGGAGGCTCCGAGCGGGGTATTTATAGGGAGGTGGCCGCCTCCTGCCGCCTCCTGATTGGTCCGCTTAATTTCATTAATTCGACTGTGTAATCTCATTGGCTCGCACATTGTTTTCTCAGTATCTGCGAGTATGATAGCTGAGCTGGTCCTCCGGGGTGCTTACGAGCGTCCGTCGCGGAGCCGACGACCTTGAGTTTAGCCGGGGACCTCGGGTGCTTTCTCTGCGTCAGTTGTTCAGACGGGGTCCCCGGGGTGGCTGCTGGACCAGAGGTGGTTGCTTGCCGCCTCTTGGTTGGTTCGCCTATTGTCTCTCGTGTAATCAGTGTTTCTGATTGGCGAGTAGGCTTGTTTGAATTGTCCTTGCTAGTTTTAGAGGACGTTTGATTCTCTGTTTGAGTTTTCTCGTTCAAGGCGACTTGGTTCGAGATACTTGTCGCATCTCTCTCGCCCAGTAAGTGTCTAGGGAGGTCGCCTTGTATGTTTTTAGTTAATATTTCACTTTTGAGAGAGAAATTCGTATTTTCTCTCTGGTGAAATATTTTGTTTGACGGAGTTATAACTCGACGTCTTGTAAATATTTTTGTGTTGTGTCTACCTCTTTTTGGTAGCCCTGAAAAGGGCTGTTGACAAGAGGGGGTGGTTTTCACCACAGGAAATATCCGTGTCTTTGGGACGTAACCTCTACGGACTATTTGAAACGAGACATTAAACAACAAGCTTACCAAGACTTAATTAAGGACTTGGAAGAAGCCGGTCTCCCTCTCCAAGAAGATGCTCTTAAGAAGAAGATCAAAGTGATTCGTGACTCGTACCGCAATGAAGTTAACAAAATTAGGAAATCAAAGAAAAGCAGAGCAGGCACGGAGGACATATATAAACCAAAGTTACAGTGGTTCAGTGCAGCAGATTCATTCTTGAATTCCGTCATATCTGGTAGAACATCGTCTTCTAATTTGGTAAGTGTAGCGTTGTAGGTATATGTTGTAGCTATTATAATCGTTATGAAATAGGCCCTGTTTCTAAAAATTCCTATCAGGTAATTTGCATTATTTAATTTGGCTCAGACATTTTACATAACATCGAAATCGAGCGTCCGGTTACAACGGCACGATGTGTATTTATTTTATAGTAATCAAAAAATGCAGACGCTTAAATATTCTGTGTATATATTAAGAAATCATTAATACAATAGTAAGAACACTTGAAATACTGTATTATACTTTGTAGTGGAGTTATATATGTTTTACTTGGTGTAGGTAGACCAAGTGGGACATTTATATTCTGGTTATGCGGGTTAGTCCCTGAGGTATTCCCGTAAAGAATGTGAGCGAAATCGCCAAGGTCAGCTTGCTTGGCGGGATGAACTGAGGGGTAGTTCGTGTCGCAGCCGCGTGGAGCACTGGGCTCGCATAGTGGGTGCTGGGTTCGATCAGTTTGGTACTGAGCCGTTTTGTAATATTCCGGCCTAAGATTTATATCTGTAGGAGGAATATGTTGAACTTGGTTGAGGTACTGAAAAGTATCCTTTGTTTTTTGTACATTTGGAGTGTGTTTGACACTCGGATCGGCCGGGTAGCCTTGTGTAGAATATCGTGGATATTCGGAAATCTTTGTCGAATCATGATGATTGACTTCAGAGCGGGTCTGAAAGGTATCCTCGTACTTTTGTGTGTGTGAGGCTTGATCTAACGTTTCCTTCGTGAATACGTTAGGTGAGAAGGCGATCTCTTCGCGAGGATCGAGCCTTGGGCCGTCGCTAGGAACAGCGGACTGGCCGGGCAGCGGGTAGGTAGCGCTGCGTGGGCTAAGAGGCCCGGCCGCGCCGTGCTCCGCCTCCCCTTGCATGAGGAAATAGGACGGGCGGCGCTCCATCGAAATATCCGAGTTTATTAACTCGTTTTCGATACCTCTACGTATAGAAATAGAGGGTTTGGAAGGTGGACTCGCTTGACAGAGCTTCTTTCCTTTGCTCGGATGTCAGGGTCCTACCTTGTAGTCTTGAAAAAGACTTCCTTGGACGATAAATTAGAGCGGATGAGCTGTGTAATTTATCGGCGTGCCCACAGCGGTCGGTGACGAGCCTAGTGCTACGAAACCCGGGCGACACGTCTCGGAACGTCCCAGCGGGCGTACGATCTAATGAGAATATCAATAGATGTACCGGGTGGCGTCCTGACAGAAGAACTACGTTGGGCAATGAGCAGGATGAATAATCACTGGACTCGTAGATGCCAATGCGAGATCTGTGTGGAGAGAAGGTATGCCTTGTAGAAAGCAGTAGGAAGCCGTTCTTGAGATGAACTCGGGAGCAGAAGGTTCGTCAGCGTAGAGCGTGTAGAAATCTTCGTACTTCTAAGTGTAGTCGTCGAGAGCGGAGAGTGGAATGAATTCGGAGGGCTCCGAGCGGGGTAATTATAGGGAGGTGGCCGCCTCCTGATTGGTCCGCTTAATTTCGTTAATTCAACTGTGTAATCTCATTGGCTCGCACATTGTTTTCTCAGTATCTGCGAGTATGATAGCTGAGCTGGTCCTCCGGGGTGGTTTCCCCACGTCCGTCGCTGCGACGGGGTCCCCGGGGGTGGCTTACGAGCGTCCGTCACGGAGCCGACGACCTTGAGTTTAGACGGGGACCTCGGGTGGTTTCCCTGCGTCCGTTGTTCAGACGGGGTCCCCGGGGTGGCTGCTGGACCAGAGGTGGTTGCTTTCCGCCTCCTGGTTGGTTCGCCTATTGTCTCTCGTGTAATCAGTGTTTCTGATTGGCGAGTAGGCTTGTTTGAATTGTCCTTGTTAGTTTTAGAGGACGTTTGATTTTCTGTTTGAGTTTTCTCATTCAAGGCGACTTGGTTCGAGATACTTGTCGCGTCTCTCTCGCCCAGTAAGTGTCTAGGGAGGTCGCCTTGTATGTTATTAGTTAATATTTCACTTTTGAGAGAGAATTTCGTATTTTCTCTCTGGTGAAATATTTTGTTTGACGGAGTTATAACTCGACGTCTTATAAATATTTTTGTGTTGTGTCTACCTCTTTTTGGTAGCCCTGAAAAGGGCTGTTGACAAGAGGGGGTGGTTTTCACCACAGGCGCCCCCCCAAGACGTCGTGTTATTAACGACGACGCCGGTTGGGGTGTTTCGAGCGCGGTCACCCACCTCTCGTCGAATTTGGTAGAGGGGACGTGCCTTCTGGCAGATTTTCGGGGAGTCTCCTCCTTATTTTCTGCCTGATTTTTGTTTAGTGACACAGCTTCGTCTGTTTTTAGAGTGTAAGCTGGTTTTATTTGCTGTTTGGGAACTTTTTTTGTGTGTTCGCCAATTTGTACTGTAACCGAAAACTTATCTCTTTTAACAACTTTGAATGGTCCTGTGTAAGGACATTGCAGAGAGGAGAGCTGTGTGGGCACTCTGATATAGACATGTGTACATGTATCCAAATTTTTGGGCATGTTGACGGCATACTTCGTATTATTATGTTTAATATGCGTAGGCCGGAAGAAGAGAGGCTCAGAAAGGTTTGTAGAAGTTACGAAAATGTCTCCTGGGAGTGGTACGTCAATTCCGTAAACTTTTTGGAACGGTGTAGTTTCCGTTGCTGGGTCTACTGCCGTACGCATGGCGAGTAGTACTTTTGGAAGGGCGTCGAGCCAATTTTCGTTTTGTGCTTTGAGAGCCTCTTTCAAAGATCTATTTCTGCGTTCTACCATTCCGTTTGTTGACGGTTTGTATGGTAACGTGTGAGTATGTTTTACTCCGAGACGTTCCATAATGGAATTAAATAGATCTGATTCGAATTGTGTGCCTTGGTCACTTGTGATGTATTTAGGTACGCCTTTTGAAGCTACCCAAATATTGATAAAGGCGTTTGTGATCGTGGCTGTTTCGATGTTGTTAAGAGGGACTGCCTCTAGCCAACCCGTTGCTCTATCGACCATCATTAGAATGTAACGTTTCCCTCCTTTAGCTAAAGGTAAGGGTCCGGTAATGTCAACGTGTACATGTGAAAATTTGTTAGCCGTTTCAAATTCGGAGTAAGGGAGCTTCACGGAGCGAGTGATTTTTGCTCGTTGGCAAGTCTCGCATGCTCGGACCCAGTTGGAGACATCTGCACGGAGTCCGTGCCAAAAATATCTTTGTTTAACTTTATACACTGTTGAGTGTATACCTGGGTGTCCCAAATTGTGAATTTGGCTGATTATTTCGTGCCTTATTTCGTTTGGAATATAAGGTCTTGGGTGTCCTAGGTCTAGGTTACACCAAATTTCTCCTTGAGGGAATTCAACTCGTGTGAGTTTCAATTTGTCCTCTGTGTTAGGAGGAGAACGAATTTGTGCATTTGAAATGTGCAGTAGAAGATTGCACTCTATTGCAGCCGTAATTTGCGAAATTTCGGCTATGGGTGGACCCTCGTCAGTTTGGGTTGAAATCGATTTTGTTTGAATTTCAACTGGATCGAAGGGTCTGGAGAGTGCGTCGGCGACGACGTTGTTCTCTCCGGGTATATGTCGAATGTCAGTTGTCATTTGAGAGATGTATGTTAGCCATCTCAATCTCATTTTAGAAAAATGTGCATTTTTCTTAAGCATCGTGCCTAGCAGAGGCTTGTGATCTGAACAAATATGAAAAGATCGGCCGTCCAAGTCATTGTGCCAGTGAATGCAAGCTTGGTAAACGGCGAACATCTCTTTGTCGAATGATGCTTTATTCTTCCATTGTTCCGGAATTTCTTTACTGAAAAATCCCATTGGTTGGTAAGATTTCGAGCCGTGTTTGTCTGTAATTTCTTGCTCCAGTGCCGCTCCGATGTGTGTGTCGGATGCGTCGCAGACTATTCTCCACTCTGCTGTAGGGTGTGGATGAGCTATATTATGCAATGTAGCTTTTATCATTGCTTGTTTTAAGCTGTTGAAAGCTTTTTCTCTCTCTGATGTCCATTCGATATGTGTTTTGTCATTTTTTTTGTTTGCCTGAATGGAGTCATACATAGGTTGTGCCGTGTGAGCGAATTTACTTGAGCAAGCTCGGTAAAAACCACACATACCTAGGAATCTGCGTAGACTTCGTACGTCTATTGGCCTAGGAAATTGTTCTATGGCTTCTATTTTATCTCGTTTAGGAATTATCCCTTCTTTCGAGATAGTGAAACCTACAGTGCGTTCCGAATCACGACCGCAACGCCACTTTCGCCACTTTTGCCCCAAAACAGACGCCATTTGCCGTTCCGTTTCCTGCCATGATCGCCCATTTCGCCACATCGATGACGTCACGGATTTCTCCCACCCTTCGCCCACCCTTAAATATGGCGTGTGAAATCTTCCATCTTCGACCCATGTCTGGAGCTGGGTCGGTGTGGTCGTTGTGATAAGACGGGTGATAAGATTACAGATATCGCAAATGAGCGTGAATTTTGACATTGACATGTCTTGATTTTGACATTGACACGTCTTTACTTTGGCACTTCGACAGAAATCGTTCACCATTCGTTTGAAAGCTCTTGATTTATCACGCATTTCTCTCGTAGGTACTTGCTCTTGGTATTTATGTCGCCATTTTATATTTTAAAATGTAAGTAATGGATGTAGTAAACAATGCCGCTTGTTTTGTTGTTATTAGTTTCTACGTTCGAAATCACTCCGAGAAAACGCCAAAATGAAGCCGTGGGTAGAGATAATTGCTTTATTACAAGAGTTTATTGAAATCATTGAAACTGTTACAACTGTGATGAAAATTATTGTTTTGAATATTATTTGTCAAAATTATTTTTCAAAATAGAATCCAACATAATAATGTTCATTCTTGAACTAAAGGCATAAAATGTCCCAATGTGTTGCAATCTCGTATGCAACACAAAGTCAAAATGTGTAAGATAACGTAGGTACGTACATTAATATACATTACAATAATTGGAGCCGTTTATTGAGTAAGTACCTGTAGTTATGTTGGTATAAACCCCTTCATGGTAGTCCGTTTTGTCTCATTATGTATTTAGTATGATTAGTATTACAGAAAAGCAAATTGTCTACCAACTAAGGTCTTCATAATCGAAAATTTCTAGTTATTCCCAAAAATCAAGAACCCTGAAAATAGGATGATATCTACGTACGCGTTTCGTGATTACCAATAGAGATGTACTACCTACCTATCCAAAATTTGCTTTAAAAAATCGTTTTAAATTCGTATAGTTGAACAGTAGGTAGGTTCCTGGTTGAATATATCAATATTTAGTAATATATGGACCAATTCTATAAATTTCATTTTATACATTGAAGCTCAACCCTTCGGTTGAAAAAAAGAAATTAAGTACCTACTTAGGTAGGCAGGTACTAAAACTAAAAGATCACTGTTTAAATAAAAGCGCGGGATGCGATAAATGCACGGGATGCGGGAGGCCGTAGGGAGAGGGAACTACCACCCCTCCGTGACGTCATCGTTGTGAGGGGAAGTGCTTTAACTGAAGTGGCGAAAGTGGCGTTGTGATCGTGATTCGGAACGCACTGCTAGGAAATCGACGGTAGGTTTTGAAAAAATGCACTTATCAAAACCTACTCGAAGTCCGTGTTCTCCTAGCTTGTCGAAAATTTGTTTGAGGTGGTTCATGTGTTCTTTATAATTTTTAGAAGCCACCAGGATGTCATCTAGGTATACAAATGCGAAATCAAATTTTCGCATGATGCTGTCCATGTATCTTTGCCATGTTTGAGCCGCTCCGGCCAAACCCATGCTCATTTTCTTGAACTCATAAAGACCGAAAGGTGTAATAATTGCAGTTTTATGAGCGTCATCTGGGTGCATCGGAATATGGTAATATGCCGATTTTAAATCTATTGTCGAATAGATTTGTGTATCATGTAAATTCGCTTGGAAAGAGCGAATGTGAGGAGGAGGGTAGGCGTCTTTCTTCGTTTTCGCGTTCAGGAAACGGTAGTCGCCGGTGATCCTCCATGACCCGTCTTTTTTTGGCACACAGTGTAACGGGGATGCCCATTCGGAATCTGATGGTGCAATTATGCCTTCGGAGAGCATTTTGTCAAAAGTACTTTTGACTTGAGCCCGTTTTTCGCCCGCCATGGGTCTTGCACGGAAGTGTACTGGTGTTCCTTCCGTGGTTATACGGTGGTAAACCCCGTTGTTTTTCCACTTTCCTTGAAGTTTGCTCATTTTATCATTGTATTTTTCAATGATAGAGCGAATGTTTTCGTCCTCCGTGATTTTCACGTCCTCTGGTTGAGGGCTGTTGTCACGATGAGGGATAGTAGCTGCTATTTGTTCGTCAGTGAATTTTTTGTTCATGACTGCAGCTATTTTTTGATCGGCATAGCTTTTTATTTTATCTTTATAGATGTATTTGTGTTTGACCCGTATTCCGATATCCCAAGACTCGAGGAATGGTATACCGAGGATCGCTAGATCGACTTTCGTGATCATAAAATCGGTGGTCATGTCTCCGAGGCCGATGTTAATTGTCGTGTCAGCACGCCCTAGTGTGTCTATAGGGGCTCCGTTAGCTGCTGTGAGCTTGACGTTGGACTTTCGAATTTTTAAGCCAAATTTTTTGGTGACATTGTGGGGCAGAATGTTCACTTCTGCTCCCGTGTCGATGAGAAATTCAGTGCCATTTAGTTTGCACTTGAAAAAAAGCCTTTTATACTCATTAGTCTGCCGGTGTATAGGCTCAGATACACTGGCAGTTATTCGTTTTCCGAACTCTCTACGTCGGAGGTTGGAACGGTACTTTCTTGTACCGATCTCTGAGTATTTTCGTTTGAAAACCAGGTTTTAGGCTGGCTTATAGGCGCTGCCTTTTTGCTAGGTTTGGAGGCAGTGTTTGCCTTCCAAGTGCAGTGCTCTGGGTCTGCACACTTGCGAGTTTCGTTACCGAAACGTGCGTGGTTTCGACAGACATAGGCTGTCGGTTTGTGAGGCTTACTCTCTACTTGCTGGGGTTTGAACTCAGCTTTTTGTGAGAGGGCCTTTTTGAAACCAGTCTTCGTGGGTTTCGGAGTAGATTCTACTCCTCGTATGTTGAGAGAGGGGTTCTCTGTTTTGTACGCGTGTAGCGTATCGGCTAGGTCGAGCCGGGCGGTCGTGGTAGGCTGTGCTGCGACCATACCTCGGGCTTAGATAGGTAGAGTTTCGATCCACTTTTGAGTGATCAGAGCCTCTGAGAAGTACCCAACAGCTTTAGAGTACATTTCGTGGTACTTGGTGCTGGGTTTTTTGGCGAGAGATGCGGGGTCCTCGAGTGCGAGGAGCCTGTCCTGTAAGGACAACCCGTATTCTCGCTGTAGGCGCTGTTTGGCCTCTTCATAAGGTGCGTGGGGTGCCGTGAGGTAAGCTGAGTCGATAGCTTCCCTCATTTCTTCTGGTACCCACTTGTGTATAGCTGAGAAGCATTCGTTCTGCGTTCTCAGGTGTTTTCGCACGCAGTATTGATCGAACTCGGCGAGTGCACGATCGATATTCTTCTTTTGGAAGATTGGTCTTTGATAATCTCCCATTTCCTCTAAAAGTGCTCGAAAGCCACTTTGTGTAGAGGGTTGTTGAGTGAGATGTGGGGCGTATAGGCCCGGCGGGGGTCGCACGCCCGCAGTGGTTCCCTGAAATCCACTAGCTTCATAAGAGGGAACGAAATGCTCCGTGTTAAGCCTGTTCAAAGGCGGGGTCACCATTTGTAGTGGATTTATATATGTTTTACTTGGTGTAGGTAGACCAAGTGGGACATTTATATTCTGATTATGCGGGTTAGTCCCTGAGGTATTCCCATAAAGAATGTGAGCGAAATCGCCAAGGTCAGCTTGCTTGGCGGGATGAACTGAGGGGTAGTTCGTGTCGCAGCCGCGTGGAGCACTGGGCTCGCATAGTGGGTGCTGGGTTCGATCAGTTTGGTACTGAGCCGTTTTGTAATATTCCGGCCTAAGATTTATATCTGTAGGAGGAATATGTTGAACTTGGTTGAGGTACTGAAAAGTATCCTTTGTTTTTTGTACATTTGGAGTGTGTTTGACACTCGGATCGGCCGGGTAGCCTTGTGTAGAATATCGTGGATATTCGGAAATCTTTGTCGAATCATGATGATTGACTTCAGAGCGGGTCTGAAAGGTATCCTCGTACTTTTGTGTGTGTGAGGCTTGATCTAACGTTTCCTTCGTGAATACGTTAGGTGAGAAGGCGATCTCTTCGCGAGGATCGAGCCTTGGGCCGTCGCTGGGAACAGCGGACTGGTCGAGCAGCGGGTAGGTAGCGCTGCGTGGGCTAAGAGGCCCGGCCGCGCCGTGTTCCGCCTCCCCTTGCATGAGGAAATAGGACGGGCGGCGCTCCATCGAAATATCCGAGTTTATTAACTCGTTTTCGATACCTCTACGTATAGAAATAGAGGGTTTGGAAGGTGGACTCGCTTGACAGAGCTTCTTTCCTTTGCTCGGATGTCAGGGTCCTACCTTGTAGTCTTGAAAAAGACTTCCTTGGACGATAAATTAGAGCGGATGAGCTGTGTAATTTATCGGCGTGCCCACAGCGGTCGGTGACGAGCCTAGTGCTACGAAACCCGGGCGACACGTCTCGGAACGTCCCAGCGGGCGTACGATCTAATGAGAATATCAATAGATGTACCGGGTGGCGTCCTGACAGAAGAACTACGTTGGGCAATGAGCAGGATGAATAATCACTGGACTCGTAGATGCCAATGCGAGATCTGTGTGGAGAGAAGGTATGCCTTGTAGAAAGCAGTAGGAAGCCGTTCTTGAGATGAACTCGGGAGCAGAAGGTTCGTCAGCGTAGAGCGTGTAGAAATCTTCGTACTTCTAAGTGTAGTCGTCGAGAGCGGAGAGTGGAATGAATTTCGGAGGGCTCCGAGCGGGGTAATTATAGGGAGGTGGCCGCCTCCTGATTGGTCCGCTTAATTTCGTTAATTCGACTGTGTAATCTCATTGGCTCGCACATTGTTTTCTCAGTATCTGCGAGTATGATAGCTGAGCTGGTCCTCCGGGGTGGTTTCCCCACGTCCGTCGCTGCGACGGGGTCCCCGGGGGTGGCTTACGAGCGTCCGTCGCGGAGCCGACGACCTTGAGTTTAGACGGGGACCTCGGGTGGTTTCCCTGCGTCCGTTGTTCAGACGGGGTCCCCGGGGTGGCTGCTGGACCAGAGGTGGTTGCTTTCCGCCTCCTGGTTGGTTCGCCTATTGTCTCTCGTGTAATCAGTGTTTCTGATTGGCGAGTAGGCTTGTTTGAATTGTCCTTGTTAGTTTTAGAGGACGTTTGATTTTCTGTTTGAGTTTTCTCATTCAAGGCGACTTGGTTCGAGATACTTGTCGCGTCTCTCTCGCCCAGTAAGTGTCTAGGGAGGTCGCCTTGTATGTTATTAGTTAATATTTCACTTTTGAGAGAGAATTTCGTATTTTCTCTCTGGTGAAATATTTTGTTTGACGGAGTTATAACTCGACGTCTTATAAATATTTTTGTGTTGTGTCTACCTCTTTTTGGTAGCCCTGAAAAGGGCTGTTGACAAGAGGGGGTGGTTTTCACCACATACTTGTTAACATTTTACTTTGTCTAAAGCAATCCCAAATTTTGGAAAGTTGTTATTCTTGTTGGAATAAAATTATATAAAAATTGAATATGTATTTCGCGACGACGAGACAGTTTCCTACTTGTTACTTGTCACCGATCAGTGTATTATGTGTGAGGATGAGGGTTTGCGCTAGATATACTACTAACTTAGATTACTAATGTAGTGTAAAGTAATTTTTCCTAGGATTTTAAAAACATTTTCCGAGCCATTGCAGTAGCTTAATTTTCTACGAAAATTCACTAACAATCAGGACACTACAAAAATGGTAGAAGCGTGTTTGATATTCACAAACGCACTGACTCAATGTTGCGCGTCATTGTGTAAAGAATCCCCTTCCGATGGGAATCATGGACTCAAAAAAGCGCAACACACGAGATATAAGACTCATTGTCGCGAAGCGTTCGGGATGTAAGAAATGAATCCCAGACTCAGCTCGCACGACTAAGAGTCCGAACAAAGATCCCAGTGCGTATAAGATCCCAGCTATAGAGCTTATAATCGTATTATAAGCTATAATAAGATTGTAAGCTCTTTTGGCACAAACTGACATAAATTCCAAAGTCCATAGTCGACCCACTTGACAACGGATAAGAGCTGTTACGTAGAGCAAAAGCAGATGCAACAACCAATTAAGGCAGGGACAGGTATTTGGCTTGAACCGCAATTTTTGATTGGCATTCCTTGCTAAGATCAATGGCTCTCCTGATCCACTCCTCAAAAATGATTGCCATTTGATAACAGAACAAGTTGGGGAGGAAAGTGCGTTGCACGTGTCGCTTCGGCTGGTTTCCGATTGCTTTACTGTAAATTTTTGTTGCACAAGATTACTGTCAATCACTCTAATAACATTTAAAAAGTTTTGCACAATGGCAACTCGCGTACAGTTCGAAAATAATAATGAGATCGGGGTTTTCAGCAAGCTAACGAATGCTTACTGTCTCGTTGCCATCGGAGGATCTGAGAACTTCTACAGGTTGGTAATTCTGCT
Organism: Adelphocoris suturalis; assembly: GCA_030762985.1. Taxonomy (NCBI): domain Eukaryota; kingdom Metazoa; phylum Arthropoda; class Insecta; order Hemiptera; family Miridae; genus Adelphocoris; species Adelphocoris suturalis. Next base: position 121,650,448 of record CM061042.1, read on the forward strand.
ACTTGGTAGGTAGTTGAAGTTTTCATTCTTCGTATACCTATAGTGGAAATTATAATTATATCATAATGAATTATACAAGCCAAAATTAAGGGTACTTATGGGGTATAAATTGTCGAGGCTTTGTGGGTGTAACGACAGTAACCCTACTCTACTCTACTTGCTGTTTACCTTTCGAGTTTGTATTGATTGTAGGAAGAAGGTAAACACAATTTTATTGGTTGATACCTTCATTTTTGTAGAAGAGAAAAGAACTTCTCATGAAAATGATTACTGAAAGCTTGAAGAATTCTGTGTACCTGTCCAAATTACTGACACCGGTGCATAACTGAACATTTCTTCTAATCTAATTTGTGTAGGTACCTACCTAAAAAATACCCTCCGAGACTCATGATCAGGGACTACTAAATATGTGAATTTCATATTCAAGCATTGTATGTACTTAGATACTTCGGTATGTACTGACTTCCATAATATTTGTCAATCCCTACTTTCAAAGATCCAAGTACAGGGGTCAGTGACCTCTGTGGTGCAATCGCAACAATTATTTCTGATACTCTTTTGAACCCTAACTGTCTTCTGTTTCTTTGAGGTTGTCTTTAATTGGTGGAGAAGACACCTGCACACCCAGAAAAACTACTTGGAAAAAATTTCTTTTTATTGGACAGATTTCTTTATTCAGAATAACTTTACTTAACTTTTTACTTTTATAAATACTTTATTTTCATAAAGACCGGATATACAGAGAGATGTTCACTGAAAATCCCCCAAAGCAAAGCCTGAGTGGTGGTATTTCTAAAGGCGAGTTTGGATGGTGCGCACCAACCTCGTATCCGACTCAACTTCAACTCGCCCGGCAATAAACTCATCCTCATGAACAAACTAATCAAAACATGAATAAATCTTAAACATTTAACAGAATTTGGCATAGAACAATATTTAAAATCAAATAAAACTTGAACAAATAGCTAGTGCGTTACAAAATTTCTTCATTGAGTACTAATATTCCAGTCTCGACTGGAATAGGAATAAGAAATGCATAATCAGTCCACGTTGTGGGATTATAATATATGGAGAACCTATAATTGATTAAAAACTTGTTGGCCATAACTGCTCTGCTTTAAAAAATCGTTCTAGTGGTGTGTCAACTCTTCTCTCAAAGTACTCCAATGGTTTTGATGAAGCTTACGGGGATTCGCCGGCACAAATATCATCTATACTCCCATTTCACTGTTTCTGGGAGTACCTTAATACCGCTAAATGTATGTCTTACAACTGAATAACACTACTAACTCCCATGAAAGTTGAAATGTTGTTGCAAATGTCTCGCACCAAATTTTGTGGTTATGGTACCTACCTATTATGGGTTCTAGATAATAATATGACGCCAAACTATGTTACTTATAATCCAATGGAACTACCCAAGCCCATCAAAATCCTTCAGTTATTCAATTTGTAAATCGTTGCTAACTTCCTTCTGGTGATTCTATTCAAGTACTGGATAGAATATAGAAAGCTGACTGAGTTGGATAAGTAGAAGGTGTGTTTACAGGCTGCCCAAGTTAGCTTGAATTGAATTGTAACTTATCTCGTTCTTCATGTTTTAGTGTGTTCGAGGGGGAGCTAGCCGAAACGATACCAGTCGTGCACGCATCTCTTTCTGGCTGCAGAATAATTGGTCGTATGTGCGTTGGTAAGTGATTCAAATTAGAATTTGTTGTTACATGAGGATGTGATTGTCGAATCAAGACCAGAGTATAGAATATTTCCATACAAAATAAGCTTTTTACCTAAAAGAAGAACATAATGAAGCTAAAGTAAAACATCTGGTGTGAGACTTCACACTACTTTCCTTACTTGTATTCATTTTACGAGGATGCTATCATGATGGATCACATCTTAGGAAAGTTTTTCTAATTAAGTACTTTTTTTTTAATCCTAAGAAAGTGCTAAAAATTATGTTTTTACATTTATTATTTAGCTCATTACTGTCCTTAGAGCATCTTCCTGGCCATGACGGGTATCGAATATCATTTGTATCCATAAGAAAAGTAACTCCTGTGAATGTCATCAATATCCTTCGAGCCATATTGAAGTAAAGACCAAAAAGGTGCTAAAAACTACGTTTTTAAACCTATTTTTGGAAGTATTTTGCTAATTACCTCCCTTAGAGTATTTTCCCAAGCATGAGGGGTTAGACACCTGAACAATCACGGGAACGGAAAACAACTTTTAATGGGATCCTGAATACAACTTTATTGTAATTACAACGGTAGGTAAAAAATAATACGGGAGAGCGATTGACTGAAAGACATAAAACGATAATAATTACACCTTTTTTCTCTGCCCGCAAACAGGGCCGGGAGCGCTCCAGTCGCAGTTCACTGGTTTCTAAATATTACTGAATAATCACGGGAAGCATAAATATTATTAGCATGAATACAATTGACTTGATTTAATTACACAATTTCGGGAGCACAGATCACTTTATCGATCAGGGATATTCGGGATTAAATTGGGAAATAGTAGTTTTCATTGTTCCATTCAAATGTATTTAACAGGTGTGAAGCTTGATAAGTGCTACGCTAGCGCTGACTCGGGAATTCAACGAACTAGCGCTATGAAGTGTCGATTTACTACTAGGCGGGAATTACAAATTTGGTTACGACCAAACAACACCCTAATATCATTTCTGCCCAGAAGAGGAGTAACTCCAGTGAATTTCATCAAAATCCCTCGAGCCATTTTGGACAAAAAGTAAAAAAGTGCTAAAAACGACGTTTTTTTACCTATTCTGATTTTCACCCATCCTAGCATGAGTTTCAGAAAGTGATTTTCGGGGTGATTGCGAGACTTTCCCATCACCCTTCGGGTTAAGTAAGGAAAGTAAAAAAAACGTTAATTCCGATTTTTTTACTACATCACCCTTCGGAAATGGAACAAAACACTGACAAGATAAAAGGATAGTTCTTTTTCATCATTTAGTGGCCATATTTTAGGAAAGACCAAAAAAGGGCGTTTTCGCCTATCTTTGAAGGTTTTTTGCTAGTTACCGCCCTCAGCGTATTTTCCCAGGTATGAGGGATATGGGATATGATTTCGACCCAGAAGAGGAGCAACTCCTGTGAATTTCATCAAAATCCCTGGAGCCATTTTCTAGAAAATGCAAAAAAAGTGCTAAAAACTACGTTTCATCACCTATTCTGATTTTTTAACCCCCTAAAAATGATCATTAATTTTGAGCTGATTTTGCTACAGCTCTTGGGTATAGAAACCCAACCTCGATATTGGAATTTTTCTTTGTCGTACCGTAAGGTTGCAATCATGTACACGAGTTACACACACACATACATTTTTATGAAACGTATGGGTTCAGATTGAACAAAATACCCATCCTGGCATTGATTTTCGGGGTGATTGCTAGACTTTCCCTTCACCCTTTGGGTTAAGTAAGGAAAGTAAAAAAAAAAACCTATATGAAGCTAATGGCCAGCCTGTTATCCAGTGGAGGAAACAAAACAAAAAAGTAGTGCCTTCTTTTCACAAGATTATTCCATTATGGTTACAAAACAATATTAGTTTATAACTTAGAGTAATAAATCAGCATTCCTTGACACTACAATGGCTTAGAGGTCATGAGATGTTGTGATAAAATTAGAGCATTCCAAAAAGTGGCGAACGATTTTCCTACTATGAAAACTATGGGAGTTAATCTTCCCTAGTAACTCATTGGTTGTACGTGAAAAATCAATAGAAATTCTACCTAGCCTTCACTTTTCGAGTTAATAATAATCTAAAGTGCCGGAGCGTTGGATTTTGTGTGGAGAAAATGTATAACTTAGCGTAATAAATCAGCTTTCCTGGACCCAACAATGACTTAGGGATCATGAGATGTTATGATAAAATCAGAGCATTCCAAAAAGTGGCTAACGATTTTTCTGCTATGAAAAAGAAGGGAGTTACATTTCGCTAGTAGCGCATTGGTTGTACGTAAAAATCAATAGAAAATTTGTTGTTTTACGTTTCAAGATGCGTAGAATCCAAAAATTAAAAGAAATTCTGTATTTGGACGGACGATGATGAATTTACGGAAGCGTCAAGATATTAGACTCAGTGATGAAATTTGAAACGTATGTACTCTGAACTTGGTATTAGAACCTCTTGAAACTCATACGGTGGAAACAGCTTTCGTACAAGGACGCAACCACGAGAGACATTTTATGTCTTTGCGCCCCCTTTCCCCTTCCTATAAAACCCCGTATTGTATTCTAGAGCCACTCAGCTGATCTGGGATCGGTCAGTTGTGTTCAGAAGTCCCTCAAGGGCTCACATACCAAATCTCAGAATCGTGGGATCATTAGGGAAAAAACTGGATTCTAGATCCACTCAGCTGATCTGGGGTCGGTCAGTTGTGTTCAGAAGTCCCTCAAGGGCCCACATACCAAATCTCAGAATCGTGGGATCATTAAAGAAAAAACTGGATTCTAGAGCCACTCAGCTGATCTGGGATCGGTCAGTTGTGTTCAGAAGTCCCTCAAGTGCCCACATACCAAATCTCAGAATCGTGGGATCATTAGGGAAAAAACTGGATTCTAGAGCCACTCAGCTGATCTGGGATCGGTCAGTTGTGTTCAGAAGTCCCTCAAGGGGCAAAAGTGCTGGAGCGCTGCATTTTGTGTGGAGAAAAAAAAGTGTCGCGAAAAATTCCTTGACCCCCAGCCAAAAGACATATCCATGTCAAAACAAAATCTTGAAAGTCGTTTGATGGCCATTAATCACTTAAGCCTAAACATACCTACATACTTATGCATTCAGTTTAATAATACTAATTTATTTCTATTTTGTATTTCAAAGGAAACCGTAATGGATTGCTGGTCCCGAGCTCTACCACTGACACAGAATTGCAGCATCTGCGCAACTCCCTCCCAGACTCAGTTCAAATTCAAAGGGTAGAGGAGAGGTTATCTGCTCTTGGAAACGTCATCGCTTGCAACGACTACGTAGCTCTAGTGCATCCGGACTTAGATAGGGTAGGTTCCTATGCATGCATTGAGCGGTGTGAATAAAAACGAGTACAACGAGTATTTACTTACAAGTAAAGTGTAACGAGTATTTAAACTCCAAGTAAACCGATGTGAATAAAGCGTCGAGTTTACTTGTGACCGTGTACTCGCCAACCCAAGGGTATACTAGCAAGTATTTACTCGCGAGACAACTGAATTCACAAGAAAGGCAAGTAAATACTTGTAGAATTTTAGGAAATTTAATCCAATCTTCAGACTTCGACACTATTTTATCCAATACACTTGAAAATGTTCTGCTGACGGTACTTCTTTCAACCCCCATGTCGTTGGCAACACCACTTTGGAATTCTGGATCTCTAACGTATCTCAGAAAAATTTCTGTCTTTTTCCGTGCAGTTAATCCTCCACCCCTTGCATCAGTATTTTCATCAAGAAAGTGCGAAGTGAGAAAATCTACGTTTTCGCTCTCAAACCGTAATAGTCCCTTAGTCCCTTAGATCGATCGGGACTTATATCACGCCGGTCTCTATAACGTTCCACACCACGCAGATTCATAAATGCAGCCATCTTTCGTGTACAAGTACGACTGCAAGTCTGGGGTCGGGTTGACTTGCGAATGGACGAGTATTTACTTGCTACAGAAGTATTTACTTGCGTTTATTCACACCAAAATTGGCATTTTTCGGGGTTTTACTAGCCTCTCAAGTATTTACTCGCGAGTAAGAGTAAATACTTGTTTTATTCACTTCAATTTTGGCGTTTACTTGTCATTTTAATATGTTCAAGTATTTACTTGTCCTACTCGTTTTTATTCACACCGCTCATTAGCGCAAATGCAGAGTTGCAGAAAGGAATTACCCTCTCAAAATATCTTCATCGTATGTATTTGTGCCAACAACTACCAGATAGGGTAGGCCCTAGTTTCGTCACAGTCCATATCTGAAATAAATTTGAAATAGAGTGAAAAAGGAATGCGATCGCGTTTACACCATAAAAAGGATTAACGTAAATGAAATATCGCAGTTCTTAAGTGAGAATTTGGTTAACCATGCCCACATAAACACTAGGGGCTCATGCTCCTCCACTTTCAGTTTTGTGAAAAACTGAAAATGGACGGGAATTGGTAAAACTGTCCTATTTGACATTGGAATGAATGCAGTTTCATGTTTGTTCCATTTCTTTAATTTTTCTTCTAACTTGTGATTGATATGAATAGTTCCTCCACCCCATTTCTTGTAGCTGTCACCTCCGAAGTTAAATCTGTTGCGTGTTAGCTTTCATGACATCCTATGGGTGTTGCAGGCTAATCACCTTAGCTCTTTGGAGGTTCCATTTTATTCCATTATTACTTTTTCACGTGGTAGCAAACCAAAGCATGGTTTAGAACTACTCTTCCCCTCTAATGTTGACCCCCCCCCCTCCCCCCTCCCCCTCCGGCTATTTGAAAGCCCTGAGTGTGATGGATCCCCCTTCCCGTTTCTTTTAACTGCCACCCCTGATGTTAAACCTGGGGTGTTTTATGGCTTTCAAGACATCCTTTTGATGTTGCAGGCTAATCGCCTCAGCCCATTGAAGGGGTAACTACTCGAGTCCATCACCACCAGCAGAACGTGGTTTTGAACCACTCTTCCCCTCTAATATTGACCACACTGACTCCCCTTCCCCGAGCTAAAAGAACAATACAATTCAACTATTACTCCTCAACATTAAATCTTTACCCCAGCCCTGCCTATTGCGAGCATTTTCCTGATACACTTAGTCCCCTCCCTCTGTTTTTAGAAAGCAAGCCTCGAGAGTATGATGGATACATCAGTAGATCCCCTTCTAATTTGGGGATTTGTGGGGGGGGGGGGGGGGGATACCTCAGCAAATTCTAGTTGATCACTGAGCTCCTCTCCTTGTGCGGAAGTGTGAGAGGGGGAACTAGGAGGGTGGCAACTTCCCTACTATCAAAACACTGGTAAATTTTAATTTCATCCAACTCTTCAAACACTGTGTAATAGTTTCTAACATTTTTCGAATTCTCTGCATCTCAAAACGTGAAATGATTAGAAAAAGGTTCATTAATGAAACTAATGAAACAAAACATTATACAGGAACAGTGAATGATATGCCTATTACCAGTTTGGTTACACAAATTATGAATCTTCTAAGAAAAGTTTTTACTTATTTTGATTTTCAATTCTTTAAACATATACCGGTAGATAGTACATAAGTGTATGTTAGCCTTAAATTTGAACATTGAACATTTTTAATCCCCAAAAGTGCTGACATTTCAGAATAGCAGAGAGGAGGGGCCGTTAAGTCTGATAAATATAAGCGCTCAAACTAACAAACTTGATGTTTTTTTTTTTTTTTTTTTTTTTTTCAATTTATTTTATTTTTAAGATTCCAGCGATTCTTAAAGATGTTGAGGGGGGTCGAAAATTTTTGTTTCTTGTGGTAGGTGTCACCCAGCCAAGAACTTGGGAGTATGCCTTTTTCCATTTTTCGGCCAGGGTGTGGGCAATTTTCTTATCGAATAATCCATATTCTTTACGCAAGACCCCATCACGCGAGCATATGAGAGGCGAGAATGAACCTCTTGAGTCTTCAGCAGCCTGATCATACTTCCAGTGCTTCTCCCTTGCTGCTGCCTGAGCGACATTCGGCCAGTCTTGGGAATAGTGAGAGGTGGCGTTGGCATTAGTAATTCGGTTGTCAAAGAACGCCGGCCTCCCACTCTCCCAGACTCCTTCTACTTTAATATCGGCAATCAGAGCCGAGTTTTCACCACTGGCCTCACGTAGCACTGGTTCTGTGGTAACTCCTCCCCAAGCCAGCGCTGCAAGCCTTGCTGTGTCATCCCGCACACTATCATGACCCCACTTCACCAATCCTCCCTTTTTGCAGTTCAGGGCATGCGATACATTGAAAATGGCACCACATCCGTCACAGTTACTTGGTAGACCAAGAGGTGTTCGACCATATCTAATGGTGAGTGCATCCCTGAACTGATTGGCTGACAGGTCATAACCGTCCGCAAAACTTGGGAGCACTGTAAGCCACTGTGATCAATTATGCGTCTTAGCACAAACTTGATGTTCAATATAATACATATGCTGTAATATTATGAGTTGTTATAACATCATTTTTTAGAATGCCATTAATGTTACAGGAAACCGAAGAAATAATTGCAGATGTTTTGAAAGTAGAGGTCTTCAGGCAGACTGTTGCATCTAACGGCTTAGTCGGCACATACTCGATCCTATCTAACCAAGGTGGCCTTGTACATCCCCACACCTCGACACAAGATCTCGATGAACTTTCGTCACTTCTTCAAGTTCCTCTTGTCGTAAGTTTCTTTCAGCTGAATGACTGTTTTGTCACACCCAAGGGTCTGAAGTCGGATGCTGTTTGCCTTGAATTCTCTTGTCTTTTTGTTACTCATTGAGAAAAATCATGTGTCTGTTTTATTAAAATCATAATAATATTAATAATAAATCAAAAAAATAAATTGATAAAAACATAAGGAAACAAATTAGAAACTGAAACTCTCTACTGACTAGCAATGACGACTTAATGGGGCTCCAAACATGAGAAGCTGGAGATACAGTGCAGCACATAACAACCTTACCTATTCTCTTAGGTTGCCTTCTTTTGTTGCCTACAACCGCAGTCGTGATGGGCACAATTATTATTACTATTATTATTTGTGTGTATGTTTGTTTATTTAAAATAGTTCATCTATTAATAATATAATTCTCAGTTTTCATTAGTATTGATGGGGTTGGTGGTGTGGGAAACGAATTGTACAGTGAAAAGGGGTGACTTATCAACAAGGAAAAAGTCAACCACCATGTTCCTAAGGTCATTCACCCCCTACCGCTCCTGGCAGTGGACCTTGTTAGTTCGAAGCCCCATTCAGATTTTCATGACTCCATGTTGATAGGAGCAGTTCCATGCTTTCCATGGAACTATAGTAGACCAAGAGCCAGTGGAAATCCAGTTCATCGAGACATTTAATGGGTTCTATAAAATTGTCTTAAACCATAGATACCTCTTAGAGAATTCAGAGTGGGGAGTCAATCACCGGGAATCCTTAACATTTTTGGTTGAATTTTCCTGTTAAAGAAGAGTTTTTTTGTATTTCTCGTAAACACTCAAACAAGCTGTTAGAGCGAGCACAATGAATGCTAACCTTTTCACATTGATTTATCATAGCGTGTTTGTAAACCCGAGAGAAAGAGAACTCTTATAGAGACGTTAACGTGACTCTTGTAGTGAATCACTGCTCAATTGTCACATTTGACAATATCCGAATTATGACATGAAGTAAGAAACTTACTTACCACTTAGGTACCTCTACATCATATAAAAAAAGTTCAGCCGTGAAGAACACGAATCTTTAAAACGTGTAAAATGAACCTAGAAACGAAATTTTGAGAATGAAAAAGCTGTAATCTTCGATAAAACTTCAAAAGCAAGAACAAATTGCCGCTAATGACCCCTCTGGTTGATGTGCGGAGAAAAAACGCGAAAGAAAGACAAATACAAAGGTTAAACCAACAACAAAAGACGGCACGGGGAAAAGTCAGGCGATTTTGTCGGGTGTGTGTGTGTCCATGCCATCTGCATGATAGTTGCTAAGTTATTCTAGAGTGTTATCTTTGAGGAAGGTCAAGTTGTCGTCTCGTAATTATGATTCCGAAAAAGTTGAGCACTAGTAAAGCTGACTCTTCTCGTTCCGAAAAGCGTTTCCACGTTACAAAAACCTCTTCTCGTTTCAGAAAGGCCATTTTCGTATACGAGAAAATGAATGCGATATTTACAAATAACTAAAGTTGCTAAAAGTCACCGGAAGAATCCGGTTGACTGACCTGTGTGATTTTAACAGGTTTTGAATCCAAATATATAGGATAGGTTTACCTAGCTGTTGTGATGGATTTATCAATCTTTTATCTCAAAACCAAAGCGAGCTTCCAATATTTGCATCTGCCAGCCCAAATTGTACTTCTCAATTTAAGATTCGGAAAATCATAGAACTGTACCTATATTGTTCGAGATATATCCTGAGACTCGAGAAAATGTGACGTTGCCGGAGTGGAAACAATGGCATGAATATTCGTTATCTACCCTTCGGACCCCAAGCCTCCATTACACCCCGTACTGTCATTCCAAATAATTATCTATACTTACTGAGTCTAAATATGTGCATATGCCTCCAATTTGGTCTGATTGGTTTAATGCTATTTAATTTCTTAAAAATTGGCGAATAAATAACTAGAAGAATATAGAAGGAGTTATCATGCTCTGTAACGTATTGGAGTTAATAAGTTAAGCATGCTGTTCAATAATTATGTACAATGCTGTTCATGTTAGTTCTTCTCAAACAATGAAACTTGATTTTCGCAGGCTGGAACTGTGAACAGAGGTTCTGAAGTAATAGGCGCTGGAATGGTTGTCAACGATTGGGCTGCCTTCTGTGGAATGGACACAACATCAACTGAAATTTCTGTGGTGGAAAGCGTGTTTAAATTGAATGATGCCACCCCAGCGGCGATAGCCACGACGATGAGGGCTTCCCTGATTGACAGGTATTTCCCATTTATCGTCATTTCAATATCAAATGAGTACATGACTCAAAATGCATGCATGCTTTATTTTTGTGCCTAGAGGCAATAACTGATGAAAAAGCTATTACGAATAAATTGACTGATCTCATCTTTTGTACATATTACTTACTAAGGTACTTCCTTGTATTTAACCTAGTAAAATCACATTATAATTTTATGCTGAGTAAAAAATTTCAACATACCTATGTATACAAGATACTGAAAGGTTGAGATTATATTTGAGATGAAATCGTGGAGCTAAACGGTGATTTCTAAGCAGATTAAGAATTGATGTACCTAAAAGTATTGTGATTCCGAGGTTCGAATTAAAATAGTAGGTTTTAGGTTGGAATTTGAGAGGAGGGAAAATCTCGTAATGCCAATTTGTCCCTGCTATCCTTCAAGACAGAAATACATCTCGAAATAGGAATATCCTGCTGAGTGTATTGAGTAGGAAGAAGTTCGGGTTATCATAGCGGCCTTTGAGGATCAGGAACATCATACTGTACTGGGTGATAGCCAGGAATAGGAGGCCACTAGCCTCCTGGGGTTGGAGATACCTCTCATAATTGTAATTTCTGGTGTATGGAGAGGTAAGATACAAGATTTGTAGATAGAATGAATCCTGTTCTGTCGTATCCCCTATAAACCACTGCACACCCAGTGCTTTCACTCTGTTGGTCAGGTAGGCCATAGAGACGCCAACGGCAAGTGAGTTATTCTGTTTATTCACACATACCGAAAAAGTATTGTTTACAACAACTATATTACTAGCATTCGGAGAGGTAGATAAATAAAATTATTAGAAACGCAGTAAAAATGATCAGGTACGCTTAACCAGGAAAGGCTGAAACCAACAGGGAGTCAAGAACTTTAATACAGGAGGAGGAATGGTAACTACGAGGTTAACAATTGAGGCCCTGTCAAACATGCAGGCTACCTGTATACTGTCGGCTGCGGACTAGGGGGTTCAAACAATGCGAAACTGACAACAAACCTGTGTGAATTTCTCCCAAACAAATCTTGAACCCAACAGTCATATAAACTTTTCATTGATTTCTTTCATTTCCACTCATCTTGGCTCTGCTCGCAGCAGATTCTGTACGAAATAACAGCCTGTCCGCTTCCCACCATCCACCAAGAACGAATTGAGTCCACCGTGGCAGCCTGCCTTTTGTTTGACACTTATAATGCAATACCCCGTGTTACAGAGTTCTTCAGTATCGGGCAGTCCAGCCCGCGTTCCATTTGATACAGCCTTCAGTAACTTAATCTGTTTGATTCCAGGGTAGGGAAAGGGCCCACAAACCTAACTGCAGGCTGTACCATAGCTTAGCACCCACCAATCTGAATTAAATTTAGCATAATTAGCCCTCATCAGTCGAATTGTGTGAAGTCGAGGAGACTTCCTAGCTAGTGAAACTAGGTACGGAAGGAGTTTGAAAATGCTAGTCGGATATCTCTGGTTTTGATACACGCGTAAATATACTGCCTAATAATTTGGATGACTGGCAGGAGACGACCGGTCCTCGAGGTTTAGGCCAGCTTCACACGAGGCGGTTTAGTTGATTGCACTAGTTGAACGGGCGGGTGCAAGGAGTGTAGCTTTGTGGAAAGTGAATGACGTTTCCCGAGCCCCTTCACACGCGGTCAACTCGTCCGCCCGTGCACGTCCCGGCACAGTGCCTGCACCGTTCTCATCCCCACTAGTTGATTCAACTCAAAGGACGCTACCGGCAATGAGCTCTTCACACGAGACGCCTAGTTTAGTCAACTTCGAGCCACCATGGAAGGCATAGCTCTTCGCAGTTTGAATGTGGAAAATTTTATTGAAGCCATTCGAATTTGTCCCGCGATATGGAACATGAGATCTAGTGATTATGGTTATAAAATTTAAAAAAGTTGGAGGGAAGTGGCCAGAAAATGTCATGGTGCATTTGACGACTTGGAGCCAACCCAACAGAGTGGAATCAGTAATTGAACATTTCATCAAAATTATTTGAATTATTCAAGTACCTAATTATTAAATTAAGAATTTTACCTATATTACCAAATGTCAACAACCAAGACCTATTACGAAGTATCAACTTGTATTATTATTATTAATTATTACAAAGAAAAAAAACGTCACGCAACCTATAAACAAGTTAGGTGTTGTTATGATTGTGTATACTAGCAATGTTATCACCATGACGACGTGAATTCATATTCGTGGAAGAATTGGGCATCGTCGAGAATGGCTTACAGCAAATTTAGTAATTGTGGGTCAATAATTATTTTATGTTTTCTAATTGTTATTTTATTGAAAACTAATATAAAACGTAATAAACGTCCCCTTGGGAAATGAAGTTGATTCCACATGGTGATAAGTTGCCTCGTCTGTCAGGAGCGTTCACACGGCGGTCAACTTAGTCGCCAAAGACAGGCAACTTAGTGTAATCAACTAAATCGCCTCGTGTGAAGCCGGCCTTAAGGATCATCTTACATAATTGTTGAAGGCAACTATTGGTTTCTGCGTGCATAAAACTTTCATTGATAAGGCAAAAAATAACTCTACGTACGCCACCGTACTATATTTGAAGTTGAATGTACGTTGGTATATAGAATGAATCTTCAGTGAGTGGAGCCTGCTTACTGTGGACCTTTCTCTTTGGATACTTAAGAAACTAAAGTTACAGTACAATGTTCGCACTCTGCGAGTTCTTGTAATTGGAATTATCCCCCGTGATTTCATTTCGTAATGTCGTTTCTTGCTTTTAGAGACATGTTAATCAAAGGTTTTTAGCTAGGTATTGGTAAAGAATTAAGAGAGGAGTAGCATGACGAAATATCAACAAATGAATGTATTGTATGTGAACTATAAATGTATCATGGTAAAACTTCAATTTGAAATTATTAATTTGTCTCCACAGTATGGCGTAGACACCAACAGGCCTAACACCGCTATTCATCGGACACTGGGGATCGATACATATGCCTTACTGTACCTACTCAAACTCCACTCCGTGATTTACAGCATTTGTGTAAAAAAGTTCACTTTTTGTTAATAAATACGATTGGACTCCTCAAACCTTGTTTTGAACTAATGTCCTCGTAGAAAGCTGATGGTTTGTCATCCTGTGATTCTACTAACTTGTCTTCATTAAGAAATAAAAAATGAAATTATAAATTAAAACAACTAGTAATTACCCAGCTATGTCAAGTTTTAGCCAGTAAGTGTATTTTTCGATTTATTTATTTTTATTATATTTTTTAATACAGATTTTTTCAAGATTTTGTTATAGGCAAGACTTCGTTAATAAGAGGGACGCCTATTAGAATGGATTAGAGAAAAAAAATAACCGCCTACAAATCCGTTTCAGACCATTCTAAGACTGTATATTTTAAAAAACTGTAGGTGTGTGTGTGTGTGTGTGTAGTGGTGAGAAAATAATAGAATAAGGTCATGGCCGTGACCTTGTCATGGTGCAGGGTGTGCTGTGGGAAAAGTTACTCAAGTTGGGGATCTCGGTGGGAGTGCTTCGTGATATCACCACCCGTGTGTTCAGGATTCTTACCTTAACTGGTGGTACTTTAATCGAGGCACTTCCTTTCATTCCTCCTCCGCCTTCTCGACTTCCTTTGTCTCTAGCGTTGGGTAAGCCTGGGCGTCCTCCCCACTTGTTTAATTTATTTTTTTCTTTTCTTATTTAATGGTATGCCCCTCCGCCTGAAAAGGGGAGTTTTATAAAAAAAGAAAGAAAAAAAATGCGTGAACTTTTGCCATTGGCAGGACTTTGCAGGGTCGACTCATCCTTGAGCAGTGTTACCTTTCCTTATTCTACACTAGTGTAGTTTTCTCACCCGCTCTTGGTGGGATGTATAAAACACGGGGCAAAAAGCGACCTCGCCTTCAAGACTGCTCAGTCTTGCGGGTCATTGCATAAACTCAACGAATCCCCCTCCTCCTCCTCCCCCGTCCTCCACCCTATGGCTCGGGTGGGGGTAGACAATTTTAAAACTGCTCATGCACCCTTCCACTCAAAACCAAGAAGATCCCCCAACTCGTAGTCGGAATCGGTTTAGCTGTTTGGCGGTACATAGCATGAAAAGACTGACAGATGGAGTTTCATTCTTATCCTTCTACTTATATAAAAGAGAGAAGTATGTCTGTCTAGGGTCGATCCACGTCCAAACGGCTAGAACGATTTTGATGCGGGTTTTCGCTAAGTTCCGGATCAACATTTAGGCTATAGTAAACTCCTCCGAACCTGCTTCTTCGTCGTCACTAGGACTTCCCTAATGACGTTGTTCCGGTGAACAAGTTCGTAAATAAGGAAAACCCTGATATGCCGAACTACTGTTCACGTCAAATAAGGTTGGTATTGGATCAGGTGGATAGAACTTATTATTGCAATGTGGATAGACTAAATGAAATTGACATTAAGATCGTGAACGAACTATTGACAATTTTATTATTACATAGCGTACCGGACTCATATGAGCAGTTTCAAATCGCGATCGAAACACAAACTACATTATTAAGCCCTGAAGCATTAAAAATTGAAATGCTGGAAGAATTTGACAACAAGGAAAATAAAAATGGGCATGAGTCTGAAGCTTTAATTGCTCGTCGGAAGGGATACAAACCAAAATTTAACAACGAACATTACGATAAGAAGATAAAAACATGTGTCCGTTGTAAGAAAGAAGGACGCAAATCGTTTAACTGCAGAGTGTTCTTGAAAAAAGAGTGATGAATCTTGTCATCATGCCGACTTTTCATTAAAGGGATCGACAACCGAGATTCGGGAGCCTCTTCTCACATATATGTTCAGATAGGAACACATTTTTTGAAGTGAGGAGCTAACATTGTGAATCATTGAATTTGGATGACAGCGGCACAACGAAAATAGTTGGTGTCGGAACTGTGAAATTACCACTAAAAGGTATTTACTAGTCCCGGTTTTGAGATCTAATTTATTATCAGTTTATAAAATTGCCGATCATAATCTGCATGTAATGTACAAAAAAATGAAGCTCGTGTCATCAACCCTGAAAATGACTAACTGTTATTTAGAGCGAAGCGAATTGATAAATTATATTTTGTTTCTGAAGCAAAAGAAACAGCAGTGAAATGGAATCGCCCGTTCTGAAAGAATGGCATGAAAGATTAGGGCATTTAAAATGAACAAAATTCAGAACAAATGATGAGTAAGAATAAAGCCCTTGGAATCAATTGCTACACCAAGGGAAAACTCCCAATATGTGACATTTGCTTGAAAGGAAAGCAAGCAAGGGAACCATTTCAGCTTGCCACATCAAAGACAAACAACCTTCTTGAAATTGTGCACTCAGATCTATGTGGATCATTTAGGGTCAAATCTTTGTGAGGTGTACTTTCTGAAAAAGACGCCCGACTACTGTGAGGTGTTTGAGGAATTTAAAAACTACGCTGAAAAACAAACTGGCCAAAAATTGAAAATTTTGAGGACAGATAACGGACTCGAGACGGATTCGAGAGTTCGTCACTCATACGTACCTACTGTCTGGAATCTATTGGAACGGAAGGAACCTGTAATACCTCCTGTAGTGGATTTAAATATGTTTTACTTGGTGCCGGTAGACCAAGTGGGACATTTATATTCTGATTATGCGGGTTAGTCCCTGAGGTATTTCTGTAAGGAATGTGAGCGAAATCGCCAAGGTCAGCTTGCTTGGCGGGATGAACTGAGGGATAGTTCGTGTCGCAGCCGCGTGGAGCACTGGGCTCGCATAGTGGGTGCTGGGTTCGATCAGTTTGGTACTGAGCCGTTTTGTAATATTCCGGCCTAAGATTTATATCTGTAGGAGGAATATGTTGAGCTTGGTTAAGGTACTGAAAAGTATCCTTTGTTTTTTGTACATTTGGAGTGTATTTGACACTCTGATCGGCCGGGTAGCCTTGTATAGAATATCGTGGATATTCGGAAATCTTTGTCGAATCATAATGATTGACTTCAGAGCGGGTCTGAAAGGTATCCTCGAACTTTTGTGTAGGTGAGGCTTGATCTAACGTTTCCTTCGTGAATACGTTAGGTGAGAAGGCGATCTCGTCGCGAGGATCGAGCCTTGAGCCGTCGCTAGGAACAGCGGACTGGCCGGGCAGCGGGTAGGTAGCGCTGCGTGGGCTAAGAGGCCCGGCCGCGCCGTGCTCCGCCTCCCCTTGCATGAGGAAATAGGACGGCCGACGCTCCATCGAAATATCCGAGTTTATTAGCTCGTTTTCGATACCTCTATGTATAGAAATAGAGGGTTTAGAAGGTGGACTCGCTTGACAGAGCTTCTTTCCTTTGCTCGGATGTCAGGGTCCTACCTTGTAGTCTTGAAAAAGACTTCCTTGGACGGTAAATTAGAGCGTATGAGCTGAGTAATTTACCGGCGTGCCCACAGCGGTCGGTGACGAGCCTAGTGCTACGAAACCCGGGCGACACGACTAGGAACGTCCCAGCGGGCGTACGATCTAATGAGAATATCAATAGATGTACCGGGTGGCGTCCTGACAGAAGAACTACGTTGGGCAATGAGCAGGATGAATAATCACTGGACTCGTAGATGCCAATGCGAGATCTGTGTGGAGAGAAGGTAGGCCTTGTAGAAAGCAGTAGGAAGCCGTTCTTGAGATGAACTCGGGAGCAGAAGGTTCGTCAGCGTAGAGCGTGTAGAAATCTTCGTACTTCGAGGTGTAGTCGTCGAGAGCGGAGAGTAGAATGAATTTCGGAGGGCTCCGAGCGGGGTATTTATAGGGAGGTGGCCGCCTCCTGCCGCCTCCTGATTGGTCCGCTTAATTTCATTAATTCGACTGTGTAATCTCATTGGCTCGCACATTGTTTTCTCAGTATCTGCGAGTATGATAGCTGAGCTGGTCCTCCGGGGTGGTTTCCCCACGTCCGTCGTTGCGACGGGGTCCCCGGGGGTGGCTTACGAGCGTCCGTCGCGGAGCCGACGACCTTGAGTTTAGACGGGGACCTCGGGTGGTTTCCCTGCGTCCGTTGTTCAGACGGGGTCCCCGAGGTGGCTGCTGGACCAGAGGTGGTTGCCTGCCGCCTCCTGGTTGGTTCGCCTATTGTCTCTCGTGTAATCAGTGTTTCTGATTGGCGAGTAGGCTTGTTTGAATTGTCCTTGTTAGTTTTAGAGGACGTTTGATTTTCTGTTTGAGTTTTCTCATTCAAGGCGACTTGGTTCGAGATACTTGTCGCATCTCTCTCGCCCAGTAAGTGTCTAGGGAGGTCGCCTTGTATGTTATTAGTTAATATTTCACTTTTGAGAGAGAATTTCGTATTTTCTCTCTGGTGAAATATTTTGTTTGACGGAGTTATAACTCGACGTCTTATAAATATTTTTGTGTTGTGTCTACCTCTTTTTGGTAGCCCTGAAAAGGGCTGTTGACAAGAGGGGGTGGTTTTCACCACAGGCGCCCCCCCAAGACGTCGTGTTATTAACGACGACGCCGGTTGGGGTGTTTCGAGCGCAGTCACCCACCTCTCGTCGAATTTGGTAGAGGGGACGTGCCTTCTGGCAGATTTTCGGGGAGTCTCCTCCTTTTTTTCTGCCTGATTTTTGTTTAGTGACACAGCTTCGTCTGTTTTTAGAGTGTAAGCTGGTTTTATTTGCTGTTTGGGAACTTTTTTCGTATGTTCGCCAATTTGCACTGTAACCAAAAACTTATCTCTTTTAACCACTTTGAATGGTCCCGTGTAAGGACATTGCAGAGAGGTGAGCTGTGTGGGCACTCTGATATAGACATGTGTACATGTATCCAAATTTTTGGGCATGTTGACGGCATATTTCGTATTATTATGTTTAATATGCGTAGGCCGGAAGAAGAGAGGCTCAGAAAGGTTTGTAGAAGTTACGAAAATGTCTCCTGGGAGTGGTACGTCAATTCCGTAAACTTTTTGGAACGGTGTAGTTTCCGTTGCTGGGTCTACTGCCGTACTCATGGCGAGTAGAACTTTTGGAAGGGCGTCGAGCCAATTTTCGTTTTGTGCTTTGAGAGCCTCTTTCAAAGATCTATTTCTGCGTTCTACCATTCCGTTTGTTGACGGTTTGTATGGTAACGTGTGAGTATGTTTTACTCCGAGACGTTCCATAATGGAATTAAATAGATCTGATTCGAATTGCGTGCCTTGATCACTTGTGATGTATTTAGGTACGCCTTTTGAAGCTACCCAAATATTGATAAAGGCGTTTGTGATTGTGGCTGTTTCGATGTTGTTAAGAGGGACTGCCTCTAGCCAACCCGTTGCTCTATCGACCATCATCAGAATGTAACGTTTCCCTCCTTTAGCTAAAGGTAAGGGTCCGGTAATGTCAACGTGTACATGTGAAAATTTGTTAGCCGTTTCAAATTCGGAGTAAGGGAGCTTCACGGAGCGAGTGATTTTTGCACGTTGGCAAGTCTCGCACGCTCGGACCCAGTTGGAGACATCTGCACGGAGTCCGTGCCAAAAATATCTTTGTTTAACTTTATACACTGTAGAGTGTATACCTGGGTGTCCCAAATTGTGAATTTGGCTGATTATTTCTTGCCTTATTTCGTTTGGAATATAAGGTCTTGGGTGTCCTAGGTCTAGGTTACACCAAATTTCTCCTTGAGGGAATTCAACTCGTGTGAGTTTCAATTTGTCCTCTGCGTTAGGAGGAGAACGAATTTGTGCATTTGAAATGTGCAGTAGAAGATTGCACTCTATTGCAGCCGTAATTTGCGAAATTTCGGCTATGGGTGGACCCTCGTCAGTTTGGGTTGAAATCGATTTTGTTTGAATTTCAACTGGATCGAAGGGTCTGGAGAGTGCGTCGGCGACGACGTTGTTCTCTCCGGGTATATGACGAATGTCACTTGTCATTTGAGAGATGTATGTTAGCCATCTTAATCTCATTTTAGAAAAATGTGCATTTTTCTTAAGCATCGTGCCTAGCAGAGGCTTGTGATCTGAACAAATATGAAAAGATCGGCCGTCCAAGTCATTGTGCCAGTGAATGCAAGCTTGGTACACGGCGAACATCTCTTTGTCGAATGATGCTTTATTCTTCCATTGTTCCGGAATTTCTTTACTGAAAAATCCCAATGGTTGGTAAGATTTCGAGCCGTGTTTGTCTGTAATTTCCTGCTCCAGTGCCGCTCCGATGTGTGTGTCGGATGCGTCGCAGACTATTCTCCACTCTGCTGTAGGGTGTGGATGAGCGATATTATGCAATGTAGCTCTAATCATTGCTTGTTTTAAGCTGTTGAAAGCTTTTTCTCTCTCTGATGTCCATTCGATTGGTGTTTTGTCATTTTTTTTGTTTGACTGAATGGAGTCATACAGAGGTTGTGCCGTGTGAGCGAATTTACTTGAGCAAGCTCGGTAGAAACCACACATACCTAGGAATCTGCGTAGACTTCGTACGTCTATTGGCCTAGGAAATTGTTCTATGGCTTCTATTTTATCTCGTTTAGGAATTATCCCTTCTTTCGAGATAGTGAAACCTAGGAAATCGACGGTAGGTTTTGAAAAAATGCATTTATCAAAACCTACTCGAAGTCCGTGTTCCCCTAGCTTGTCAAAAATTTGTTTGAGGTGGTTCATGTGTTCTTTATAATTTTTAGAAGCCACCAGTATGTCATCTAGGTATACAAATGCGAAATCAAATTTTCGCATGATGCTGTCCATGTATCTTTGCCATGTTTGAGCCGCTCCGGCCAAACCCATGCTCATTTTCTTAAACTCATAAAGACCGAAAGGTGTAATAATTGCAGTTTTATGAGCGTCATCTGGGTGCATCGGAATATGGTAATATGCCGATTTTAAATCTATTGTCGAATAGATTTGTGTATCATGTAAATTCGCTTGGAAAGAGCGAATGTGAGGAGGAGGGTAGGCGTCTTTCTTCGTTTTCGCGTTCAGGAAACGGTAGTCGCCGGTGATCCTCCATGACCCGTCTTTTTTTGGCACACAGTGTAACGGGGATGCCCATTCGGAATCTGATGGTGCAATTATGCCTTCGGAAAGCATTTTGTCAAAAGTACTTTTGACTTGAGCCCGTTTTTCGCCCGCCATGGGTCTTGCTCGGAAGTGTACTGGTGTTCCTTCCGTGGTTATACGGTGGTAAACCCCGTTGTTTTTCCACTTTCCTTGAAGTTTGCTCATTTTATCATTGTATTTTTCAATGATAGAGCGAATGTTTTCGTCCTCCGTGATTTGCACGTCCTCTGGTTGAGGGCTGTTGTCACGATGAGGGATAGTAGCTGCTATTTGTTCGTCAGTGAATTTTTTGTTCATGACTGCAGCTATTTTTTGATCGGCATAGCTTTTTATTTTATCTTTATAGATGTATTTGTGTTTGACCCGTATTCCGATATCCCAAGACTCGAGGAATGGTATACCGAGGATCGCTAGATCAACTTTCGTGATCATAAAATCGGTGGTCATGTCTCCGAGGCCGATGTTAATTGTCGTGTCAGCACGCCCTAGTGTGTCTATAGGGGCTCCGTTAGCTGCTGTGAGCTTTACGTTGGACTTACGAATTTTTAAGCCCAATTTTTTGGTGACATTGTGGGGCAGAATGTTCACTTCTGCTCCCGTGTCGATGAGAAATTCAGTGCCATTTAGTTTGCACTTGAAAAAAAGCCTTTTATACTCATTAGACTGCCGGTGTATAGGCTCAGATACACTGGCAGTTATTCGTTTTCCGAACTCTCTACGTCGGAGGTTGGAACGGTACTTTCTTGTACCGATCTCTGAGTATTTTCGTTTGAAACCCAGGTTTTAGGCTGGCTTATGGGCGCTGCCTTTTTGCTAGTTTTGGAGGCAGTGTTTGCCTTCCAAGTGCAGTGTTCTGGGTCTGCACATTTGCGAGTTTCGCTACCGAAACGTGCGTGGTTTCGACAGACATAGGCCGTAGGTTTGTGAGGCTTACTCTCTACTGGTTGGGGTTTGAACTCAGCTTGTTGTGAGAGGGCCTTTTTGAAACCAGTTTTCATGGGTTTCGGAGTAGATTCTACTCCTCGTATGTTGAGAGAGGGGTTCTCTGTTTTGTACGCGTGTAGCGTATCAGCTAGGTCGAGCCGGGCGGTCGTGGTAGGCTGAGCTGCGACCATACCTCGTGCTTCGATAGGTAGAGTTTCGATCCACTTTTGAGTGATCAGAGCCTCTGAGAAGTACCCAACAGCTTTAGAGTACATTTCGTGGTACTTGGTGCTGGGTTTTTTGGCGAGAGATGCGGGTTCCTCGAGTGCGAGGAGCCTGTCCTGTAAGGACAACCCGTATTCTCGCTGTAGGCGCTGTTTGGCCTCTTCATAAGGTGCGTGGGGTGCCGTGAGGTAAGCTGAGTCGATAGCTTCCCTCATTTCTTCTGGTACCCACTTGTATATAGCTGAGAAGCATTCGTTCTGCGTTCTCAGGTGTTTTCGCACGCAGTATTGATCGAACTCGGCGAGTGCACGATCGATATTCTTCTTTTGGAAGATTGGTCTTTGATAATCTCCCATTTCCTCTAAAAGTGCTCGAAAGCCACTTTGTGTAGAGGGTTGTGGAGTGAGATGTGGGGCGTAGAGGCCCGGCGGGGGTCGCACGCCCGCAGTGGTTCCCTGAAATCCACTAGCTTCATAAGAGGGAACGAAATGCTCCGTGTTAAGCCTGTTCAAAGGCGGGGTCACCATTTGTAGTGGATTTAAATATGTTTTACTTGGTGCCGGTAGACCAAGTGGGACATTTATATTCTGATTATGCGGGTTAGTCCCTGAGGTATTTCTGTAAGGAATGTGAGCGAAATCGCCAAGGTCAGCTTGCTTGGCGGGATGAACTGAGGGATAGTTCGTGTCGCAGCCGCGTGGAGCACTGGGCTCGCATAGTGGGTGCTGGGTTCGATCAGTTTGGTACTGAGCCGTTTTGTAATATTCCGGCCTAAGATTTATATCTGTAGGAGGAATATGTTGAGCTTGGTTAAGGTACTGAAAAGTATCCTTTGTTTTTTGTACATTTGGAGTGTATTTGACACTCTGATCGGCCGGGTAGCCTTGTATAGAATATCGTGGATATTCGGAAATCTTTGTCGAATCATAATGATTGACTTCAGAGCGGGTCTGAAAGGTATCCTCGAACTTTTGTGTAGGTGAGGCTTGATCTAACGTTTCCTTCGTGAATACGTTAGGTGAGAAGGCGATCTCGTCGCGAGGATCGAGCCTTGAGCCGTCGCTAGGAACAGCGGACTGGCCGGGCAGCGGGTAGGTAGCGCTGCGTGGGCTAAGAGGCCCGGCCGCGCCGTGCTCCGCCTCCCCTTGCATGAGGAAATAGGACGGCCGACGCTCCATCGAAATATCCGAGTTTATTAGCTCGTTTTCGATACCTCTATGTATAGAAATAGAGGGTTTAGAAGGTGGACTCGCTTGACAGAGCTTCTTTCCTTTGCTCGGATGTCAGGGTCCTACCTTGTAGTCTTGAAAAAGACTTCCTTGGACGGTAAATTAGAGCGTATGAGCTGAGTAATTTACCGGCGTGCCCACAGCGGTCGGTGACGAGCCTAGTGCTACGAAACCCGGGCGACACGACTAGGAACGTCCCAGCGGGCGTACGATCTAATGAGAATATCAATAGATGTACCGGGTGGCGTCCTGACAGAAGAACTACGTTGGGCAATGAGCAGGATGAATAATCACTGGACTCGTAGATGCCAATGCGAGATCTGTGTGGAGAGAAGGTAGGCCTTGTAGAAAGCAGTAGGAAGCCGTTCTTGAGATGAACTCGGGAGCAGAAGGTTCGTCAGCGTAGAGCGTGTAGAAATCTTCGTACTTCGAGGTGTAGTCGTCGAGAGCGGAGAGTAGAATGAATTTCGGAGGGCTCCGAGCGGGGTATTTATAGGGAGGTGGCCGCCTCCTGCCGCCTCCTAATTGGTCCGCTTAATTTCATTAATTCGACTGTGTAATCTCATTGGCTCGCACATTGTTTTCTCAGTATCTGCGAGTATGATAGCTGAGCTGGTCCTCCGGGGTGGTTTCCCCACGTCCGTCGTTGCGACGGGGTCCCCGGGGGTGGCTTACGAGCGTCCATCGCGGAGCCGACGACCTTGAGTTTAGACGGGGACCTCGGGTGGTTTCCCTGCGTCCGTTGTTCAGACGGGGTCCCCGAGGTGGCTGCTGGACCAGAGGTGGTTGCCTGCCGCCTCCTGGTTGGTTCGCCTATTGTCTCTCGTGTAATCAGTGTTTCTGATTGGCGAGTAGGCTTGTTTGAATTGTCCTTGTTAGTTTTAGAGGACGTTTGATTTTCTGTTTGAGTTTTCTCATTCAAGGCGACTTGGTTCGAGATACTTGTCGCGTCTCTCTCGCCCAGTAAGTGTCTAGGGAGGTCGCCTTGTATGTTATTAGTTAATATTTCACTTTTGAGAGAGAATTTCGTATTTTCTCTCTGGTGAAATATTTTGTTTGACGGAGTTATAACTCGACGTCTTATAAATATTTTTGTGTTGTGTCTACCTCTTTTTGGTAGCCCTGAAAAGGGCTGTTGACAAGAGGGGGTGGTTTTCACCACACCTCCCTTGAAACAACTAGGTACCTACCTACGTTTTTTGATCTTCAAAATAAATTTTCTCTAAAGATCATGAAGTTAAAAATAAAGTTATCTACATACATTATTGGAAATTTAATGAAATTTAAATGTTTTTGTCTGAAGGAATGGGAATATTGGTAGGTACCAAAATGCCACCCAAGTGTCTTAAACCCTTAAAAACGTCCAAAAATCGTATAAGGTGAAATTCACCATAACTCAAATAGCTATATGTGAAAAAGAAAAACTTTCAAAAGGCTTTTCTGTAAGTAATTTCTTGGCCAGTGACTCATCTTTTAGGGAATTGCCGAACCGAATCCCAGACCTTCGAGAACGTCTTTCTTGCAAGGTGGACTAAATAGGAACACATTAGAAAAGCAGAAATGTTCCGTCATTGACGAAAAATCATCGCAGTCTCAAAAATAAATAATGATCTCCGTCTTTAAACGAAGATGTGTTTCATTTTGATTACTGCAATCTAATCACAATTAATGCTTGGTCTACACGTCACCGTCAGATGATGAAGGGTAGAGTCAAATTACGATAACTGGTGCAATCACTTCAAGGCCAACTGGGCTGGTGATTCGCTAGCAGCGTCCAGTCCGCGAAGGATGGCGCAATCTGCCGAAATTATACTTTTCCAAGAAGTTGTAATCAGTCATCGTTTTGGAACTCCTCAGACAACTTTCGTTTATTTGCCTATTTGCACTCAACCTGTCAGAAAGGGACCCGTCTCCCGTCATATCATTCGTCTCTTGTTGTCTCAGAGAGGCTCCCCGTCAAATTACAACTTCCTAGGATGAACAGGATGAAATTCAGCTCACTCATACATGTTTCCGCTAATTTTGGGGTCAACATTTCGTTCTAGTCTTGTGAACCCACAACTTTACGGGTTCAATATTTTTTGCAGAATTTTAGCCAAATTGTGACTTTGATTTCATACTGACCCCCAACCCAAACCACCTAGTACCCAACCACCGAGGGACAAATCTCAGGTCCTCTCCCAGGTGAGTTGCACTTACACATGAGAG
Source organism: Adelphocoris suturalis (assembly GCA_030762985.1). NCBI lineage: Eukaryota > Metazoa > Arthropoda > Insecta > Hemiptera > Miridae > Adelphocoris > Adelphocoris suturalis. The sequence continues at coordinate 121,675,635 of CM061042.1, forward strand.
GATGACTGAAATCAGTAAACTGATGTTGAGTAGGTATCTACACTACATGCAGATACATCGGTACATGGATATGTCTTATTTTTCTTCCTGAGAAATATGTGTTTTGTGTCTCAAGTTGAAAATGGCTAAATAAATAAAAGTAACTAACTCAGCTGATTAGAAAAGAGCCAATCATTTTAATCGTCTCTCAGTGACCCAGAGAGTCTCCGCTCCCTTTCTAATTTCAACTTCCTCGGATGAACAGAAGAGAATTTAGCTCACTCAGTTGACTTAAATTTCATTAATATTTGCTTAAAAAAATCAATAAAAACTGGAAAAAATTAAAATTCCAAAATCTCTTTTGAATCCCCGAATTTTATTTAGTATGATTTTTTTTTATTTGCCATAAAATTGGGTTTTAACGATTTCTTTCTACTGAAATTGCTCAAATTTAACATATTATAATACATATGATGGTTTAAGAAAATTCGCTCATACGATCATGCTGCGTGACTGGAACTTTTTTCCCTCTATTTTTGTATTTGCTTATATACATGTATTTGTTTCTATATCATAGTTATAAGATATCGGTGGGCTCATCAGACGGTCCATGTGACCATTATTGCATGGCTGGTTTGAATTTAAAATTTATAGGTAGTGTGTTACATGTTTTACAAATAAAGGCTTGTTTTCATTCATTCATTCAAATCACAGGTCCTCCCCCAGGTGAGTTTCATTTACAGACGACAGGCTGACTGAAATCAGTAATTTTTTTTATTTTTACAAAGGTAAAAATTTATTAACAGAACAATCAAACAATAACAAGATAACTAAAACTTAATCGCTCAACCATGGGAGAGCAGCTCCATCCTCCATCCCTAAGGACCTCACCCTTCTCCGTGTCCCACGTATTCTTTGAGAAACTGCTTTTAGTATGGCCATTTGAATTTTTACCCTGGTCCACCCCAAGACTTGTGAGTAGGGTCGTCTCCATTTCCCGGCAAGATTGTGGGCCATCCTTTTCACAAACACGTTGAATTCGTCGTGCAGCGCTCCTTCCACTGAACAGATTAGGGGGGTGAAAGAACCTCGACGGTCTTCGGCTGCCTGGTCATATTTCCTATGCTTCTCTGCTGCTGCTGATCGGGCTACTTGCTTCCAGGTAGGTATGGGAAGAGTGAGAAACGGCGTCGGCATTGATTATGCGATTGTTGAAGAACGCCGGTCTCCCACTTTCCCATACCCCTTCCACCTTGATATCAGCTATTAAGGCTGGAACAGTAAACTGATGTTGATTAGGTATCTATATTACATGCAGATACATCGGTTCATGGATATGTCTTATTTTCTTCCTGTGAAATAAATGTTTTATGTCTCAAGTTGAAAATGGCTCAATAAAAGTAACTCACTCAACTGATTGGGAAAGGACCAATAATTTTAATCGTATCTCAGTGACCCAGAGAGTCTCCCTATACAATTTCAACTTCCTAGGATGAACAGAAGACAATTTAGCTTACTCAGCTGACTTAAATGTCATTAATACCTGGTATAACAGGATAGATTAGGAAAGAGCCAATAATTGCAATAGTTTCTTAGTGTCCCAGGGAGTCTCCCTATCAAATTTCAACTTCCTAGGGGTAACAGGAGAGAATTTAGCTCACTCAGCTGATAAGAAAGAGGCAATAATTGTAATCGCCCCTTAGTGTTCCAGAGAGTCTCCCTATCAAATTTCAATAGCTCACTTAGCTGATTAGGAATGAACTTATCATTTAGATCGTCTCTCAATGTCCCAGGCGTCTCCCTTGTAGTGGATTTATATTTGTGGTGGAATTCACCACATCCCTATCGAATTTCGACTTCCTAGGATGAACAGAAAAGCATTTAGCTCACTAGCAGAGAGTCTTGAAACAGCCATCCAATTTAGGGACTTCCCAATAAAAGTTCTAATGATTTCTGATTTCATTCTTGAAGTATAGTTACCGAATTTGTTTATCGGTATCGCGTTACAATTTTTGATCTGAAAATTGGGTTGAATTTTAAAAACACATGACCCCCCATAGACATATCCAGGTCAAAATGTATTTGGGACTAACCGGGCTTCCAAGGTTGTTGAACATAGATTCCTATAACTATTAAACATACCTTACTAACGTTTATTTATTTTCTTATTTACCCCTAAAAAGCAATGAAGAGTATACGTATAGTTCAAGTACCTGTTAACGTTAATTGCTTGAATATATACCTCGTTAATTTTCTCCTAACTTTTTGGTATAATTCCGATGTGTACCCTTTTCCTACTATTTCTGAAAATGTGGTAGTATAGTATCTAGGTGGGCACTCGGTAAACTTACCCGATATAATCACGCCATTTATATATCAACTAGCCGCTCCGGCTCGCCTCCACGTCCAGCCCGGACCCCCCATTAAGTTGCTCGCTTCGCTCGCGAGGTGTGGCTGTGTACATGCCTTTTACCCCCATTCAGGTAGGTAAATTACAATTATTGCAACATAAATTATTGATAAATGCCAAAAAGGGTCTTATGGCCTTTGAAGCTCGGTATCAATTTTTATCAACCCTAAAGGGTTGTATTAAAAGGCTAACCATTAAACGAAATTCCACCAAATATCGGAAATCAGAAACTCGTAAACGAGTTCCACTATCTGCTTTACAAGCAGATACCATGTTACATGGATATGTCTTTTTTTTTTTTTTTTTAAATTAATTTATTGGTTTTATACAATTTTTTCCTGGACACACCAAGATCTGAAGATGTCCTCAGTAAGAGGACGAAACGTTATCAAATAAAACAATAAATTAAATAATTTCATTTATTTTCCCTAGGCCGCATCCCGACTAATTCCAACAAAACAACGGTTTACTTATAGAAATGTTGAAAATAACTGTGGAGAGAAGCCACTACAATGAGTTGTTGTTAACAGTCGACTGTTGTCAAGAGGATGAAAATGTTTCCTATGGAGTGGAGTAAATGATGCTATTGCTTTACGTTAAGGATATTGTAACCGGCTTATTAAAATTGTTTATAGTCCAATCAACTTAGTTTAGGAATGTAGCCAGGTACGTAAGGAGGGGGAAATTGGTAGCTTGAGATGTGAACATTTATCACATAAATCAAGCGCTTTCCAACGAGTGGCGAACGATTTCTGTGCGATGAAAACTGCGGAAGTTCCATTCCCCTAGCAACGGATTGGTTGTACGTGAACATCATTAGAAATTGTGACATCAACTTTTGCGTGACGAAAATTTTTGGTTGACCCCCCAGAGCAAAGACATATCCATGTCAAAACTTTAACTTGGGTGGGTTGTTGCTTCGCTCGCAAACGGTAGATCCCTGATGATTGGTTCAACGTGTGTAGGGGATGTTCTTATTTATAGTAGCTGGAATTGAAACCCCCTAGTCGTGGACTTTCGTTTGAGCCCACACACGGATTTTCCAGTTTTTCTACCCCCACTCCTCACAACCACCCCTTACTGAGCAGGGGTTGCGCAATTTTGATGTGGCCAATATTTTGCGCCGGAAGTGGCTGGTCATATTAAAAAAAAAGTCCAGTCATGCAGCATGACCCCATGAGCGAATTTTTGAAGAAATCTTCGACATTTCAGTCGCTATTGATCGTGTAGAGAAATTTTAGTTTATGATTTTGATAGACAGTTGTGATTACATTTTTTTTTTTTTTTTTTTTAACAAGCACCTACTACCTACGTTTTAAACAGCATGGTTCTAGGATTGGTTATACAGGGATACTTCCATAAGAGTAGTTCAATCTGAATTTGGACAATGTTTCATGTAAATATTACCGATTTTTACTACTAGCGAACGGCATTATTTCGATCTTGACTGATTTTTCAACTTTGAAATTTTTGAAAACTTGATACATATTCTTATAGGAAATTTTACGCTGATTCCGAATATACCACATGTTAGTATGCTGAAAAAATTATTTCGCACAACAAATCGCAAAAAACAGGCTATTTTGAAATTTTTGACTACATTTTTGAAAATTTCAACCCGAAGATGTAATCCGATCATGCTGGCCAACGAACTTGAACTTTCGTTTTGTGTCCTTAACAGTTTAAAATTTGTTTGAAGTTTCTAGCACAATTCTACGGACAGTTATCGTCTGGAATGACACATACATATATACGTACATATATACATACATGTATGTATACATATATACATACATACATACATTAAAAAATGCGTTAAACTTCAGAATATGATTCAGAATAGCCTGAAAAGGATTTCTGCATAAAATGTTTTCAAAAAACCACATTCTACAAATTTTGAGGCGAGAGCAATAGCTTAATTTTCTTCAAAAATTCGCTAAAAGAATCGCGCAAATCGTTCAAAAGTTATGGAGGCACCCACGTACAGACACTTTATTAATATAAAGAAGAAGAAGATAAATTGGTACGTTCCTTCACAAGGTAGGTAGATACCGATCTAATTATTACCTACGTTATTACCTACCTATTTCAATACTAGACGGGTATAAATTTAAGTAGATGCGTGTACTACGTGTGGCAAAGCCCGCACATTTATTGGTCATGATGGAGGTGATTGCGTGTTGCTAAATTTATGCCTACCCTTTTTCTACTCACACCTTTACTGGATGGTCTAATTACAATCGAGTCCACCCGACGGATATTGGAGTAGTGTTAATGGGCACTTCGGAGTGACGAGATTGAAAAGGACACAGTAATGTACATATTAAACACAATGAGCTCATGTCACCTCTGGTCATACAACCTTTCACGCAATCGAGGTTAATATTTCTCATCCGATGCAGTTTACTGTAGGCCAACGGAAGTCCTGATTTCCCACGATTTTCAAGGGTTTTCCTGTCGTCACTCGTTCAGTAGCTATCTACCGAATTATCTAAGCAGAAATTAAGTGCAGCTTGGGAATGAAACTATTCTTTTTTTTTAACTCACATGGAGGACGCAGTGTAAACAGCAAGTTTTTCTCGTTCAATTATCCTGGTAGGTACCTACCTAACCCCTTACATCCAAATCCTATCGCCTCGGCTTCTTTGGAAATATTCAGTTTCGCTTCACAATGGCCATATCATAATATTTTTTCAAGCGTTCGTAATATGAATATTAGCCGGTACAAAAAACATAATATTTTACAACCTACCTACCATGATTGGCTGAAGCTGGCCGAAGTGCCAATGTTGATGTTATGGTTCTATTCTTATCTGTTATTGTTATCGTCTCATTTTGTTGACCGATTTTCGCTCGTTATTCCACACTATAGTACGATACCAATGAAGTTTCTGATGTCCCGGGAAATTTGAGTATGATGTATGTCGTATTATATGTTAAATTGTATTGAAATTTGAGCAATTTCAGTAGAAAGAAATTGTTAAAAACAACAAAAAAAACTCAAAATAAATAAAATTCGGCAATTTATAAAAGATTTTGGATTCTTAGCTTTTTTGCAGTTTTTGTAGATTTTTTAGCAAATATTGATGAAATTTAAATACGTTTTTCAGCATAATTTTGAGCGAAAATATTTTAATGTCCTACTTAACCATTGAAAAATTAGTTTTGACTAAAATTCTACTAAAAAATTATAAATTTATCAATTTTTGGCCGTTTTTAGTTATTTTTATTTATTTATTTTTAGTGCATTTTTCGAAATTTGGCCAATTTATTGTGCTCAAAAATCGTTGGCTAACAAATTCATTTTTTCGTTTGGAATGCTTGATTTTTTTGGCGCAAGAACGGGATTTTAATGTCAATCCTAAAGAGAGTTATCGTCTGGAATTACACACATACGCATGTATATGAAAAAGGGCAAACTTCAGGAATCGTTTCAGAATTCCTTAAAACGGATTTCAATGAAGAAATTTTTCAAAAATTTTTATTTCAAAATTTTCCGAGCCATTGCAATAGCTTCATTTTCTACGAAAATTCGCTAATTGGTTGCCTCTGGGGATTCGAACCCAAGCCGCCTGCGCATAAATTCAGAACTTTATGACCGAGCTGCGGGTGAGTTTAAAAAGATTTCCTTCCTTGGGTATGTAGGCCTGGTCCAAAATACAGGGTGCGGCAGAGAGGACGGACGGTATAAAAAAAATCATAAACTAGTTAATTTTTACTCAAAAACAAATTTATTGATGCAATCAGGTTCGCAAGGTAATAGCATTTGAGACAGTCAAGTGTGAAAAATCACATCAGGCATGTGGTGGCCGAAATTGATGCAGTGCTGGAGGCGTTCTTGGAAGTTCGCGTAGACTCTCCAACATAGCGCTACGCCGAAATGATCACCAACTTCTTTTTCCCTGAATTACGATGGCAACGTGTTCCAACCCGACGCGTGTGGTTCCAGCATCAAAGGACGTTATTCGCCCTCTCTTCCCTGGTCGCCTTATTTCCAGGTTTGGCGATGTTCATTGGCCTCCTCGATCCCCAGATTTATCCATATGCGATTTTTTCTTATGGGGACACCTCAAGGCTAGAGTATACAGGAACAAGCCCCGAACTCGGACGAATTGAAGGACGCAATTCTCGTGGAAGTCGCCCAAGTTGGGAGAGCTATGTTGGAGAGAACGCCCAAGAACGCCTCCAGCACTGCATCAACAATTTTGGCCACCACATGCCTGATGTGATTTTTCACACTTGACTGTCTCAAATGCTATTTCCTTGCGAACCTGATAGCATCAATAAATTTGTTTTTGAGTAAAAATTAACTATTTTATGATTTTTTTAAAACCTCCTTCCCTATGGGAAACGCCATACCTCAAGGTGGTCTCATTCATTTATTGAACCTCTTTGTCCTTTTATTTCAAAAGTTTTTGAGTTGTTGAACTTTTAATATTTCAACCCTTAAATACTACCCTTTAGGGTTGATCGAAAGTGATCCCGATGTTACTGGCAAATCCTCGGCTGATGTAAGATTTTTTAGCCATATTGCATAAAGTTCGGTCCAGTAGTTTTGGAGAAAACTTCGGACGACGGACGGACGGCTTTTTTTTCTTTCGATTTTTGGAATCTACGAATCTTGAAACGTAAACCATCAAATTTTGAGGGGGGGGGGGGGGGGTGAATATATTTTGTCTTGGTGGATTACAAAGGTTCATAATTGGAAATAATGATCAAAAATCGTTCAATCCGAGAACGGAATAAGATGCTGCCAATTGATGCTCCACCATCCTGTTCAGCACCTACGAACCTTTAAAATGAGGTATCACTTGGCAAAAAATTGTTGTATTCCGGAAAGATAGGAGATAAGAAAACGGTTTATTGACGAAAAGCTTTCGTTTGCAACGACTGGTATAGGGAAATCCTTGTGATGTCTACCTGTAGGCTATAACTTGAGACGAGAAGATGACAGCTCATTCTATCACTTGGCTAATCAATTGTTTGTTTTGTTATTCAACCTAACTAGTAATTGAGTCTAATAATTTAATTTGATGAAACGATGCAGGAATGGAGAAGAGGTTTTAGAATTACTTCTAACATTTATCTCAAGTGAGTACGGTAGGCAAAGAAGAAGCAGTACAAATAACTACATAAAATAGGTATTGGTTGTTAATATGTGATAGTACATAAACCTAACCCATTGACTACGACCTACATTCCATACACATAGTATTTACACATATGATTGTTAACCTCCTAGGGATCAATTCTACAACTGATTTCCAACGAAAATTCCTCCTTGCAATTTTTTAACCATTAATTTTTTTTTTTTTTTTTTTTTTTTCACTTTCAATTTTTTCGTGTTTTCTACCCTCCAACCTTCAAGAAGTAGACCAGTTCACATTCATTTTGATTATAATTTCTCTCAATCTAAAGTACGCCAGAACATTTACACGTTCAAGGGATCCCAATTTAATACATCCGAGTTCTACGACAGACGAACACGGGGAATTTAGGAAGCATCTCTTGCCCAAGTTGTTTCAAGCAAGAAAAGACGGGAAGCATGCCGTCTTCATTGGAGATGAACTACTGGTTGATGGAAAAAACTTATCATTCACTATGGACGAAGTACGTTGGAGGATTCTACATCTACTGGGTCAGAAGTGGACATTAATCTGAATACTCCTTCTCCGTCCCTCCCAACATTTCCAGAAAACAGGTCAAGAAGAAGATGAAAATCTACAAGAGATAGAACGAAAATCAACACCGCTTTGGAAATTTTGGCAATGACTCGGGATTATTATTGAAATTTGGCAGTGGAGTGTAGGCATTATTGATTGTGATCTATATTAACTGTGCAGTGCTCATTTGTCATTCGTAAATTATGTAGACCTATATAAGTAATTATTTGATACGTCATACGTAAAAGTCTAAAATTGTTTGTTGAGGCAGAAATGAAGGCAAGATATCATGTGCTATTTTTAATATGTATTAAAGGCTCCTTGTAATACCTACGGGTTATACGATAAAATTGAATTGAAATAGCGTGGGGATTTATACGGAACTTTTTGACTAGGCAAATAGTTCTGTATGTGTCCCCACTTTTATCAATCCCATATTTCTCACGTACGCGAAGGATAAAGTTGATTTATCAAGAATCCATTGGAAAGAGTAGATTTGGAGGTTTCCGAATCAGTCGTCAAATTCATTTTTTCATGGGTTAATGACAGATATACATTGGTTTGAAAGTGGGGACACACACGGGACTATACCCGACCTTTTTGTTTATTATTTCCAATAATAAGCCTATGTGATCGTATAGCAAAAAATTTTTATAACCCCCCCTCAAACTTTGTCACTTTACGTTCAAGGTGCGTAGAATCCAAATTTGAAATGTCCGTCCGCCGTTCGCCGTCCGGTGTCCGCCGTTCGCCGTCCGGTGTCCGCCGTCCGGGCCATAAAAGGCCTAAGAATTGACTTTAAAAACCTGTTCTTTCGCACATAGACTCCATTTGGGGTCTAGTTGGTCCTAACGTTTAACCATCCCGATCGCTTTACTTCTCATAGATGCTATGGGCCAAAAACGGGCAAAAAGTGTCTTTTTGAGGCTTTGAGTGTTAGACGCACGCCTGGCATGCTTGGCAGGGGGTCACGGAGGGTGGTGAGCGGGGGGTGGAGTGAGAGGAGGCGCCGCGGCACCATGAGGTGGGTACAGCGTTCCTTCGAGGCATGAATATATGTTTTTTTCTAGGTCATATTTGCGTGTTAATACCAATGCTTTTCCTACGCATATTTAATAACATATCCCCTCGACTTTTCGTACGTACTTAGATAATGATATTATTAAGGCAATAACTATTTGAATAGATAGGAGCTCAAATCGAGAAATATAAACATGCGTATATAATTATAGAAGTATAAGTTGTGGCAACTCGAAATAGGACACGCCGAGGAGTCTGGACGGGCCTTATGACGTTCGCAAGCCAACTAAAACTACGATCATACTCAATTGAAAAAATAATAAACCTTTGTGAAATAATTTGCAGCTTTTTGATTAAGGAGGGAAAAATGTTGTCAATTTCTTGCACGAAACAAACTTCCCAACTTCGGTAGTTGAGAAGCAGAAGACGATAAATTCAAAAATTCGCTAATGAAGTTATGCTGCACGGCTGAGATTTTTCAAGTTCGCCCCGTAATGCGAAAAAAATTGGCAGGAGGAATGTGAAGTGGAAGTGGGGGTTTGTACAAGTGGCGGAGTGTCGACAATCGTGAAAGGATCGGCTCGGGCTTGCAATCAGCCTGCGACCGTTCGACCCGACGGACCAAGTGGCGAATCTCCCTTGTGATCCGGTGCAGGGCGGACGAATAAACGTAGACGAAGTGAACTTAGTGTGAATTCGCAAGTGTCAAATTTTAGAAAGTGCTATTAGAGTCGTGTATATATTTTTTTAAGATACGGTTTTCGATTTTATCACTCGAAACAGCTCACCTTGTGAAAGAAAACAGGACAGAATGAGAAGAATCATTTGTAGTTTTGCTGTCACTGGTAAGATATAGATCGTTACGTATTTGAATAATTTGATCTTCATTAGATAGGTAATAAAACAACAGGTAATTGTAGCTACCTTACATATATAAGTAAATACTGGAAAGGCGAGACACTATCCATTCCAATCACAAAATGATTAGTAGTTAAGCATTTAACGTGATAGAAAAACTGAATATCATCAGTTGCATGAATTCGGTTGGTTGTTATAAATTGTATATTACAATTAGAGCACAAGACATCAGGAAAGTATTTCAACCTCATGTGAATGGAAAGGACTGACCTTCTAAGTAATGAACCCACGCGGGTCGTTACAAAAAACTTTGTCTGATGCTCGCGCTGGTTTCCTTGGCTGGATAAAATTTTAAAATTTATCCAAGAAGAAAGGAAATTTCAGTAGTTTTCACCTTTCTAACAATGAGTACCTAATAGACAACCAGGGTGTCTACATGTCACGGATTCCCGGAAAAGTCACGGATTTAATAGTAGGGCACGGATATTTCCGAAAGTCACGGGTTTTAATATAGAAGTCACCGATTTTTATGGCGTCGGTAACCAAATAATCACAATATAATGCCAGTACCGGGATTCACAAAACATACGAAAGAATCAATTGAGAGTTTTTAAGCTATAATATTAAATATTTTGTACGTTGTATTTTAGTAATATTCTGTAAGTAGTCTTAGACTTCTGCACTTAATAAGTAGGCTAGAATCAATAAAAAAGTTATGAAATTCTAATTTTATATAGGCTACTCATGATTACAGTAGGTCTACTGGTAAGTATTTCGCTACGCTATTCCTATAGAAATTAAAGCCTGTAAAAGGTCACCGATTTTTAAAATTTAGAACCCCAAAAGTCCCCAAAAAGTCCTCGATTTTTATTTTACAGATCTAGTAGACACCCTGACAACTAAATCAGACAAAAAATTAAATTATTGAAACTATCCCGGTTGAGGAACGCATACATTATACCTGCTTGATTTATGGGTGTAGATGAGTTTGATTTCAGGGAAGGGAAGAGGAAAAGAGCTTAGTAGGTATTTTGGTTAAAATTAAATCGACTTGGTTCAGTGGAGTTTTGACAAGATTTAAAGTGTCATAGTTAAAACATCATGAATTTCTATAGGTAGGTACATCATCTGTTCACAATACATAGTCCTTGTGGTGTTCTGGAGGTTTCCTATTTCTTCTTGGCCTTCCATCCTTTACGCCACAATTCGAACTTCGTGTTGAAGTGCGGGGTGAAGATGTTATGGGATCACCTTGAAGTTTAGGAGAGTCCTCGTTCGTCAGTAGCTTGGTCTTGGAGGGTGGAAACATGTTTGTATAATTGTGTTTCATGTTTGTATGCAATCAATTGTGGGAACATCAACAACTTTGTAAAGTCGTGAACATAAGGCTTTATTCAGCAAAACGTACCTATGCTACAGAATTTGTGACAAGAATATTAAATGTAAATTGAGGTAACCATGAAGTGTTGGTCATCAATGGATGTATACTAATAATAAGTTCAGTCAATAATGTAGAAGTTTCCATCGCACTCAGGTTACGGCAACCCCGGCGCCAAGATCGTAACGATACACTACAGTAAAAACTTTGAAAAAGAAAAAGTTAAATAGGTGTTAATAACAACTCGGTCTCGGTTTTTATTTCACTCGTTACCTTCCTAATATAAATTATGATTTGTTGACGACAGGTGCCAGCAGAAACGCGTTATCTGCGAAACTACATTTCACATTGTCACAGGATAGTTTGCTTCCCAATATCGGTAAATATGGCGCATGTGCATGAACGCTGTACTTAAATGTGCATAATTACCAATATCTTGATGTTGAAAATGGCGAAAGCTACTTTGAGAAATTATATCCTACCAAGTGTTTGGTTGACGAATCATGGTTCAGTCTCCTGTATCTCTTGAAGAATTAGCTAAGACACTGAATTCTTTTTAAAAGGGCAGAGCGACGGCATTAGCTACGAATATTACCAAAATCTTACGGAGGAATGGAAAATAGGTTTGGTTCACCTACTAGGTGCCTACTTTTGAAATGGTACCTACCTATCGATGACAACCAGAAAGCATCAGCCTTTTATAGAAAGTTTTCGAAATCTCAATTTCTAATTCTTTAGCTTTTGGATTTTACCCTTCAGGGATGAGCGAAAGTGATGTCAACGATTCTGGGCTATCCCCAACCCACACTTTGGGGACGGAATTTTTATAACGATAACTTCACTTCTTCTAAAACCGGAGAGTTCTGATGCAAAAGTGCTTTGTTGTAACACAAAAAGACCTTGGCTGAAAAGATATTGGCCTGACAATGTTCATTCTGGTCCCTACTAGGTAGGTACCAATCTATTCTAACGATTTTCGTTTGTTCTCACGCACGGAGCTGGTAAAGCTATGAACACAGAACATATCAACGTAATTGTTTCTATGTTCTGTGCCTATGAATGACCGTCGCCATAAATGTTTCTCCACGCCGATAAAGCGGTCAAAAACATGCAAGCGAAACCATCACAAAAAGGTTGTCGGAAATTTCAACTATAACCTTCACGAATAACAAAGAGCACTAAATAACTAAATACTTACTACATCAATAGTTACCTACTTTTAAACAAAATCAAGTGGTACGCCAGAACTTAAGGTCCTTATTTAGTGGTCCGATGATCCAAAAAGGTTAATAACCCCTGTCCTAAGTGAATATTCTATTCAATTTTATTGTATAACCCGTAGATATTACAAGGAATTCCTTAAACGCAAATTAAATATAGCACATGATATCTTGCCTTCATTTCTGCCCCAGCAAACAATGTTGGACTTTTACGTATGATGAATCAAATAATTACATATATAGATCTACATAATTTACGTATAATAAATTAGCACTGCACAGTTAATATAGATCACAATCAATAATGCCTACACTCCACTGCCGAATTTCAATAAAAATCCCAAATTCATTGCCAAAATGTCCAAAGCGGTGTTGATGTTCGTTCTATCTCTTGTAGATTTTCATCTTCTTCTTGACCTGTTTTCTGGAATGTTGGGAGGGGACTGAGGAGGAGTATTCAGATTAATCTTCATTTCTGACCCAGTAGATGTAGAATCTTTCAACGTACTTCGTCCATAGTGAATGATAAGTTTTTTCCATCAACCAGTAATTCATCTCCAATCAAGACGGCATGCATCCCGTCTTTTCTTGCTTGAAACAACTTGGGCAAGGGATGCTTCCTAAATTCCAGTGTTTGTCTGTCGTAGAACTCGGATGTATTAAATTGGGATCCCTTGAACTTGTAAATGTTCTGGCGTACTTTTTATTTAGAGAAATTATTGGCAAAATGGAAATGAACTGGTCTACTTCTAGAGGGTTGGATGGTGCCTAAACGTCTTACGCCTATAACTTCATAATCCTCAAGATCGCAATTCCAATCTAAAAATGTCCATCACCTTCCTCTTGAGAATATTCATGTTTTCTTTCCCTTCTAGAACGTTATGAAGAATAAGATCGTTTCTTTTGTCTGTGTGCCGGTTCTGTTTTGTATTATTTTTTTCCAGATAATGCTAGATTTTCTTTAATACTGTCAATTCTCTTATTAATTTTTTCTATGAACAAGATAGTTTCTTGGCAGTTAGCAATTTCTTGCGACAGAGCATGATGCACCTGCGTATTCAAAACATTTGCATGTCCTTAAAAATGCAGTCGCAGTTTTGAAGTATGGTTGTGATTACTTCAAGGTATTGAATTATCTGATGTGACTCGGAGGCCGACATTCTCGTAGTTGCAATTATTCGACGCGACACCGGTCGGCTCTTCGAGTGCTGCTGACTAAGGAATACGATAATCGGTCGAGTGGATAGTCCATTCCCTACGGTAAACAACAAATCACCAACCAAACTCGCAAAAATGACCTTTTTCCGGAAATCTACCCCTTTAAAAATTTATGAAAATTGTCATTGCTGAGAGTTGAGCAACCACAAAAACTGAAACGAAATTCACAATACAACCCTGCTATATCAATACTTAATACGGAGCTCGCAAAAAACACGTGCACTCGGTTCGGCTAGCCAACTGGAACTCCCACGCTATTACAGTTAGTTGAGCAATGAACCTTAAAATCTTTTTGTTGTTAATATCTGACTAAACGAACTCGAGACTCTTGAATAAACATGCATCTTATACCTACCAACAGACTAGGGACCCCCACGGAGAGTTGGGCTCTCCTGAACTGGGCACTAGCGGCAACTAAACCCCCTGAACTGGGCAGTTTCCAAATATAAGGTAGGCTCCGGAATTTTTAATAAGGGATTGACTTCTTGATGTTATGTTATTTCAAGATGCGAGCATCCAGACCACCAAACTATTCACATCATTCTGACCTATATATCCAACTAATCTGAATTTTTACTAAGGGATTGATTCTTGATGTTATGTATTTTTGAGATGCGAGCTTGTGAGCATCCAGACCACTAAACTATATACATCCTTCCGAAGTATTTACACGCTAGATGGTTTTGAATATAGAGTGGGAACACATAAGGAACTTGTTGACTAGGCAAAGTGTTCCTCATGTGTTACCACTTTTTTCAAATCCATATTTCTTATGTACGCAAAGGAGAAAGTTAATCGATCATGAAAACATGGGAAAGAGGAGATTCTGAAGTTTCCGAAATCAGTCGTCAAATTCAGTTTTTGAAAGGAAAATGACAGATTTACATTGGTTTAAAAGTGGGAACACATACGGAACTACACCCAAAATGTCCGCTTTCTTTTAGCGAATTTTCGAAAAAAAAGGCTCTATAAAAATGTTTGATAAAAATTTCCGGCATTTTTTCTTGATGGAAATTCGTTTTCAAGCATTTAGAGACGATTTCTGCAGTCGACTGCTCATGTTCATACACCAACGATATTTAATAAATGAGTATAAAATGTGAGCTCCAATTAAACTCAACTATCCCGACCCAGTAGATGTAGAATCCTCCAACGTAGTTCGTCCATAGTGAATGATAAGTTTTTTCCATCAACCAGTAGTTCATCTCCAATCAAGACGGCATGCTTCCCGTCTTTTCCTGCTTGAAACAACTTCGGCAAGAGATGGTTCCTAAATTCCCGTGTTCGTCTGTCGTAGAACTCGGATGTATTAAATTGGGATCCCTTGATCTTGTTAATGTTCTGGTGTACTTTAGATTTAGAGAAATTATTAGCAAAATAAATGTGAACTGGTCTACTCCCAGAGGGTTGGATGATGGCTTCATAATCTATAACTTCATAATCCTCAAGAACGCAATTTAATTCCGTTCTAAAAATGTCGATCACCTTCCTCTTGAGAATATTCATGTTTTCTTTCCTTCTAGAACGTTATGAAGAATAAGATCGTTTATGTTGTCCGTGAGCGGTTCTGTTTCGTTTTTTTTTTTTTTTCAGATACTTAATGCTAATTTTTCTTCTATAATGTCAATTCTATTATTAATTTTTTTTTTTTTTTTTTGTTATGAGCAAGATAGTTTCTTGGCTGTTAGCAATTTCTTGCGACAGAGTAACTCAAATTCAAAACATTTGTGTGTTCCTTCAAAATGCAGTCGCAGTTTTGAAGTTTGGTTGTGATTACCTCAAGGCTTTGAATTACCTGATGTATCTCGGAGGTCGACATTCTCGTAGTTGCAATTATTCGACGCGACACCGGTCGGCTCTTCGAACGATGCCGACTAAGGAATACGGTATTCGGTCGAGTGGATAGTACAAATCACCAACCAAACTCGCAAAAATGACCTGTTCCCAGAAATCTACCCGTTTATAATTTATGAAAATAGTTATTGCTGAGAGTTAATCAAATAGCAACTACAAAAAACAAAACCAAATTCACGATACATTCCTGCTAAATCAATACGGAGCTCGCAAAAAACACGTGCGGTCGGTTCGACCACCTTACTGGAACTCGCCCCAAGTGAATAAGTTTGACGAAATCTGTGAATTTCCTTGGTTGAACAATGTTTTAGATTGCAAATTATACGAATGTAGGCATTAATAGCTAAGTCAATTAGGTAGACACTCAGTAGATAAGTACCTATCGTGGGAAAACCAAAAGTCTGTTTTTCCGGATGCGCTGTAAGCGGTGAGACCTGAATGAACGGAATTTGTTGAGTGAAAAAACTGCTCGGTGTAAATTATGATGATGATTCACTTATAGGTAGGCACCTTATAGGCAAGCGTTCCCACGACAAAATGTCGCCTTCACTAATGATTACATTTCGAAAAAAAGATTGTTTTTCTTTTTTTTTA
The DNA here is from genome assembly GCA_030762985.1 of Adelphocoris suturalis. Lineage (NCBI taxonomy): Eukaryota > Metazoa > Arthropoda > Insecta > Hemiptera > Miridae > Adelphocoris > Adelphocoris suturalis. The sequence continues at coordinate 121,691,829 of CM061042.1, forward strand.
CATAAAAAATTAGTGGTATTTGTACCTAGGCATTTAATTATACTGCTGCGACACGTGTAGGTACCGTTCCCACAACAGAATGTCGACAAGGCACTGATAACAAATTTTTTCTTATATCAAACTAATGGTATTTGAGATAGTTAGGTACGTACTCTCCATTAGGTTTCAACAACACAACCTCAATTGCGTTCGTGTGATATGTTTTGTTCAACCGATATTCTTACGATATCGTCCGGATTTTAAAAGGCCAAATGTTAATCAAATAAACTAGATATGATATTGATTGTAAATATTCACTCAAGACTTTTCAATGTGGCGAATGGAATTGAATACTTGAAGATGAGTGCTCACGCTGATGCGATCAAATCAAAAACAAATTAACTCTGAAAGTTCCAGTCATGCAACATGATCGTATGAGTGAATTTTCTTAAAATATCGTATAATCTTGGTGAATATTACGTATGTCATGTTACATTGTTATGCAATTTGAGGTCGTTGAGTGCAAAGCAGTTGTTAACTACCAGTTTTAAATAATATTCTGCGAGAAAAATGTATTTTGAATTTTCAGCTTTTTTGCCATTTTTACCAATTTTTCAGAAAAGGTCAATGAAATGTAAGTACATTTTTCAGTATAATTTTGTGCAAAAAATTAGTAATGTCCTAGTTCATTGTTGTTAAACTGTTTTTGACTGATATTCTGTTGAAAAATATATATTTATCAATTTGTAGCCGTTGTTAGCTATTTTTTGGTTTCTGAGCACATTTTCTTTTTAAATTTGACTAATTTAATGTACTCAAAAAGTACTGGCCAACAAACTCATCCTTTCATTTAGAAAGCTTGATTTCCGGGAACTGAATTTTCATCTCAATCCTAAGAAGAGTTATCGTGTGGAATGTGAAAAAAACATATATGAAAAAGTGTTGATATATGAAAGTATATATATATATATATATATATATAGGTGATGGAAGGTTCAATCATAAAATGCTTTTTAAAAAAAGCTTACTTTATTAAACAGGAAAATGACAAGGCTTGGAACACACGGGGTCGGAACAGTGTGAAGAGAGAGACTGGCGACTCGGGCGCGAGGTCTCCCTTTTATAACCTTTAGGTCGTCTGTGTGAGTGAAGCCCACATCAGCAGTTTTTATTTCCAGAGAGGCGGTTTATTATTACATAACGCGTCCCCCCAAAGATGAAATTTTGGGCTGAAAAGGATTTGACTTTAGAATTTTGATTTGCGTATAAGTTGAGTTTTAAATTTTTAAATTGAGCAGAGGTGGGGGATGAAATCTTAGCTTTGATGGCGTTGATAACCATCACATTTTGGAAGTCCAGGGGGTCATTGTTATTAAAGAATTTGTTGTAGATTTGCTGGGTGATCTCTAGGAAGTGGTTAAGTGTTTCGGGTGATCCTTTAAAATTTGGGATCAGATCTAGGTGTTCTTTCTTTAGAATGGGTTGGTCATTGTTGGGTCTTTGTTCCCTAGGTGAAATTACGTGGTTGACAAGTAAATTTTGTATTAGGGAGGTTAATTGACCTATTTGTTCTGTTTGGTGGTTGATAATTCCAACATAGTCAGTCGGTTGGATCTGAACATTTTGATTTGTTCCTGAAGTTCCGTCCATTTCGGGTATTGTTTGGAAATTTCTGGGAAAGAGTGTTAGATCAAGCCAGGGGAAGCTGGCGTGAGGGAATTTTTTGTTGTGTTTTGGAATTTTGATTTGTACTTTTTAGACGAAAATTTCATCTTATAAATCGATTCGAATGGGTTGCAGTTATTGGGTAGTTTGTAGCTGTAATACAAAGAGTTGCAATATACAAATAATATTCAACAATTAATCATGCACATAAAACAATGGAAAATTAAAATTAAATATCTTAGTTCGTAAACTGAAGGTCACGGTTGTGAGGTCCGAGAGCGTCGTCTTCTAGCAGGGAATTCTTGGTATGAAGGGCAAGCGAATGTACGTGTGCAGATAAGAGCGGTCTGCGAGTTAGGTGACGAGAACCTGATATACGACCAGGTCGTCGACAAAGTCTATAGTCTTTATCTACGACTTATTTTCTGAGTTCCGTTCGTTTCCGAAGTATTTAAAAATTAAAGTTGATTCGAATTATTTCGAAAGGGGATTTTTGACGGTTAAATTGGGGGAGCGAATATGCTTTTCGCTAGTTAGGTAAGGAGAAATATACTTTTTCTCTTTCCAATTCGGGGAAAATATTTAAAGGTTAGTTAATTGGGTATTACTCACGCTGTAGCCGTCATTTACCAACGTGAGGAGTCTTCTCTTCGATAATTCGTCTGCCCGGGTCCTGTTGATGCCTGCTGATGCCTTCTATGTGGGTTAATGTAGATTCTTGTGTAGTCCGGGTCCTTGGCGATGTTCCCTCGAAAAGGTCCGGTTGTACACGTCGATATTGACTGCGCCAGTGATGGAAGGTTCAATCATAAAATGCTTTTTAAAAAAATCTTGCTTTATTAAACAGGAAAATGACAAGGCTAGGAACACACAGGGTCGGGACAGTGTGAAGAGAGAGACTGGCGACTCGGGCGTGAGGTCTCCCTTTTATAACCTTTAGGTCGTCTGTGTGAGTGAAGCCCACATCAGCAGTTTTTATTTCCAGAGAGGCTGTTTATTATTACATAACGTATATATATATATATATATATATATATATATATATATATATATATATATATAAATTATGTGATCCTCTAACATAGGGAGGAAAAATAATAAAACTAATGCCTTCAGCAGTTCTCCCCTCCTAGTGGAAGCACCTCGCTTCGGACCTCCCGAAGCTCGGGGCAGTCGCTGTTGGGCAATCTCTCGTGCGGTACGTTCCCTCTCTGTACGTAGTCGTGTGTGTTTCTTTTCATATTTTAATAAATTGTATTCGGGAATTAAACGATTGTTTTTTAAAAACCGATTCCCGATTAAAGGACATTTAAGTGGCGCAGTCGGTAGGACAAATCAATTAACTTTGGGCAAATCAATCAATCAAAATCGATTGCATTCTGACCCAAAGGGAACCTGCTGTTCACCAAGAAGAAAATCCATCATCTCTACTCACTCTGTGACTTCAAGAGAACATCACACGCTCCACAAGAGGAAACTACGCGAATTCGCCAAAAACAGGACGCCCGAGCAAAGACACTTGGCTCGTTAAATAAATAGAAGTGGATTTCCGCCTGTGAAGACGGAAGAACGCCGTGCTCCTTCGCTATCTTTTCTCAGAAGCCGCTGGCCGCAACAAGACACCGAGGTACCTACTCTGTCGACCTTCACCTAAAGCTGAGATAAGAAAACAGATGTTTACTCTCGTCGCGTTGTAAGTACCAACCCAGCTTCATCTTTTAATTCTTCAAGAGTAGCGAGATCACCGGCAAATTTTGAAGGAAGATACAAACTTCTAATTCAACTTCATTTAATTTTTAATAATTGTTAAACCTCCCCATTTCATACCACCCGTTACCTGGTGGGAAGGAACAATTCAATTTTATTATAATAATCGTTAAACCTCCCCATTTCATACCACCCGTTACCTGGTGGGAAGGAACGATCAAGTTTTTGTTGCAACCGCGTTTCAAGCCACCCGTCATCTGGCGCGGTATCGCAGAAAAAAAAACTAACCAATTTTTATTGTCTTAATTTAAAGACACTTTATTTTATTTGTATTTAATTATTGAAATTGCGTTTCAAGCCACCCGTCATCTGACGTTAATTTCATAATTAATCAATTTTATTGTCTTAATTTAAGATACTTGATTTCATTTTTATAATTGAATATTATAAACTTGTGTTTTTGTACATTTACACACTGACACAAACGAACACTTGGAGTAGACACTGAACAGTACATACTTTCCTGTCAAAATTCCAAAAAACTACAGAAAATATTTCTTAAGGAAGGTTCGCTCACCTTTCGAAAGACTACCTGTAATAGAGGAAGATTCAGATATGTCTGAGGGACAGTCACAACCTGGGGCGGCAAACCCGATCCCGAGCAACCCTTTTAATGATCCTAACTTTGTAGATTATTTTATTTCTCAAAGAATCCAGGAGTCCCTCAGAAACTTAAATGTCAATCAAAATACTAGGGACCAAGTCCCCGAATTTAAAAAGAAACATGCGGACATGATCCCGACCTTTGAGGGAAACCCAGGAAAGCTCCGGAAATTTTTGGATACGTGCGAATCTATAGTTAATAGGTTCATAGATGATGAAGATCCCACAAATTATCAAAATGAGGAGGTCCTTAAGACCATTATGTCCAAAATACAGGGACCAGCCTCGGATATGCTAGATAATTACGCACTTACGGACTTTCCTAGTATTAAAACTGCATTGCTAGAGACGTACTCCGACAAACGGGACATATTTACTTTATGTCACGAACTAACTGGACTGAGACATAGGGAGAGCGAAGATCCTTTTCAGTTTCATAACAAAATTAAATCAAAACTAAATTTGGCTATTGCTTGGATTAAAAACCATGAAACTGAAACGAAACAAGAGATATTGATCGAGCACTACCAAGATATTAGTCTACGGACGTTACTCTTGCACCTACGGGAACCGCTCGGAAGTCAACTTCGGAGTAGGAAACCGAAAACGATGGGCGAAGCCCTTTCGATACTAACGAACGATTATCAAATCATGCAGTATCAAAAGGGTAGACTCGATCGGAACCCCCAACACAAACCGGCGATAAAACCGGAAAATAAAAATACGACTCCGGCAACCAAACCGTCATATTATGGCCAAGGATTTAAGCCCAAAACATTCCCAAATAAAACCCAAAATCAAGTGCCATCTAAGCCCTTTATCCCCAATAAAAATAACACTTCACAAATCACAAGGCCCCCACAGACTCAAGTTCCAAGTCAAGGAACGTCCAATTTTGCAAAGTCGACTCCAATGTCTTGGCAAACAACTCGACCGAATTTAGATTTGAACAATGTGGAAATTCCCGAGGAAGAAAGTATGGGAAGTTCTGACCCCGAATACAACGCGGAAAATCCGGCCGATGAGGACTCTTTTTTAGAGGAGGAGTCCGAATCGCTACATTCTCCCTAATACATTTGAAACCAAAAGCTGGACAAAAACTGCCATACATAGTATTTCCGAAGCATAAAATTAGAATCCTGTTGGACTCCGGAAGCACTTCAAGTTTTGTGCATCCAGAGGTCATTAAAAAATTTTTCCCCCGACAAAATCATAACAGAGAAATTTCAAGTTTGGTCAATCCACGGATTGTCATATGGGAGCAATAGTGCAAGGATCCCATGTGGCGAAATGTTCAAAATTAAAAACCTAAATCTCCTTTTTAGAATTCACAAATTCCATAGCCGATTCGGATTGCTATTAGGTACAGATAACCTTGAGTTACTTGGCGCTCATATTGATTATGAGAACAAGTTACTGATAATAAAAAATTTCAAAATCCCTTTTAAATATCACTACGTTGATCAAGAAATAAATAAAAAACCGATCTATGAACAAAAAATACCACCTAGGGCAATTTCGCAGATTAAAATTCCCGTACGATGTGATTCAACAAAAAAGGAAGGAGTAATTCCATATCTGAAACAAAATTCACTAGAAATTCCTGAATGCCTGGTCAAAATTCAAGATAAGGAATGTTACGTAGGAATTTTAAATAATAGTGATTCTGAATGTAATTTCAAACTGTTTGAACCCATCCAAGTTGAAGAAATCCCCATTTTAGACAAAGTGAAAAGTCCAAATGTGAATTGTTATGATACGCAAAATTATGTATTTGACCCCACTAATATTCGAACGGATCATATGAACGAAGAAGAAAAGAGACAAATTTTGAACTTAGTATATCAGTACAAAGATTTGTTTCATTGTGAAGGAAACACCTTAACGTGTACTAATAAAGTCCAACATGTAATCCGTACCATTGACGAGATCCCCGTGTATACCCGCAATTACCGATATCCCGAGGTATATAAAAAGGAAATTGATAACCAAATACAAGATATGCTCAAACAGGGAATTATTCAACCCAGCTCTTCACCTTGGAATAGTCCACTCTGGCTCGTACCCAAAAAATTAGATGCATCCGGCAAACAAAAGTATCGACTGGTTATTGATTACCGCGGACTTAACAACAAGACAATAGACGATAAGTACCCACTTCCAGTCATAAATGATTTGCTCGACAAACTTGGTAGGTGTATGTACTTCACTTGCCTTGACCTCAAAAGCGGTTTTCATCAAATTCCAATGCACCCGGATAGTATTGCCAAAACTGCTTTCTCTTCGGAAAATGGTCATTGGGAATTTAGTAGAATGTCGATGGGTTTAAAAAACGGACCTCCTAGTTTCCAACGGTTGCTCGATAATGTATTACGCGGTTTGCAGAATGAAATTTGCACTGTTTTTATTGACGATGTTATCATCTATAGTACAAGTCTCGAAGAACATATAAATAGTCTCAGAAAAGTTTTTGACAGACTCCGTGAAGCTAATTTGAAAATACAATTGGATAAAACGGAGTTCCTCAAAAGAGAATGTGTCTATTTAGGACATCTTATCACCCCCGAAGGAGTTAAGCCAAACCCCCTCAAAACCGAAGCTATATCCAAATATCCGATTCCCACAACTCCAAAACAAATTAAGGGTTTTCTCGGACTACTGGGTTATTATAGAAAATTTATTAAAAATTTTGCCCAAATAACCAAACCATTAACCCAATGTTTGAAGAAGGGAGCGACGATCGATCCTCAAAACCCCGAGTATAAAGAGTGTTTTGAGAAATGTAAAACTCTGCTCATAAATGATCCGATTTTACAATATCCCGACTTCTCGAAGCCCTTTAACCTTACAACTGATGCTTCGAACATTGCGTTAGGCGCGGTTTTAAGCCAGTGCACTAACGGTGCTGACTTACCTATAGCGTACGCTAGCCGGACTCTGAATGACCATGAACGCAACCTCTCTACCATCGAGAAGGAATGCCTTGCATGTGTCTGGGCTACACAATACTTTAGACCATACCTTTTTGGCCGAAAATTCAAAATTTTTACTGACCATAAGCCTCTTCAGTGGTTATTTTCACTGAAGGAACCCAATTCTAAATTATTCAGATGGAGGCTTAAATTAGAGCAATATGATTATGAGATCCACTACAAAAAAGGATCCACTAATCAAAATGCCGATGCCCTTTCCCGAGTGGAAATTAACATCAACGAAAATTCACCTGATGTTGAGCAAATTGTTCAAGATGCTCTCACCGGGGATAGTCCTCCAACTCCACTCATGAATGAAGTACTGGGAGAACTAAATGATGCCGTAAATAATCCATCGGAATCAATGGTCGTCAATGTGGACGAGAACGCCAGTGATTCAGCGTCTTTAGCTCCCACTGTTCATTCTAATTACGAGGGAAACACAATACTGAATATTCCTATAACCGAAAAACCTGTTAATTATGGAACTAACCAAATCATCATTGTAGTAGCCGACAGAGAAGGAATCAGAAACCCTAGGATTGAAAATATTTTTGAAAGAATCACTAGAATAACAGTAACGCTTAGGAAAAATAATCTTGAATCAGATATAATTCACTTTGTGAAAACCTACATAGTTCCGAAGAGAAAATATTCCTTATTTTTTGTCAATGATATCTATGAAGAATTCAGCCGAATAATGATAAGAAATTTCAAACATTCTGAAATAAGTTTCGTCAAGTGTTCCGCTAGGCTAGAAGATGTCACAGATCCAGAAACAGCTAGGGAATATATCCAACAACAACATATAGGGAAAACCAATCATCGAGGCATTACTGAGACCTTAGAGAAACTTAAGAGGAAATATTTTTGGCCGAATATGAAAACCACAATCCAAAATTATATTAATAAATGCGAAATATGTCTTGCCTGCAAATATGACAGACATCCCATTAAACCAAAGTTAAACGTTACCCCCACGCCTTCTAGACCATTCGAAATCCTACATATCGACAAATTGTCTTTGGAGAAATCCAAGTTTTTAACAATCATCGATTCATTTTCAAAGTATGCCCAAGCCTACATTCTAAAATCATCTAATAGTATTGACACAGTCGGAGCCCTTCTAAAATTCTTTTCCCACCATGGGATACCAAAAATGATCGTGGCCGATAATGGAGCAGAATTCGGTAGCTCATTGGTCAAGGAGTTACTAGAGACCCACAAAATTCAAGTTCATTACATTTGTTCTCAAAACCCAAATTCGAATGGATTAATAGAAAGATTTCACTCGACTCTAATTGAACACGTTAGAATACTGTCAAATAGAGACGAACTCAAAAATGCAAGCATAAAAAATAAAGTTAACTATGCACTAATAGCTTATAATAGTAGTATCCACTCTGTTACAAAACTAACGCCATTCGAAGTAATAAATGGTCATGTAGAGAACGACCCTTTACTAGAAGCCGACTTAGAGAAAAACTTAATGACGAATTTTATAGACAAACATCGAGACAAAGTAAAACTAATTTATGACATAATCAAAGAAAGATCTCAAGCCCAAAAGGAACGTATTGCTGAAAGAAGGAATCAGGATAGAGAGGAAGTTCCAGAATTACCCACAGAAATATTTGTAAGAACTAGACAAATTCAAGATAAAACTAAACAAAAATATCATAAGGAAACCTTGCAATCAACCAATCCCGAATTAAAAACCGCTCAAATAGTTCCTCGACACCATAACACACAAGGAAAAATTCATACGTCTAATATAAAAAGACCACGCAAACAAACTACGAGTGACTTACCCACTGACACTTCACCTCGTGAACCTGTTCCAGGACCCTCCTCTTCTCAATCGGAAGCTCCGAGGTGAGAAATATAACAACTAATCAAGGGATACTGCCTATTCTATTAGGACCAGCCCGACTTATAAACTCCCAACATACTCTGGTTCACCATTATAAAATTGACAGCTTAATAGATGAATTTTACGAACTAACCTCACAGTACGAAAATCTGTTGAATAAGATCAAAGTAAATCAATTCCAGGTCAGACAGACAGACGAATATTGTAAATTATTAAATTATACTATTAGTATTATTAAGGAAAAAATTACCCACATTAATGTTAATCAAGGTAGAAAAAAAAGGGGATTAGTAAATGGGTTAGGTAATATAATTAAATTTATAACTGGCAATCTAGACGCCTCTGACGGTAAACGTTATGAAAAGCTGTTTACTCAAATTAAGAATAATGAAATAACTGTTCAGGATCAATTGGATTCTCAATTCTCACTCATTGCAGATCTGATGTCCGATTTTAATTCGACCATTCAAGACATTCGTTTCAATAATGAGCAAATAAAAAACAAACTGTTAGAAATTGATAATTTCATGAAAATTAGTTCTAATCAGGCTCTCGCTGATTCCATAAAGGAAATACTCAACCTTCAACAACTAGTATTTAATGTGATACTGACAATATTCCAAGATATTGAGAATTCAATAACATTTTGCAAATTGAGAACATTACATCCTAGTATAATTGGAACGCATCAGCTGTTTGTAGAACTCCAAAAATTGTCAAATACTTACGGTTCCAAATTACCTTTAGAAATAAAGTACGAAAATATTCTAGAAATAGAATCCACTATTCAAGTTACTTGTGCAATCAAGGACGATGAAATAATGTATTTTCTCAATCTACCGTTGTCCGATGGGTTACAATACCACTTGTACTTTTTACGACCAATACCCACACTTAGGCAAAATCAGTATGTTTCTATATTTCCTAAGATAAATTATCTTCTCAAGTCTAAGTCAAATAATACAACAATACCCCTGTCAGATAATTGTCAAAGGGGTAGTATCATTCATTGTAGTAAAAAATTAATATCAAACCAGAATGTTAAATGTGAAGAAGAAATACTTAGTTCCAGTACTGCAGAACATTGTGAATACGTAACAGTAAACATTGAGGATAATTGGATTGAATCAATTCCAGAATCAAATCAGCATCTAGCAGTCTTCCCCTTTGGAGACAAAATAGAAATAAATAATAGGCATGGTTCGGAAATAGTGGAATTAAAAGGTATATTTTTAATTTCGGAAGGTAACAGTAGGATGTATTACAAGGGACAACCCCTTCATTCAGAAAGTGAATCATTAGGCCAACCTAAATTATTAACCGACTTAAATTTTGAAATTAAAGACTCACAAATGTCAAATACAATGCTTACTCTAAAAGAACTCAGTTTCAAAAATGTCAAACTAAACAGAGTAACACGTCTAGAGCCATTAAATATAATTGAATATTTTGTTCCAAGCTTTTGGACTATAATTTTGTATCTTCTTATTATCATGTTTATTACTTATACCATAATTGCGTATTGTAAACAGAAGAGTAAGCTAACCGCAACGAGAACATGAAGGCCTTGCTATTTATTCAAGTCTTTTCTTGTGAAAATTTAGTTTATTTTTAATTTTCTAAATTTTCAGCTTAAGGAGGGAGGAATTATGTGATCCTCTAACATAGGGAGGAAAAATAATAAAACTAATGCCTTCAGCAGTTCTCCCCTCCTAGTGGAAGCACCTCGCTTCGGACCTCCCGAAGCTCGGGGCAGTCGCTGATGGGCAATCTCTCGTGCGGTACGTTCCCTCTCTGTACGTAGTCGTGTGTGTTTCTTTTCATATTTTAATAAATTGTATTCGGGAATTAAACGATTGTTTTTAAAAACCGATTCCCGATTAAAGGACATTTAAGTTATATATATATATATATGCTCGGCGCTACGCGCCTTGCCGGGGGGCTTCGCCCCCCTGGACCCCCCGGATCTTTTCTCTTTTGTACTGAGTAGAAAACGAGGATAATTTGCTATGCAATTCTTAGCCTGAACAAGCTTCAGCGAAAAACCACTTCAACTTTTCAAGAGAGGGTTTTTTTTTTTTTTTTTTTTTTTTTGAGTGGGGTGACCAGGTGATATAATGAGTCGTTTGCTATGGTTGGACGATTGGAAGCCATGTGATCTATAGCAACTACTCAACTACTCGGTTGTACGTGAAAATCATCGTTAATTTCGTTACGGGTGTTACAAAAAAAGTTGTTGGGGATTGGGCTAAGAATTGCATAGCAATTTATATATATATATATATATATATATATATATATATATATTTATATATATATATACATATATATATATATATATATATCTGGGAAAAACTTGAAGATGGGCAAATCAAGATATCTTTATGAGGCCGCCATTTTGTATTCTACCACCTTTGAGGTGGCAGACGATTTTTTTAAACTAGGAATGGACTGTTTTCAAAATCTAATCTCAAGCCTTCTCCTTAAATTACTGCCGATTTTCGGCCCTGGCTCCAGGACCCTTTTTTATCTTTGAAATTTGAGACTCAGTATCGAAACACGATTTGGGTGTTTAGGGAGAAGACAACGCAGAATCTAAGTAGGTACCTACATGGAAAAGGCAGAGGTATGTTCACAATGGCTTACCGGGAACGGAACGGTACAAACACCGCTACGAGCGAATAAAGAATGGCTCGATCTATCTATGATCAGAAATTATTTCAATGGCAACAACTTCTGAATGGTTTCTGTGACGTAGCCCGGGTTCATTGATGTTCTCACCTCCGAGTTCCCACATCGCGCCGGGCCTGGGGCGGATCACAGAACATGGAATGAACTGTTCTTTTAATGTTCTGTGGGGCGGATTCAGGACATTTTGAGGGAAGGGGGGTTTATTGTAGATCCGGCAGTTAGATCATTATAGCTGGTGTCAATATACCGGCTATTAGGGTAGGTCAGCTCCGGTGCTCCGTATTTCAGAACCGTCCAACAGCTTTCTTGTCCTCGCAATTTTATCTAGTAGTAGTCCAGGAGTCAACGCCGAAAATAGGTAGTGATTTCAGGAGACGGTTTGAGATTAGTTTTTAAAATGTAGTCCGTTTTGTGTGAGAAAGACTCGTAGAGATTGTTTAAAAAACTCGTAAACGAATTCCACTATCTGCTTTACAAGCAGATACCATGTTACATGGATATGTCTTCGGTTGGGGATTTCATAACGGTCGTCCTCGATAGTTGTAAACAAATCCCTTGGCTTAGGACTGTAGGCGACTAAATGTTGGATAAAGAATTTATTTCATCATTCTTGGAGGCACAAAAAGCATACTATAAATTAAAGTTATTTCTTCAATACAGACGCAATGAGTTCTTGTTAACAGTCGACTGTTGTCAGGGGATGAAAATGCTTCCTATGGAGTGGAGTAAATGATGCTATTGCTTTACGTTAAGAATATTGTAACTGGCTTATTAAAATTGTTTATAGTCCAATCAACTTAGTTTAGGAATGTAGCCAGGTACGTAAAGAGGGGAAATTGGTAGCTTGAGATGTGAACATTTATCACATAAATCAAGCGCTTTCCAACGAGTGACGAACGATTTTTGTGCGATGAAAACTGCAGAAGTTCCATTCCCCAAGCAACGGCTGGGTTGTACGCGAAAAACACTGAAATTGTGACATCAATTTTGCGTCACGGAAATTTTTGGTTGACATATCCATGTCAAAATCTTTGTCTGCCTTCTCGAAATTGATGGATTACAATTCAATTAAATTTTATTGTATAACCCTTAGGTATTACAAGGAGTTCCTTAAATACATATTAAAAATAGCACATGATATCTTGCCTTCATTTTTGCCTCAACAAACAATACGAACTAAATCACTCGCGACGAAGTTGTGGAAACCCATTATAAAACGGAAGTTAGTGAAAAACGTTGTCTATTTCCACGAAAAATAAAGAGTTACAATGCTAAATCGATTTCGACGGTTAGGCCATCATCAGTAACAAACAATAACTGAAGACACATTAGAAAGGACACAGCTTATATAGTGACAGGTGAAGGGAGATTGAATCCCGTTGGTCGAGACAAAGGAGAGGGGGAGGAGGTACAACCAATCAAGTGCATACAAAGTGAAAGGGAGATTTAATCCCATTGGTCGAGAGAAAAGAAAGGGGCAGGAGGTACAACCAATTAAGTGCATACAAAGTGAAAGGGGATTATAGCTAATCAGATGAAGTGAAAGGGGGGAAATAACTAAATAGGGTTTCAACAGTGTGAAGGGATAATTCCAAGGTTTACAGAAATGGACCTATCAGTGGTGAAATATATTGAGGTATATCCTCATTTAAACATTTACCAGACCTGTCACTTTTGATAATTTCGAATTTTTCAAGTACATTCAACATACCTCCCTTTGAGCAAAAATGAAGAAATTCTACAAACTGTCTGTCTGTCAAATCAAAATTGTAACTATGATTAGATTCCTTAAGATGTTTTGCAAATGTAGACTTACCCTTATTTTCCCTGAAATCCTCCATATGCTCGTCTATTCTTTCCCTAAATTTCCTACCAGTCTGACCGCAATATTCGTAGCCACAAGAACATTTTAATTTATAAACTCCACTTTTATCCTGCACACTAATTTTGTCCTTAACGGATCCTAGTAATGCTTTAAGACTATTTTTATTTTTAAAACCTACTTTATAACCTCTCGATGATAGAATTTTGCCAATTTTATCAGAAATTTTCCCATAATAAGGTAAACTTATCCATTGCTTTTCTTCTAAAGTTACATCTTCCCGAGCCAGATTGGAAACTTTTCCCCTACTCTTTTTCCTAAGAACCTTATCCCATATGGTATCAACGAGATCTCCTCCATATCCGTTACTAGCCGCTATGCTTTTGATAATGGATAATGGATTCTTTTCAATCTATAGAAAAGATACATATAGCGATATAACGATCCATAGTAGTTCAAATCACTCTTTAGTACATAAGCATGCAGCCTTCCATAGTATGATCAACCGAGCACTATCTATTCCAATGAGTGAACAAAATTTATCAAAAGAAAAATCCATTATCAAAAGCATAGCGGCTAGTAACGGATATGGAGGAGATCTCGTTGATACCATATGGGATAAGGTTCTTAGGAAAAAGAGTAGGGGAAAAGTTTCCAATCTGGCTCGGGAAGATGTAACTTTAGAAGAAAAGCAATGGATAAGTTTACCTTATTATGGGAAAATTTCTGATAAAATTGGCAAAATTCTATCATCGAGAGGTTATAAAGTAGGTTTTAAAAATAAAAATAGTCTTAAAGCATTACTAGGATCCGTTAAGGACAAAATTAGTGTGCAGGATAAAAGTGGAGTTTATAAATTAAAATGTTCTTGTGGCTACGAATATTGCGGTCAGACTGGTAGGAAATTTAGGGAAAGAATAGACGAGCATATGGAGGATTTCAGGGAAAATAAGGGTAAGTCTACATTTGCAAAACATCTTAAGGAATCTAATCATAGTTACAATTTTGATTTGACAGACAGACAGTTTGTAGAATTTCTTCATTTTTGCTCAAAGGGAGGTATGTTGAATGTACTTGAAAAATTCGAAATTATCAAAAGTGACAGGTCTGGTAAATGTTTAAATGAGGATATACCTCAATATATTTCACCACTGATAGGTCCATTTCTGTAAACCTTGGAATTATCCCTTCACACTGTTGAAACCCTATTTAGTTATTTCCCCCCTTTCACTTCATCTGATTAGCTATAATCCCCTTTCACTTTGTATGCACTTAATTGGTTGTACCTCCTGCCCCTTTCTTTTCTCTCGACCAATGGGATTAAATCTCCCTTTCACTTTGTATGCACTTGATTGGTTGTACCTCTTGCCCCTCTCCTTTCTCTCGACCAATGGGATTCAATCTCCCTTCACCTGTGGCTATATAAGCTGTGTCCTTTCTAATGTTTGTTCAGTTATTGTTTGTTACTGATGATGGCCTAACCGTCGAAATCGATTTAGCATTGTAACTCTTTATTTTTCGTGGAAATAGACAACGTTTTTCACTAACTTCCGTTTTATAATGGGTTTCCACAACTTCGTCGCGAGTGATTTAGTTCGTATTGTTTGTTGAGGCAGAAATGAAGGCAAGATATCATGTGCTATTTTTAATATGTATTTAAGGAACTCCTTGTAATACCTAAGGGTTATACAATAAAATTTAATTGAATTGTAATCCATCAATTTCGAGAAGGCAGACAAAGATTTTGACATGGATATGTCAACCAAAAATTTCCGTGACGCAAAATTGATGTCACAATTTCAGTGTTTTTCGCGTACAACCCAGCCGTTGCTTGGGGAATGGAACTTCTGCAGTTTTCATCGCACAAAAATCGTTCGTCACTCGTTGGAAAGCGCTTGATTTATGTGATACTTAAATGTTCACATCTCAAGCTACCAATTTCCCCCTCCTTACGTACCTGGCGACATTGCAAAACTAAGTTGATTGGACTATAAACAATTGTAATAAGCCAGTTACAATATTCTTAACGTAAAGCAATAGCATCATTTACTCCACTCCATAGGAAACATTTTCATCCCCTGACAACAGTCGACTGTTAACAACAACTCATTGCGTCTGTATTGGAGAAATAACTTTAATTTATAGTATGCTTTTTGTGCCTCCAAGAATGATAAAATAAATTCTTTATCCTACATTTCGTCGCCTACAGTCCAAAGTTAAAGGATTTGTTTACAACTCTCGAGGACGACCGTTATGAAATCCCCAACCGAAGACATATCCATGTAACATGGTATCTGCTTGTAAAGCAGATAGTGGAATTCGTTTACGAGTTTTTTAAACAATCTCTACGAGTCTTTCTCACACAAAACGGACTACATTTTAAAAACTAATCTCAAACCGTCTCCTGAAATCACTACCTATTTTCGGCGTTGACTCCTGGACTACTACTAGATAAAATTGCGAGGACAAGAAAGCTGTTGGACGGTTCTGAAATACGGAGCACCGGAGCTGGCCTACCCTAATAGCCGGTATATTGACACCAGCTATAATGATCTAACTGCCGGATCTACAATAAACCCCCCTTCCCTCAAAATGTCCTGAATCCGCCCCACAGAACATTAAAAGAACAGTGCATTCCATGTTCTGTGATCCGCCCCAGGCCCGGCGGATCACAACTCTAACTCTAACTCTTTATTTTTCGTGGAAATAGACAACGTTTTTCACTAACTTCCGTTTTTTTCAACAAACAATGTTAGACTTTTACGTATGATGTTACTTATATAGGTCTACATATAATTTACGTATAATAAATGAGCACTGCATAGTTAACTTAGATCACAATCAATAATGCCTACTCTTTACTGCCAAATTTCAATAATAATCCCGAGACATTGCCAAAATTTCCAAAGCGGTGTTGATGTTCGTTCTATCTCTTGTAGATTTTCATCTTCTTCTTGACCTGGAAATGTTGGGAGGGGACGGAGTAGGAGTATTCAAATTAACCTCCGCTTCTGACCCAGTAGATGCAGAATCCTCCAACGTACTTCGTCCATAGTGAATGATAAGTTTTTTTCCATCAACCAGTGGTTCATCACCAATTAAGACGGCATGCTTCCCGTCTTTTCTTGCTTGAAACAACTTGGGCAAGAGATGCTTCCTAAATTCCCGTGTTCGTCTGTCGTAGAACTCGGATGTATTAAATTGGGATCCCTTGAACTTGTATATGTTCTGGCGTACTTTTCATTTAGAGAAATTATTGGCAAAATGATTGTGAACTGGTCTATTTCTAGAAGGTCGGATGGTGCCTAAACGTCTTACACATATAACTTCATACTCATCAAGAACGCAATTTAATTCCGTTCCAAAAATGTCCATCACCTTCCTCTTGAGAATATTCATGTTTTCTTTCCCTTCTAGAGCGTTATGAAGAATAAGATCGTTTCTGTTGTCCCTGTGCCGGTTCTGTTTCGTATTATTTTATTAAGATAATGCTAGATTTTCTTCTACACTGTCAATTCTCTCATTAATTTTTAGATGAGCAAGATAATTTCTTGGCTGTTAGCAATTTCTTGTGACAGAGCATGCACCTGTGTATTCAAAACATTTGTATGTTCCTTCAAAATGCAGTCGCAGTTTTGAAGTTTGGTGGTGGTTACGTCACGGCATTGGAGTACCTGATTTATCTCGGAGGTCGACATTCTCGTAGTTGCAATTATTCGACGCGACACCGGTCGGCTCTTCGAGTGCTGCTGACTGAGGAATACGGTATTCGGTCGAGTGGATAGTCCTTACCCTTCGGTAAACAACAAATCACCAACCGAAATCGCAAAAATGACCTTTTTCCAGAAATCTACCCATTAAGAATTTATGAAAATTGGTATTGCTGAGAGTTAATCAAAGAGCAACCACAAAAACTGAAACAAAATTCACAATACAACCCTGCTAAATCAATACTTAATACGGAGCTCGCAAAAAACACGTGGGCTCGACTCGACTACCTAACTGGAACTCGGCTGAGGTGTCAATATACCGGCTATTAGGGTAGTTCAGCTCCGGTGCTCCGTATTTCAGATCCGTCCAACTGGTTTCTTGTCCTCGCAATTTTATCTTGTAATAGGTAGTCAACGCCGAGAATAGGTAGTGATTTCAGGAGACGGTTTGACATTAGGTTTTGAAAATGTAGTCCGTTTTAAATGAGAAAAATCTTTGTCTGCCATCTCGAAATTGATGGATTACAAAATAGCGGCCTCGTAATAATGGCTTAATTTGCCGATTTTAAAGTTTTTCTCTAATAATTCTTAACCCGTACATCATAGAAATTTGCGTTTTTACATTTTTATACGTATACGTTAAGTTGCAGAGAATATAAAAAACAAGTAAATCCCAAAACTCTGAATTATCTGTTAAAATAATCGAATAACAAACTGTAGTGGATTTATATATGTTTTACTTGGCGTCGGTAGACCAAGTGGGACATTTATATTCTGATTATGCGGGTTAGTCCCCGTGTTATTCCTGTAAGGAAGGTGGGCGAATCCGTCAAGGTCAGCTTGCTCGGCGGGATGAACTGAGAGATAGTTCGTGTCGCAGCCGCGTGGAGCACTGGGCTCGCATAGTGGGTGCTGGGTTCGATCAGTTTGGTACTGAGCCGTTTTGTAATATTCCGGCCTAAGATTTATATCTGTAGGAGGAATATGTTGAGCTTGGTTGAGGTACTGAAAAGTATCCTTCGTTTTTTGTACGTTTGGAGTGTATTTGACACTCGGATCGGCCGGGTAGGCTTGTGTCGAATATCGTGGGTATTCGGACAGCTTGGTCGAATCGTAATGATTGACTTCAGAGCGGGTCTGAAAGGTATCCTCGATCTTTTGTATAGGCGAGGCTTGATCTAACGTTTCCTTAACGAATACGTTAGGTGAGAAGGCGATCTCGTCGTGAGGATCGCGCCTTGCGCCGTCGCTGGGACCGGCGGATTGTCCGGGTAGCCTGTAGGTAGCGCTACGGGGGCTTAGAGGCCCGGCTTCGCCGTCGTCTGTCTCCCCTTGCATGAGGAAATAAGACGGCCGACGTTCCATCGAAATAGCCGAGTTATTAGCTCGTTTCGATGCCTCTATGTACAGAAATAGAGGGTTTAGGAAGGTGGACTCACTTGACAGAGCTTCTTTCCTTTGCTCGTATGTCAGGGTCCTACCTTGTAGTCTTGAAAAAGACTTCCTTGGACGGTAAATTAGAGCGGATGAGCAGAGTAATTTACCGGCGTATCCCGGCGGTCGGTGACGAGCCTAATGCTACGAAACCCGGGTGATACGGCTCGGAACGTCCCTCGGGCGTACGATCTAAAGAGAATATCGATAGATGTACCGGGTGGCGTCCTGACAGATGAACTACGTTGGGCAATGAGCAGGATGAATAATCACTGGACTCGTAGATGCCAATGCGAGATCTGTGTGGAGAGAAGGTAGGCCTTGTAGAAAGCAGTAGGAAGCCGTTCTTGAGATGAACTCGGAATCCAGAAGGTTCGTCAGCGTAGAGCGTGTAGAAATCTTCGTACTTCGAGGTGTCGTCGTCGAGAGCGGAGAGTAGAATGAATTTCGGAGGGCTCCGAGCGGGGTCTTTATAGGGAGGTGGCCGCCTCCTGCCGCCTCCTGATTGGTCCGCTTAATTTCATTAATTCGACTGTGTAATCTCATTGGCTCGCACATTGTTTTCTCAGTATCTGCGAGTATGATAGCTGAGCTGGTCCTCCGGGGTGCTTACGAGCGTCCGTCGCGGAGCCGACGACCTTGAGTTTAGCCGGGGACCTCGGGTGCTTTCTCTGCGTCAGTTGTTCAGACGGGGTCCCCGGGGTGGCTGCTGGACCAGAGGTGGTTGCTTGCCGCCTCTTGGTTGGTTCGCCTATTGTTTCTCGTGTAATCAGTGTTTCTGATTGGCGAGTAGGCTTGTTTGAATTGTCCTTGCTAGTTTTAGAGGACGTTTGATTCTCTGTTTGAGTTTTCTCGTTCAAGGCGACTTGGTTCGAGATACTTGTCGCATCTCTCTCGCCCAGTAAGTGTCTAGGGAGGTCGCCTTGTATGTTATTAGTTAATATTTCACTTTTGAGAGAGAATTTCGTATTTTCTCTCTGGTGAAATATTTTGTTTGACGGAGTTATAACTCGACGTCTTGTAAATATTTTTGTGTTGTGTCTACCTCTTTTTGGTAGCCCTGAAAAGGGCTGTTGACAAGAGGGGGTGGTTTTCACCACACAAACAATTGAAAATCAGGATGATTTTGGCTCAGTCCCCTTCTCCCCCCGTCTATACTTTTGCCCTTCAAAACCTCCTAGTATCAGCAATTTTGGTCTGATTTCAATCTGCCAAAATTCATTCCACTCAAGATTAAATACAAGTACTTTTCAATGTTCATAACGAGCATATTTTAGCTGAGTCCTTTCCCCATTGACTTACAGCAGAACTCATGAATTTTATGTAATTTAACACATAAAGTTCGCAAAAACGGAATTCTACTTTGAACTTAGATTGGAAACGGTCAGAGCAAAAACTTGCTCGAAATGAACGTTGAGAAGTATTTACACCTGAATGGAATGAGTTTTGGCAGACCAATTTTAAGGCCGCTAGAGTTTGAAGTAGTAGTACCGACAAAAGTCCAGACGGGGGATGAGAGGACCCTCCTAAAATTAGCCCGATTTTAGATTGTCCTCAATTCCCTTATTCCGGGAGATTATTCATAGTTTTTGGGTCGAATCGCTTTGGTTTGTTAAGCTCTTTGTACATCTTTTATACGTAAAAAACTTTCTGCAGGATGTACGGTTTAGGAATTATTAGAGAAATACGTTAAAATGGCCTAACTAAGCCATCTTTACAAGGCCGCTATTTAGTATTCCATCAATTTCGGGAAGGCAGACAAAGATTTTCTCACTCAGAACGGACTATATTTTCAAAATCTAATCTCAAACCTTCTCCTGAAATTACTATCTACCTATTTTCGGCCTTGGCTCCAGGATAAGTGTTTAGGAGTCGAATCAGAGGTCCCACGATCATCAAATCGACACAATCTATTTTCTCAATCAGCACGCAACCACGACACTGATGTACAATGAACACAAACTCACAAGACAATGCAATGATTTCCAAAGTTGCAATAGTAAATTATGTAGGTAGGTATTAATTAACTCTCACCAAACCGTTTGATTGCACTGTTGAATTTTTTAAATGCACTCACTCGCATTACAGCGAGGTACCAGCATTTAGATGTGCAGTGGTGTTGTCGGGAGGTTTAGGTTGATCCTGATTGCGGTATTGTCCCCGAGTGGTGATGCAATGTTAAACGTCTCCACTGACCGCATCAGCCTGTCAACCAATTCAGTCTCGCACAATAGGTTCCTAGTAGGTGAGTGACCAATCCAGTCAATTACAGGTAATTTCACCTAAGTACAATTCAGTCAATTAGTAGGTACCCTCCGAGTAAAAGCGATGTAGGATTAGAGAAAAATATAATAATAATTGTGGTATACACACCAGACCCGTAGAGCTTATAATGAAACCGTTGCCCGGCTGGGGGGCAACCCCCCCCCCCCCCCTCCCCCCGGGCAAGACTGTAGAAATACTCGGCCAGGGGGCCCGAAATATATCATTCTATATTCAATCTCTAGAGAGTTCTTATACCTACATCCTAGCTGTCACAATAATAATCCAAAGATAGTGGATGGTTGAGGGTGAAGAATATAAGAATTTGGCTTCTTCAATTCAATTCGATGTCACATTCCTACTAGTTTCGCCTCATTTAGGCATCATAGGGAATGACTTGGAGGAGAAGTACTTGTAGGTAACAATAAATTAGAGGGTGTGTATTTCTCATTATGAAGTGGGAATGTAATGAGTGGGAGTACTCAGTTGACGTCTGGAAAGTTTTATTTCTCTTTTATTTCAACATTCATTCTATTTTAAAGTAACCATGACTTTGATATGAGAATATATGTATCCTCCCACTCCTCCTTCTACTAGTAGGTACCTACTTCACTTCCAAGTCATTCCCTGACGATGCTTAAATGAGTCAAAACTACGAAGAATGTGACATCAAATAAAATTGAAGGCATTGATACAACTTCTTTTGAATAAAAATCTGTTGAACAATATAAATTCAACGGTTTTAGCCATTTTTAGGACGTCCCTTATAAGCTATGTCTTACAGCCAGGGCGTCGTTAACAAGAGGGTCGTTGATCCAGGGGGGTGGGGACGACCCAAGTATGAAAAAAAACTTGGAGCTTTGGGCCTGGGCCCAAACTGGGGCCTACACCCCCCAGTTAATTCTTTTCCATACTCGGTATGAAATTACAAAAACACAGAACGTATTTTTGCGTTTTAAAGTTAATTTTACCTCATTTTATAATAGTAATGTGTAAGAACTTACTTAGAGTCTAGTAATCCTACGACAGTTTTCGCGAAGCTGGAAAAGTACTCCTGCGTCACCTAAGTGAAATTGAGGATTGGTCAAGGAAATGGAGACACAAGATCAACATCTCCAAATCAGCTGCAGTACCTTTCACCTATTTGAGACAGAACTTCACAGACCAACTTACGATGAACAACGAAACAATACCAATTGTGACACTTGTGCGACACATTGGTCTTCACTTTGATGACCTACCTGACAAGTAAGATCCGACAGCGAGTTCGCCAGCTCCGACCTCTGCTCACAAAACATTCCCCTCTCTCCATCTCAACAAAAAGACGGATATCTTTCTCTCATCCGACCAATATGGATCTACTCATGTGGACAGTGCAATATGTCATATTAATAAAATCCAAGTGTTACAGAACCGGGTATTGCTCATAATAACTGGAGTTTGTTCGAAATTCAGTTCTCCACAATGATCTTGGAATCCCGATGGTGAAAACTGTGATCAAGGACACGTATGTGAGAATGAACAGCAAAATGGTGGACCACACTAATCGCTTAATAGCATCCATTCCCATCAATTCACCTGAACTCCCACCGAGCCGTCGCCTAAAAAAAAACGTCGCCTTCAAGACTCTCTATTAGGAGATATGGGGTTCGCAATATGGACTAAACTGGATGAAGGGTAGCCACTGGACTACACCTCACTACATGTGCAACGTGAATTAGGATCTCTATCCTTCTATATTCAATTTCAAGCAAAACTGTAATGTTTAAACAATAAAGTTATCTAATTATAAAAAAGAAAAGTTGTTTCCGGTTGGTGGTCGCTGCATACAAATCCGTTTCAGACCATTTTAAGACCGAATAAGTGAAAAAAAAACCATAGGTGTATGTCTGCGTGTAAGTGTGTTTGTGACAAATTTTGTCGACGCTGCCCAGGTCACAATAAACTTTCAACCGATTTTAGTCTAGTTGTGCAACGAACCCCGGAAATTTCGAATTCCATGATGGAAGAGGAGCTATGAAGGGGTCAAGCCGAAAAAGTGGTTTCTTTCGACAAATTTTGTCGACGCCAACCAGGCTACAATTCTTAACCGATTTTTGTGCTTCTTATGAGGTTTGATTCCGTTTAATTTAATTGTGCGACAAACCTTGGGAATTTGGGATTTGCAGTTATGGTGGTGGTACCGATTCTTTTAAGCGCTGCCCAAGCTGCAAATCTCGACCGATTTTCGTGATTCTTATTTGGTT
Source organism: Adelphocoris suturalis (assembly GCA_030762985.1). NCBI lineage: Eukaryota > Metazoa > Arthropoda > Insecta > Hemiptera > Miridae > Adelphocoris > Adelphocoris suturalis. The sequence continues at coordinate 121,714,853 of CM061042.1, forward strand.
CCATTATGAATTCAATATAGTTTTGGAACGTATGTCAGGAGTTTCAAATTTCATCATGGGAAGTGTAAAAAGAAAGGGGTAATACTGATAAATCATGATGTTATAACAGTTTGTACTTTTTAGAGATTTTTCTGCAAATATTAATACAATTCAAGTACGTTTTTCAACATTATTTTGTGCAAAAATTAATTTCCTAGTTGATTGTTTCGACTGAAATTCTGCTAAAATTATAAATTTGACAATTTTTGGGCAATTTTGTTTTTAACCTTTTATATTGATTTTGTTATCACATTTTTTTGAAATTTGACCAATTTAATGTGCTCAAAAAGTGCTGGTCAACATCCTTTTATTTGGAATGCTTGATTTGTTTGGCGCAAGAATGGGATTTTTATCTCAATCTCAAGGAGAGTATCGTCTGGAATAACACACACTCCTCAACACGGATTTAAATGAAGAAATTTTTCAACATTTTCTATTTTAAAATTTCCAGCCATTGCAATAGCCTCATTTTCTACGAAAATTCACTAAAAGCAAATTTTGCTCATACGGCCATGCTTCACGACTGTGTCTAAACGAACATGGTTTTGTTAATATAATGTTGTTTAGTATTGCGACCCGGTTCCCTAGGTTCAGTTGCAAGGTACCTTCCCAGCTGATATTGTTCAGGATTACGCAATTCGCAACAATAGTGTTAGTGCAGAATCAGTTGGTTGGTATTCCTATCGATAAAAGCATTGCACATTTCCGTTGGTAAAAGACGTTCTTTTGCTGCCCACTATTTCCAAGAGCGTCTATTGAAAAAGTCACTCTTCGTATCTGTCATCCTTGACGCCACCTCTCTGATTTATTTATTTAAAAAAAATGTCAACGTCTCTTCACTTTTGAATGGGTTTCCCCATATAAGTGAGTAGGAACCTACCTACCTACCTTGTTCTTGAAAGAAGCTATTCATTCGCGCTTACGTAGGTAGTTAGGTATGTACCTTTACCTACTACCGAGATGGGTAGAGTAAGGTGCTCTACCTTGAGCCGCTTTAGCGAATTTTAGTAAAAAATGAAGCAATAGCATTGGGTCCAAAAATTTTAAAATCTAAATTTTCGAAAAATGTCTTCTTTGAAATAAGTTTTGAGACATTCTGAAACGAATCCTAGAGTTTACCGCTTTTTCATATGCATATATAATGGTATATAGGTATAGGTATATGTGTCATTCCGAACGATAACTTCCCTTAGATTGAGATAAAAATTCCTTTCTTTCGCCAAAAAATCAAGCTTTTCAAACAAAAGGATGAGTTCGTCGGCCAACACTTTTTAAGCACAAAGGGGACCCTGCACCCACCCCCCTCCCATCCTTAACAGAGGTGATCTCATAGACCTCTTCCTCAGTCTATGATCAACCGATTCTCCTGATTTTTGTTCTTTAGGATACATTCTGATCTTTCGATTCTCGCATCCCTTTCGTTTTATCCTGTTGACTTTTTCATTTATGAACTTGCAAGCAAATAGCATATTTTTTCTTGCTTCTGTGCCAAATTTCAAATAGTTTGAATACAAAAATCGGGAAAAGGATGCGAGAATTTGTTTAGTCATGTTTCCTCTTCAAGATAAAAACGAGTGAATTAGATCAGGTTCCAGAGAAAAAGGAAATCGATTTCCATGCTCTACATTGTGACTTTTATAGTTGGATGAGTATTCAAAATGGAGGGAACCAATAACAATTCGGTATTAATTATCGATTTATTTATATATTGGCAAAACATATCGATTTTTGATGTATCCTGCCAGTATAACCCCTCAGTGTGAAGATCCAACTTTTGGTGCTGGGTGAGCAGAATTGAATTTTCGTCCCTTTTCAGATGGAGTTTTAATGGCATTTTTGTAAATTCTTATTTTTGTAATATCATATGATTTGTTGCACACAAAACAACTTTCGATTTTTTTTTTCTTTACCTTCCGGGTCTTTATTTGTCAAATACCAATAAATGTATATTTACTTTTTAAAAAATCACTAAAAATGGCTGAAACGGCTAAAAGTCGTTAAATATATTTTTTTAGCAATATTTATCAACAACATATCAGAACAATATAAACTTTAAGCAAACAATTATGCAGAAAAATTTACTAGATTAATATTTGCAGAAAAATCAATAAAACTACCTATGCTAACAAGCTTGGGTCAGCTAAAAGCTAACATTTACACATCTTTTTTGAACCACAGCATATTATTTAGAACGAATTTTGTTGCCATTAAATTGGTAATTAACTATTTATTTGCGTTCAAATTTCCAGGTACCGTAACATAATGTAATACGAGAGAATTCAGCTCACAGCTGATTAGGGAAGAGTCAATCATTTCAATCGGCTCTTAGTGTCCCAGAGAGTCTCTCCATCATATTTCAACTTCCTAGGGATAACGGGAGGGAAAACTGGAGAACTAATCCAGAAATATAATGCATTATCTAGAATCTAATACATTCTTAGTAATTTAAAACTACAGGAGTTATATTAACCTAGAAACTGGTTGGTTGTAACGCGATAATATATTGGGACATTTTTCATGACCGCTCAATTTTTTAAATTTACCCCCAGCCATAAGACATATCCATGTCAAAATTTAAGCAATATGTGAGAGATTTTGCTTGCATATTACACTGACGTCTTTCTCGATGGATGACCATTTTATGTCGTCACTGAAATCAAAAAAGAGCCAAATTTGTTTTCAAACAACCTCAAATAGCAAAAAGAGTGTTGAACAGGAACAGAACGTGGATGACGAACACAGATCAAAGTTAAATCGATAATCATCAGAAACGCTTGCATACGTGTCTGCAACACATTGGGACATTTTATGTCTTTAGTTGCAGACTCGTATGTGTTGCAGACTCGTATGCAAGCTCTAAGAGCCACTCATCTGATCCGGACCCTGGGCATCGTCAAGTAAATGTCCTAAAGAGGCTACATACGAAATTACAGCTTCCTAGAGTGTAAAGTATAGAAATTACCTGTTGAAATGATTTAACCACCGCTTCACAAATCAAACCGTTCTCGCAATATTCGGATCACCTGCTATGAATCAAATCATCGAAACACCAACTCAATGAAATCATCAGAAATTAACAAGCGGTTGCAATCATGTTCACAATATCAATTATTGAGAATGATCACCTGTGTGTAAACAATTATTCATATAACCATGCTCATAACTCAGCTTGTTAGCCACGCACTTCGCAGTAGTTAACATAATGTGTTTGGATAAATCGAGAGCTTTCGAACGACTGGTCAACGAATTTAGTGGGATGGGAAACGACGAAGTACCATTTCCCTAGCAACGACTCGGTTGTAAGCGGAAATCATCAGAAAACAACTGGAACAATTCAACAGTTTACGTAACGATTTTTTTGTTTATGTGCCAAAGCAAAGACATAAAATTTCAAAAAAAAAAAAAAAAAAAAAAGGTTAGGTATTGGGTTGTAAATTAGCGAAATAATTAAAAATGTGAAATTGATAGATGAAGTACCTAGGTAAAACTGTGCGAGATATGTGGGAATCCGATTCAACAGAAAACTTTTTCATTTAATGCTTTAGAACATATTGGAGTTTTTTCCCATGAAATAACTGAAATAATAGATTATGTGTTTAATGTGTGCGGACGAACATGAATTATGTGATAATCCTACAAAATGATTTTGTGTTCGTAGCCATTTTGATGACTGTGGCAGGAATGGTCACAGGACGCACTTTTACTGCCCAGGAGCTTGCAAAGGAACTTCGTGAATTGAGAGTGTCAGAATGGGAAATTCCAACGCTAGTTTGTGTTGCGAACAATGCTTCAGGACTCCAAACCAACCAAACTAAAACACTGCGGATGACAAATATACGACAAACTATGGTTTATGTAGGTGAGTACTATACTTGCATTTTGTCCTCGTGGAATTAAACCATTTTTGGCAGCCGACATGTTCCCTTACCATGTTAATAATAATTGCACACTATGACTCGAATGGCCAATGGGAATGTCCTACAAATTTAATTTTAGGTAATGGTGAATGAGTACTAGGATCCTAACTGTTAAAGCATATTTCTCCGAGTCCCCCAATTTCTACTAAAAATTCGGGAAAATGGTTCAATTCAACGAAGACAGACCTAATGACAAATTAGTGTAGTTTTAAAAAATTAGAATGTGGAGTACCAGTTGTATATGCGATCTCAACACAAAACGCCAAACTTCGGCCTTTCACCTTCCTTATCTCTCGGTTGCTCCTCTTTTCATAAGGCCAGAAGTGTCTAGTCAGTATCCAGTGTCCGGTCATTCAGTGAAATGCTCCACCACGAATTATATACGAAGAAGTATGCCACATCTGATTCATACACACCCCATGACGATGATACTCAACGGAATTATGGCACAAGAGTGCAAGAGCCATGGGTCTTCGGTATGTGTTACAAGCAGGCGGACATATTAGAGCGTCGGTTTTTCATTGTTGAGAAAAGGGACAGAAGGACGCTGCTGCAAACTCTACGACGATCTTCATTTTTGGAGAGAAATGTAAGATTGCCCCTTTTCCCCCATTTCGTAAAGCAAGTTATCGATTTTCCAAGTGAGATCGCATACTGAGACCAGACAACAAAACGCGTCGATCGCAGGTTGAACTGAGATCGCATACACTACAACTGGTAGGTACCGAATGTGGTACGAACTAAATCACTCGCGACGAAGTTGTGGAAACCCATTTAAAAAACGGAAGTTAGTGAAAAACGTTGTCTATTTCCACGAAAAATAAAGAGTTACACTGTTAAATCGATTTCGACGGTTAGGCCATCATCAGTAACAAACAATAACTGAAGATACATTAGAAAGGACACAGCTTTTATAGTAACAGGTGAAGGGAGATTGAATCCCATTGGTCAAGAGAAAGGAAAGGGGCAAGAGGTACAACCAATGAAGTGCGAACAAGGTGACGGGGGATTATAGCTAATTAGATGAAGTGAAAGGGGGAAATAACTGAATATGGTTTCAACATTGTGAAGGGATAATTCCAAGCTTTATAAAAATGGACCTATTAGTGGTGAAATATATTGAGGTATATCCTCATTTAAACATTTACCAGATCTGTCACTTTTGATAATTTCGAATTTTTCAAGTACATTCAACATACCTCCCTTCGGACAAAAATGAAGAAATTCTACAAACTGTCTATCTGTCAAATCAAAATTGTAACTATGATTGGATTCCTTAAGATGTTTTGCAAATGTAGACTTACCCTTATTTTCCCTGAAATCCTCCTGATGCTCGTCTATTCTTTCCCTGAATTTCCTACCAGTTTGACCGCAATATTCGTAGCCACAAGAACATTTTAGTTTATAAACCCCACTTTTATCCTGAACATTGATTTTGTCCTTAACGGATCCTAGTAATGCTTTAAGACTATTTTTAGTTCTAAAACCTACTTTGTAACCTCTCGATGATAGAATTTTGCCGATTTTATCCGAAATTTTCCCATAATAAGGTATACTTATCCATTGCTTTTCTTCTAAATTTACATCTTCCCTAGCCAGATTGGAAACTTTTTCCCTACTCTTTTTCCTAAGAACATTATCCCATATGGTATCAACGAGATCTCCTCCATATCCGTTACTAGCCGCTATGCTTTTGATAATGGATTTTTCTTTTTATAAATTTTGTTCACTCATTGGAATAGACAGTGCTCGGTTAATCATACTATGGAAGGCTGCATGCTTATGGACTAAAGGGTGATTTGAAGTACTATGGATGGTTATATCGCTATATGTATCTTTTCTATAAATTGAAAAATCATGCTTTTCGTTTACCAAAGAAATGGATAGATCTAAAAAATTGAGTTTATTTCCGCCGAATTCGAGGGTAAATTTGATAAAGGGATCTAATTTATTGATTTTTTCGTGAAAAGAATTTAGTTGTCTTTCTGTGCCCTTCCATAGAATGACGATATCATCGACATATCTATACCAATAGAGAAGATCATTTGTGCTACAAGTTGTAAATATTTGTTGCTCAAGATAATCCATGTAAATATCTGCAAGCAGAGGAGATAACGGAGAACCCATAGCAACCCCTGGCTGTGTATAACATTTCCCCTCAAATAAAAAATAATTTTGATCCATACAAATAGACATCAAATTAAACAATTCGTCCTTTTCGAAAATATTAAGTTTAGAGGCGTGAATCAGCCTGCACACCACATCTTTGCATCTAGTTACATCGATATTGGTGAACAGACTAACCACGTCAAAAGATGCAAGTTTAGCATTTGGAGGCATCCGAATGTCCTTAATTTTAGAGACCAAATCATAGGAATTTAGTACAGTATGTTGAGGTCGAAAGTTGATTTTGTTTCTAAATAAAATATTGAGTTTTTTAGCCAATTCGTAAGCGGGAGCTCCGATATAAGACACCACCGGTCTCATCGGCACTCCTTCCTTATGAATTTTAGGGAGACAAGATAACCTAGGCGCATGGGGGTTCATTTCTACAAAACTTGGGATGTACATATTTTTTAGTAAAATATCTTCTGATTGGTGAACTACTTTTCGAATTAATCTTTGAAATTTTGAAGTTGGGTCAGATGAAAGATTTGAACAATTATTATCCTCCAGAAATTTTAGAGTTTTCGAAACATAATCTTGCTTATTTAAGATGACAGTCGTATTACCTTTATCTGCTTTGAGGGCCACAATATTTTTCAGGGAAAACTTCTTCTTTAGACCAGCTGCAACTGTTTCCTCCTTCCCGGGTGGTGGTCCTGGTGATCTCGATGAGGACTGGATCTCTTCTGCACATAGGGTCTTGGTGACAGATGGTCCATTCATAGCCTCGACGGAAAATGCCAAGTCCCGAGTCGCAGGATTTCCAAGGGAGAAACATGGGTTATGCTTCAACCCTTTCTCAAGAAGGGATACTTCTGCCGGGGAAAATACGACATCAGACAGGTTCTCCACTTTCTTGAAGAATGGGTGAGACCTTGTTAGTGGAGCTGGAGTCTTAGGGACTGGCTTTTTAGTCTTCAAAAGTTGTTGTAATTTACCTTGAAGAATCTTCTTTTTTGCCGATCCTTTCTTCCATGCGGCTTCAACTGCATACTGCTCGATAAGTTCCCATTCAGCGGAAGTGTAGCGGGCGGTGAGTTCTTGAAACATATAGTACAGTTTCTCCCTGGCAATATCACGAACACTATACCAACGATGGAGTTCACTTCTCACAAGCTTGATTTCTGCCTCATTAATAATTCGGACTGCAGCACCTGAAGGGTGCTTACATTGGATTCGTACAAAATTTGGAATCACACATTTAGAAATACACTGCTGATTGAACCAAATGTTCCTTTCCGCTAAAGCTATACGTATCTTCAATTTTATAAACCAACTCGCGATTTCTGCTCGACTTGCAGAACTGATACGAACTAAATCACTCGCGACGAAGTTGTGGAAACCCATTTAAAAAACGGAAGTTAGTGAAAAACGTTGTCTATTTCCACGAAAAATAAAGAGTTACACTGTTAAATCGATTTCGACGGTTAGGCCATCATCAGTAACAAACAATAACTGAAGATACATTAGAAAGGACACAGCTTTTATAGTAACAGGTGAAGGGAGATTGAATCCCATTGGTCAAGAGAAAGGAAAGGGGCAAGAGGTACAACCAATGAAGTGCGAACAAGGTGACGGGGGATTATAGCTAATTAGATGAAGTGAAAGGGGGAAATAACTGAATATGGGTTTTTTTACCGAATGTGGATTATGGGTACCTACTTTTCTTACTACGTAACTATCATTAAATCCGTTAAACGCGTAATGAAAAATGAATTAGAATAAATTGAAGACGGGTGGTGAGAGGGATCGCCCATTCCCACTACAGAGTTAGGTACTTTCGAAGTATGGCAGAAAGCAGGAAAGTTACATCGTGCTACTTGAAATGAGGAAGTTGTTTTGAACATTTTTAGTTCATCTCGCATGACAATAAAAACTCAAGTTTGTGCAGGTATGTATTCAGCTATGTATTCAACTGAATTAAAACATTACCTAATGGCTCCCATATCTCATCTTCTTTGGGACCTATACTATACAAAAACCTGATTTTTCAATAATTTTTATTCATTTATAGGTATATATCGGGGATGTTCGTATTTGTCGGACGTACCTAGCCCTCTGGCATCCTCGGACGTATTTTAAATTGTGTCTCCTTGAAGAATATAGGTAGTTATTCTGAAATTTTCACGTTTGTTATAAGATCAAATATCGTGAAAAATTTATATTTTCGCTCCAGAGTTGCAGGCTCAAATTTACAATTTATTGGCCCAAAAATTCTAAAAAATCGGTTTTTGGACAATTGGGCATGTGAGGTGTCACAGTCGAAGTATTTTTTAGCGCTGAGACGATTGCAACCACTCATAGATCTCTAAGATTCATAAATAAGTGAGAAAAATCAATTTTTAGGTGAAAATACCCTCTAATTGACCAAATTTAATGTTACCCACAACTTTTCTTTGAAAATCCGCTCTATTAGTTATGTGCATGACTGAGTAGTTTTAAATTTGAACACGTGCACTCTAAATAATATTCATGAATAATGAATTTAATCTTATTTAGAGTTTTTAGTAATTCTTTTGAGGAACAGATATCGTACTGAGGAACGGACATAAAATGAGAAGATTTTCTAGAAAAGGTTGAAGGGGCGGCTCGTTTGACTCATTTCAGTAATTTCATTTTCTAGCGAAAATTACTCTTAATTTTAATAATAACTTTAATCTTTAAAATGATGAGGGGAAACAATTCGCTCAAGGTCATACTGCAAAGGAGAGGGCTAGTGTCCACTACCCATAAGGTACAGGAAGTCACGATCCACTGAACTATAGCGACCCAAAACAGACGAACTATGAAATTACAGGTTCTTCAGTACCTACCTAATGCAACGTCGATGTGCTCGGTGTGTAATTTTCTAACAGCTCCTTCATTCTGGTATAAAAGAAAAAATCCTTAGCAGAGACAAACGAATTCCCAGAACATCAAGTCATCAATTCAGTGAGAAAAAGGTTGGACGGAGGTAATATTCATTTCCTCATCAAGCTTTAGGTGTACAATTGATTACTGGTGTTAACTTCTGAATTGAAATATAAAAAATACAGGTCGAGAGATACCCAGTTATTAATCTTGATCTGGTCTGGTGACTTCAAAAGAATGGTGTTTCTATTTAACAAGCGTTACCTACTCTAAACAAAAATACAAAGGTCAAACCCTGCCACACAAATAAGATATTTAAGACGCATTTTCCCCATCATTATACCGAATATACCTAATGTTATTAACAGTTTTCAGGGGTTATGCTAATAGATCGATAGATGTTAGGCAGTCAAATCCGTAGTAAACCACGTGTTTCAATTTAAACTAGGTGTGGTGAATTCCACCACAGCATTTCAACAACCCTTTTCAGGGCTACCAAAAAGAGGTACTCACGACACAATTACATATAAAAGACGTCGAGTTAGAACTCAGCAAAATAACATATTTCGCCCGAGAGAATATGTGAAATATTCACTCACGAACGAAATATTCACAAATAAGCAACAAGCCAAACACCCACTGCAGGAGAAGGGTTCGTCAGGACAACTCACGAAAGTTGTCTTGAAAACAACAGCCCAAGGAAATGATCAATCGACCTCTACGAAATGCAAGGGCAAGACTGGCAAACCAACTCAGCTATCATATTCACAGATTCTGAGAAAACACTGTGCGAGCCAATAAGGAAACACATGGTGAACTAATGAAATTAAGCGGACCAACCAGGGGGCGGCAGGAGGCGGCCACCTCCCTATAAATACCCCGCACGGAGCCCTCCGTATTCATTCCACCTTCTGCTCTCGCTGACGACTCTTCTCATCTCTCGACGAAGTTTCTACACGCATTCAAGACTCAGAAAGGCATATCTTCCTCTCCTCACAGATTCTCTCGATCTTCTTGGCATCTACGAGTCTAGTCATTGCACTACTCATTGCCCAACGTAGATCTCCAGTAAGGGTCCCACCCGGCACGTTTAAGACTTCGTCTAAAACGTCGCGTCCGCAGGGAGACCTGAGCCGTATCACCCGAATCTCGCAGCCTTCGGCTCTTGATTGCCCGAGGGGTACGCCGGGAAATTGCACAGCTCATACGCTCCAATTTACCGTCCAAGGAAGCCTTTATCAAGGCTCGGAGAGGACCCCGACATCAAGCTGGGAGAGAGCTTTGTCGAGCGAGTCCCTCCTCTACATAAATCCTTCATCCGAACGGAAAGGTATTTTTCTATCGAGTAAACACACTCGGATATCTCGATGGAGCGAAGCCCCTCTTACTTCCTCGGGTTCGAGGGAGAAGAACTTGGCGAGGAGACAGGCGTCGGCCCTGCTCCAGCTCCTTATCCGAAACTCGATTCTCACTCAAAACGTAGTGACAAACTACCCGGGCCAGCTCCGCGCCCAAAGCTCGAATCTCTCGACGAGATCGCAGCTTTACCTAATAAACCCTCAGAAAGTTTGTTAGCTACTCCCGTGCACACGCAAGGGATCGAGGATTCTTTTCAGAATCTCTCGGAAGGTAGTTCTTACGGTTCTACCCATGAATATACTAAATATTCATCTCACGATCGCACCGTCGATCCGAGTGTTAAACACACTCCTATCCTGCATACACCGCACGGACCAAAAGGTACTTTCCAGTACTTCAATCAAACACATTCCGTCCCTCCTACAGATGTAAATCTAGGACCAGAATATTACACAACGGTTCAACACCCGAATACGCATTTCCAAACAGCTCGAACCGAACCTGGCGCCCCTCGCGGCATACCAATGAACGAACCACGAGGTTCAACCACCCAGCAAAATGTCCTTGACAATTTCGCTCACATTTCCTTCGGAAATAATACGGGGACCAACCCGCATAACCAAGATACGGGTACTTTTCACAACGTCCCACTTGGTCTACCTACACCAAGTAGAACATATATAAATCCACTACAAATGGTGACCCCGCCTTTGAACAGGCTAAACACGGAGCAATACGTTCCCTCTTATGAAGCTAGTGGATTTCAGGGAACCACTGCGGGCGTGCGACCCCCGCCGGGCCTCTACGCCCCACATCTCACACTTCAACCCTCTCCACAAAGTGGCTTCAAAGCACTTTTGGAGGAAATAGGTGACTATCAAAAACCTATTTTTCAGAGGAAAAATATTGATCGAGCTCTCGCAGAGTTCGATCAGTACTGCATTCGCAAGCATTTGAGAACACAAAACGAGTGTTTCTCCGCCATTTACAAGTGGGCACCTGAGGAAATGAGAGAAGCTATTGACTCAGCGTATCTCACGGCACCCCACGCACCTTACGACGAGGCTAAGAAACGCCTAACACGAGAATATGGGTTGTCTTTGCAAGACAGACTCCTCGCACTAGAGGATCCATCATCTCTCGCCAAAAAACCCAGCACTAAGTACCATGAAATGTATGCTAAAGCAGTTGGGTACTTTTCGGAGGCATTGATCACACAAAAGTGGATCGAAACTCTGCCAAACGACGCACGGGGTCTCGTCGCAGCACAAGCAAGCACGAGCGCCCGGCTTGACCTGGCCGACACGCTACACGCGTATAAATCAGAAACTCCTTCCCTTAATATTAGGGGAGTCGAGTCAACCAACAAAACAAGCACTTCAAGCCCTAAGAAGTCTGTTACACAAAAAACTGAGTATAAACCTCACAAACCTAACGTCTACATCTGCCGAAACCACACTCGTTTCGGCACAGAGACACGTAAGTGTGCGGATCCGCAGCACTGTGATTGGAAACCAACCGTCTCGAAGTCAAACAAAAAGGCTGCAGCTATTAGCCAGCCAAAACATAAAATAGTTTCGAAGGAAACTACACCGGAACCGGTACCCGAAAGTACCATTCCCACTTCAGACAACGAGTGCTCGGAAAACGAGTAACTGCCAGTGTAGCAGAGCCTATACGCCGGCAGACCAAAGATTTTAAACGGCTCTTTTTCAAGTGTCAACTTCACGGCACCGAATTCCTCATTGACACGGGAGCAGAAGTGAACATTCTGCCCCAAAATATCACTAAAAAGCTGGGTTTGAAGGTTCTCAAAACCAATGTCAAGCTCACAGCTGCAAACGGCGCCCCAATCGAAACATTGGGACGAGCCAACACAACGATCAACATTGGTCTCGGTGACATGTCCACCGATTTCATGATCACAAAAGTCGACCTAGCCATCCTAGGTATTCCCTTCCTTGAGTCCTGGGACATCGGGATCAGGGTCAAACATAAATACATTTATAGACAAAAAATGAAGAGCTATGCCGACCAAACAATAGCAGCTGTCATTCAAGAGAAATTCTCTGACGAACAAATCGAAGCGGCTATTCCTCACTGGGACAACAGCTCAAGCTCAGGGAGCACCCAAATTATTGAGGACAAGAACATAAACTCAATAATCGAAATTTATAAACGGCAAATGGACAAGCTCCAGGGAAAGTGGAAGGAAAACGGGGTTTACCACCGTATAACTACCGAAGGCTCACCTGTACACTTCCGAGCAAGGCCTATGGCGGGTGAAAAAAGATCCCAAGTAAAGAGCACTTTCGAAAAAATGCTCACAGACGGCATAATCGCCCCGTCTGACTCCGAATGGGCTTCACCCCTACACTGCGTGCCGAAAAAAGACGGGACGTGGAGGATCACAGGCGATTATCGTTTCTTGAACGCTAAGACGAAGAAAGACGCCTATCCTCCACCTCACATACGCTCTTTCCAAGCCAATTTGCACAATACACAAATCTACTCGACTATAGATTTAAAATCGGCATACTACCACATCCCGATGCACCCCGATGACGCTCATAAAACAGCCATTATCACCCCTTTTGGCCTGTACGAATTCAAAAAAATGAGCATGGGGTTAGCCGGCGCTGCCCAGACTTGGCAACGCTACATGGACAACGTAATGCGAAAATTCGAATTCGCGTTTGTCTACCTGGATGACATTTTGGTTGCTTCCAAAACCTACAAGGAACATTTGGAACACCTCAAAAAAATTTTTGACAAATTAGGAGAACACGGGCTCCGAGTAGGGTTCGACAAATGCATTTTTGCTCAACCCACCGTCGACTTCCTGGGTTTTACTATCTCAAAACACGGGATAACCCCTAAAAGAGACAAAATAGAAGCCATTGAACAGTTCCCACGACCAATAGACGTACGAAGCCTACGCAGATTCTTGGGAATGTGTGGTTTCTACCGAGCTTGCTCCAGTAAATTCGCACACATGACTCAGCCACTATACGACGCCATTCAATTGAACAAGAAAAATGACAAAACTCCGATTGAATGGACAACAGCAAGGGAAGAAGCTTTCAATAGCTTAAAACAAGCAATGATCAAAGCTACATTGCATAACATAGCACATCCTCACCCTACAGCGGAATGGAGGATAGTGTGCGATGCGTCCGACACTCACATCGGAGCAGCTCTGGAGCAAGAAATAACTAACAAGGATGGCTCAAAGACATACCAACCATTGGGTTTCTTTAGCAAAGAAATTCCTGAACAATGGAAGAATAAAGCCTCCTTTGACAAAGAGATGTTCGCCGCGTATCAAGCTTGCATACACTGGCATAACGACTTGGACGGACGCTCTTTCCACCTATGCTCAGACCATAAGCCACTGCTGGGCACAATGTTGAAGAAAAATGCTCATTTTTCTAAAATGAGACTAAGGTGGTTAACATACATATCACAGATGACAAGTGATATTCGACACATACCCGGAGAACAAAACGTCGTGGCAGACGCGCTCTCCAGACCGTTCGACCCGGTTGAAATTCAAACCAAGTCAATTTCAACTCAGACAGACGAAGGTCCGGCAGGAGCCGAAATTTCGAAAGTAACGGCCGCAGTCGAGTGCAACCTTTTACTCCACGTACTGGAAGCACAAGAGAAATCTCCTCCCACGTCAGAGGACACACGGAAACTTTCAAAAGTTGAGTTTCCACAAGGAGAGCTATGGTGTAACCTAGACTTAGGACACCCCAGGCCTTACATACCGAAAGACATGAGACACGATATAATCAGCCAAATACACAATTTGGGTCACCCAGGTATACACTCTACAGTATACAAGGTGAAACAGAGGTATTTCTGGCACGGACTACGCACAGACGTCTCAAACTGGGTAAGAGCATGTGAAACTTGCCAACGAGCCAAAATCACTCGCTCTGTTAAACTACCGTACACAGAATTCGAAACGGCCACGAAATTCTCTCATGTCCACATAGACATAACCGGGCCATTACCATTGGCAAAAGGACGAAAACAATACCTTCTCATGATGGTCGACAGAGCAACAGGTTGGGTGGAGGCTGTCCCCCTAACTAATATTGAGACATCCTCTATAACTGACGCATTTATTAAAATTTGGGTATCTTCCAAAGGAGTTCCCAAATACATTACCAGCGACCAAGGAGCTCAATTCGAATCAGCTCTGTTTCAATCAATAATGGAGCGTCTAGGGGTAAAACATACCCACACACTACCATACAAACCTTCGACAAACGGCATGGTTTAGCGTAGAAACAGATCGCTGAAAGAAGCGATCAAAGCTCAAAACGAAAATTGGCTCGACGCACTACCTAAAGTACTACTAGCAATGCGTACAGCGGTGGACCCAGCGACGGAAACAACGGCTTTCCAAAAAGTCTACGGGATAGATGTACCCCTTCCAGGGGATATATTCGTTACATCAACGAATATTTCTGAACCAATATTTTTCCGCTCCACCCATATAAAGCATAATAACACCAAATACGCTGTGAATATGCCCAAAAACTTGGATACATGTTCATACGTCTACATAAGAGTGCCGACTCAATTGTCTACATTGCAATGCCCATACACAGGGCCTTTCAAAGTGATAAAACGAGATAAAGTTTCTGTCACAGTGCAAATTGGTGAACAATTTAAAAAAGTTCCCAAACAGCAAATTAAACCAGCTTATACTCTGGATGACAATGAAACGTTGGCACAAAGCACAATTTCGGACAAACAGGAGGACAATCTCCGAAAATCCGCCAGAGGGCGCGTCCCCTCCAACAAATTCGGTGAGAGTTGGATGACCGCGCTCTGCCAGACTGCCCACCCACAACCTACCCACCCCGCAACCAGCCCTCCGCGGCCGCGGGGCCAGCCCTCGCGGGTCTGGTACCCGTCGACAAGGTGCGGATCAGGGGAGACCAAAACCCGACGCCCGTCGCAACCGACGGGGCCGGAGGTCCCCTCCAAGGCGAGGACTGCCGGTTACTCAGCAACCTCCGCCCCAACTGGCAAGGGTCTCGTACGGAGAATTCCGTGTTTCCCTGCCAGTTCTTCCCCGAGCACGTCGTCGTTAGTAACACGACGTCTTGGGGGGGCGCCTGTGGTGAATTCCACCACAGCATTTCAACAACCCTTTTCAGGGCTACCAAAAAGAGGTACTCACGACACAATTACATATAAAAGACGTCGAGTTACAACTCAGCAAAATAACATATTTCGCCCGAGAGAATATGTGAAATATTCACTCACGAACGAAATATTCACAAATAAGCAACAAGCCAAACACCCACTGCAGGAGAAGGGTTCGTCAGGACAACTCACGAAAGTTGTCTTGAAAACAACAGCCCAAGGAAATGATCAATCGACCTCTACGAAATGCAAGGGCAAGACTGGCAAACCAACTCAGCTATCATATTCACAGATTCTGAGAAAACACTGTGCGAGCCAATAAGGAAACACATGGTGAACTAATGAAATTAAGCGGACCAACCAGGGGGCGGCAGGAGGCGGCCACCTCCCTATAAATACCCCGCACGGAGCCCTCCGTATTCATTCCACCTTCTGCTCTCGCTGACGACTCTTCTCATCTCTCGACGAAGTTTCTACACGCATTCAAGACTCAGAAAGGCATATCTTCCTCTCCTCACAGATTCTCTCGATCTTCTTGGCATCTACGAGTCTAGTCATTGCACTACTCATTGCCCAACGTAGATCTCCAGTAAGGGTCCCACCCGGCACGTTTAAGACTTCGTCTAAAACGTCGCGTCCGCAGGGAGACCTGAGCCGTATCACCCGAATCTCGCAGCCTTCGGCTCTTGATTGCCCGAGGGGTACGCCGGGAAATTGCACAGCTCATACGCTCCAATTTACCGTCCAAGGAAGCCTTTATCAAGGCTCGGAGAGGACCCCGACATCAAGCTGGGAGAGAGCTTTGTCGAGCGAGTCCCTCCTCTACCTAAATCCTTCATCCGAACGGAAAGGTATTTTTCTACCGAGTAAACACACTCGGATATCTCGATGGAGCGAAGCCCCTCTTACTTCCTCGGGTTCGAGGGAGAAGAACTTGGCGAGGAGACAGGCGTCGGCCCTGCTCCAGCTCCTTATCCGAAACTCGATTCTCACTCAAAACGTAGTGACAAACTACCCGGGCCAGCTCCGCGCCCAAAGCTCGAACCTCTCGACGAGATCGCAGCTTTACCTAATAAACCCTCAGAAAGTTTGTTAGCTACTCCCGTGCACACGCAAGGGATCGAGGATTCTTTTCAGAATCTCTCGGAAGGTAGTTCTTACGGTTCTACCCATGAATATACTAAATATTCATCTCACGATCGCACCGTCGATCCGAGTGTTAAACACACTCCTATCCTGCATACACCGCACGGACCAAAAGGTACTTTCCAGTACTTCAATCAAACACATTCCGTCCCTCCTACAGATGTAAATCTGAGACCGGAATATTACACAACGGTTCAACACCCGAATACGCATTTCCAAACAGCTCGAACCGAACCTGGCGCCCCTCGCGGCATACCAATGAACGAACCACGAGGTTCAACCACCCAGCAAACTGTCCTTGACAATTTCACTCACATTTCCTTCGGAAATAATACAGGGACCAACCCGCATAACCAAGATACGGGTACTTTTCACAACGTCCCACTTGGTCTACCTACACCAAGTAGAACATATATAAATCCACTACACTAGGTACCTACTTAAAAGTAAAAATTGAACGTAACCAAAACATTTTCAGGGGATGTTAAATTTTTTTCTTGGTCGATGACGAAGGTTCATTATTCAAAATAATAAACCAAAACTGATTAGGTATATCGTTCGATTCTGCCCAGATTGCGAGATCCCCCAAAATGTGGACTTATTTTTATACGGCCCTGTGCTATGAATTTCATTTTGCGCTGAGCTGCAGTAGGTAGTGCAAAAACATAACATGTAAAAGCCTGCAAAAATAGCTGGGTCTATTGATATTTTATGATGAGTTGTGAAAATTTGGTGAACATATGCCGAGTGCAGTTACCATGGATATCAATTACATTTCAATATGGAACTATAGGCTGTAAAGATCGAAACTGATGTTACGTAGGTAATTTGTTAGGCGGGGTTTACACCTGACGGGAACGGGAAAAAACCGTCGTAACGGACGGGGAAAAACCGTCGCAGTGTTCGCGTTACACCTGACGGGCCACTTGCGCGGGCCCGTCGCTCCCACTCTGCATACCTCCATTTTTCAAACAACAAAATTCAAACAAATAACCGAAAAACGCCCGTCCCCGTCGGCGGGCGTCCCCGTCAGGTGTAATACTAGAGATTCATTTCTATGTGTTGGCTACTCCCGGCGGGCCCGCCCCGTCGGACGGGCACCGATCTCCCCGCAACATTCTGCGGGCGAAATTTTCCCCGTCGCGGGGATCGCCCCGCTCTCCGTCAGATGTAAGTCGATACACTTATTTCTTCGTGTTCTCCCAAAATGCGGGCCCGCAGAAAGGCGCGGGCCGGGCCCGCGTCCGTCAGGTGTAACGCGGGGCTAACTGACAATTTAAGTTATCTCTAGTTACTTAACCTTCAACAGACACACATATGGCTGGTGTTCAATGGGTACACGCCGTCACTCAGTCGGGTCACTGATTTTCGTCATTTTTTCCCTGATTGTTACACATTTTGTCATCAATACCAAAGAAATATATATTTCAGAATAGGACTGTTTCATAAATATAAAAAATTCTGAAAAAGCTAACTTTATTTCAGCAATATTGAGTAGTTTGTACTGTATTCTACAATTCTAACAAGAAAGTTCATTAGATCAGTCTATGTTTCTACCAGTCATACTTGATTTTGCTTCCGAGTCTACCTAATTTAGTGGAAGCATTGTTTTCACTTTCGGGAGAAAATGTTTTGGTCTCCAAAATCAAAATTTCCACTCGCATTTTACGTTTTAGATCATAGCTTCATTGAGAAGCTACAGCTAGTAGCTGTAGCTGCTGTCTGCAGCTACTTTGAAGTAGCTTCTAGTTGCCAATCACTTTTTTGACCAAATTACTACAAGAAGTGTGGTTGTACGCTGTAGCTAAGTTACTTTTAATTGAGCTGAGTTACTTTTAATAGCTGTCATTGCAGCTACTCATGTTGCTAGCTACTGCCCAACACTGGAAGGTAGGGAAGCTTTTAACGCTCATGCAAAAGTTCCAAGAAAAGGAGTGGGCAACCTTTATGAATGACACAATTGCAATTTCATCGAATGTATAATTATTATGCACGTTCTCAGGTTTATTCGGATTTCCTGTGGAGTGGCTAGAAAAATGCGATTTGAAGAAAGAGCAAGTGCTGGACGACAATATAGAAAACGACGTCAACTGCCTTCTGACGTATCTGCAGACGACTGACAGAAGAAGCGCCCTCCACCAACTCACGCCTGGCGAAGTTGATTTGGACAAATGTCTGGACTGGTGGGACCAGCTTCCTCCCTCGATCGACCCAGATCCGACAACATCAAGACCACCGATAACAGAGTTGTGTCGGTCACCAGACAGTCATTACTCACAGACGATCTCTCTGTACATCTTAGATGCAGTTCTAATTATTATAGCTTACTTAATTTATAGGTTAATGCAAATACAAAAGAGACACTCTTCAGATACCATCAGTAATTTTCCGTTGGTGTGAAGTATATGTAATGGATTGGAAGACATGTGTAGCATAGGTTGTGCGCTGTAACCTGGCTGGTGGAGATGGAAGTTAAATAACGGAAACGCTTAAAATAACTGGTTATTGGCCAAGAACGGTTAGTTGAAGAACCAGTTACCTGTAAAACCTACGTTATTAGAATAACAACTACTTTACTTCCACACTTCTTTCATGTTATGAAGAGAAACCCTCTACTAACCCAATCTTGGGATCTGAATACCTTGAACATTTTTAAAGATAGGTACCCTCTGTCCAAGCGGATAGGCAATTAACTCTTAATGCCGTAACGCTTTATTCCATCAACAGTTATTTGCCAACTCAACCCTGTTTGATTACCACCTACATAGCTCGTCCTCCCCAATCCCACCAGTATTTGGATTTGTCACGTTTATCACACTCACTATAAACTTATTGGTAAAACGCTGCAAATTATTACACAAAGGTTTATTATTTATGTATTAGACAGCCCTTCTACGTAGATCTCTGGTCCATAATTATTAAACGCCGCTTATAGTATATTTAGTATCGGAACTCGGAGCTTCGGACCTCACAAATGGGTTCAATCCATTACAGCAGCGGAATCTCACAATTTTACGCTTTTTAATATAGTTGATAAACACAGGTAACAATTTATTACCAAGTCATCTTTCCAACACATAAAAGTGTTACCTGTACTGTATATTGATATCATTTAATTGGTCAAATTTCAAAAAATGTGCTGACAAAATCACTGAAAATGGCTAAGAATCGTTAAATTGATATTTTTTAGCATAAGATTGGTCAAATAAAGTTTATCAACTATGAAATAGAACATTCAACAATTTATGTACGAAATTATGCTAAAAACTTGAACTTCATCAAATTTTGTTTTAAAAAATCTATAAAATTGCAAAAAATAGCCTAAAATCCAAAATCTCTTTTTGAATAGAAGAGTATCATTTAGAATACTTTTTTTTCCATAAAATTAATAGCTAACATTTTCTTTTCACTCATAAATCTCCAATTTCTATACAACTTGAAATATACACACAAAAAAGACACTTTTTCACCTATTTTTGGCTCATAGCACCCATGGGTGTGGAGCGATCGAGCTGGCAAGAAGTTAGGACCAACTAGACCCCAAGTGGAGTCTATGTGCGAAAGAACAGATTTTTTAAGTCAATTCTAAGGCCTTTTATGGCCCGGACGGCGAACGGCGGACGGACATTTCAAATTTGGATTCTACGCACCTTGAAACGTAAAGTGACAAAGTTTGAGGGGGGTTATAAAAATTTTTTGCTATACGATCACATAGGCTTATTATTGGAAATAATAAACCAAAATCGGTGACCTTTTACAGACTTTAATTTCTGTGCGAATAGCGTACGTAGTATTCGTAGCGGAATAGTCCAGTAGACCTACCGTAATCATGAGTAGCCTATATAAAATTAGATCTTCATAACTTTTTTATTGATTCTAGCCTACTTATAAAGTACAGAAGTCTAAGACTACTTACAGAATATTAGTAAAATACCATGTTCAAAATATTTGATATTATAGATTCAAAAATCCCAATTGATTCGTATGTTTTGTGAATCCCGGGATTATTTGGTTACCGACGCCATAAAAATCGGTGACTTCTGTATTAAAATCCGTGGCTTTCCGAAATATCCGTGACTTTTCCGGGAATCCGTGACTGTAGACACCCTGCTATACTATAACTCCAACTCACCGCCACGTTACCGGTTCTTAGAACCAGTTATAGTCTCGAAACTGCTAGCGAAGAACGCGTTATGGAAAAATAACGTTTTAGACCATCACCACTTGCCGGTTTCTCTGAAAAGGGCTGCACAGTGGGACTCTTCCCCTATCCAACGTCATAAGCTTCCCATCCTCTTGCTAAGAGCATCTACGCACACCGTCTCGTCCTGGTTAAACGGAAAGAGGGACTATTTGCAAATCTTGATCAATATGCGCGAATTTGATCGTAAGATATGGAGAAACCAGCAAGGTTACAGTGCACTAACTATACCTGAACTGCTCTATACCTTTTAGACAGTAACATTTCAAGAATGACATAAAATACATATGTACTGTCATCAACGTGAGAAGTAACTAATGATTTTCCTCTCACTTCTAGAAGATTAGGACGTTCTAAACAGTTGTTCAGTCTATTCTTGCGTTCTGCAAGGAATGGAGAATACTTCGCGGTCTCTGTGATTCTTCTTATTTATCGAGTAGTGGTTGAAAATAACATGAATTTCCAACTCGTATTGAAGTAAAGGAGTTTCCCTTGACCTAAATAAATAACGCTCTATAATTTGTGCTGTAAAAAGATGTACATTTGATGGCAAGAAAGAAGGCTTCAGTTTATTTTCGGTACTAGTGCATTATAGAGCCAGAAAGTTCAGCAATCGAGATAATCGAAAGATGCGATTATGTCCCGATTCTGCTCCGTTCGAGATTTCGACCTTTTCCCGGACACTGGGCTGAAAAACGGCTATAATAGAGTGATGGTATGTCAGTCATAAAAATAATTTAGTTCCGACTCAAATGTAACAGAGGCCGCTGCTAGTTCAATTCAAAAACTACCTGTAGTAATAAAGGTACATTCATAAGGATTTTTATTAAACATGTAACAGATCGAAGCCAGACAATTTATTGCTGTATGTAGGTTAGTATTCTAATCGAAATCCTATAATTTCGCTCTCTCTCTCCACGCCATTTCTTTGTAACCATGATAATTTCCTGAAAGGTGAGGACAAGACAAACTGTTATGATGTGAATTATTCACATGCGTTTGTTGTTAAGAATATAGCGCTTGTAAAATGTCAAATTGTTTACAAAGATTAGAACATTACTGCGGCCACAAATAGTATGGACATCATTTTTCCAACCAGCTGAACCGTTGACTTGCGTAGACATTCAATTCTATTAATCCAGACACCCATCTGAAGGTTTGTGAATTTTGCCTTGGGGGTTTACATTTCGACTACCTACGGTTAGGTTAATCCATTACCTATTAGAGACTTGGTAAAGGAGTTTACCGTCGCCCATTTCACTAGCTACAGCTGGAATCAACGTAGATCAGCAGGAAGTTTGATGCCCAGACTCATTATTATACCTACTTGGCTGGTTCCAAGTTTGATATTATTTATGTACCCATGTACTTATTAGGTTTTAGAGAATATGTTTTAAAATAAATAAAGACTGACAAACGAATTTCAATTAATGAAATACCTACAAATTTCTAGTTCTACTGTTTTCCTCGACACTGGAATCTTAATCACATTTTTGCCAGGTTCTTAACGACATTCAGTAGGTGTCACATTTTTTGATACATCGTTACCAATGGGTACGTTGAGAATATGCCAGTAGGCAGGTATCGTAATTTAGGTGCAAGAACATTTCAGTATTCTACTCTACTCAAAACTAACAACCTTAATTTGTTTGTATATTCATCATTAGGTAATTCGCCAAAAAAAATTAAGGAGTTACAAACATTAAATTATTGAACTATAGACTAAGTTATATACTATACCTATAGACTAAGTTACCAATGATAACAAATGATGGAGTTCACTTTTCACAAGCTTGATTTTAGCCTCATTAATAATTCGGACTGCAGCACCTGAAGGGTGCTTACATTGAATTCGCACAACATTTGGAATGACACTGTTAAAAATACACTGTTGATTGAACCAAATGTTCCTTTCCTCGACAACTATACGTATTTTAAGTTTGATAAACCCTCGACTAGCAGAACTGATAGGAACTAAATCACACGCGACGAAGTTGTTGAAACCCATTTCAAAACGGAAGTTAGTGAAAAAACGTTGTCTATTTCCACGAAAAATAAAGAGTTACAATGTTAAATCGCCACGGTTAGGCCATCATCAGTAACAAACAATAACTGAAGACACATTAGAAAGGCCACAGCTTTTATAGTCACAGGTGAAGGGAGATTGAATCCCATTGGTCAAGAGAAAGGAATTCAAGGGTAACAAATCAAAGCAAAATTCAATGCTGTATCAAAGTCATGATAAGTGCTAGTCTTCACGCTTATTTTCCAACATGTATAAATTTAACTAGGTGCACAGATGGATCGTGAGCCCAACATCCTCACTTATGGTTAAGTTACACAAATACCATGACCTTCCAGGTAGAGATCCATACTGTACAACTGTGTGCTGAAGAGATGACAAGCAACTCAATGGTGATAGGATATACATCTTATCCGACAGTCATGCTGCCCTAAAGGCCATCACTGTAAGTTCGAAGCTGGTCTGGGAGTGTTCGATTGCCCTCAAAAGAGTGGCACAGAACAACCAGGTCACCCTCCTCAGAATTCCTGGCCATGTGGGTAAAGCTGCTAATCGTCTTGCCAAAAGAAGTGCAGAGTCCCTGCTTACAGGACCAGAACTGATTTATGGAACCACCAAAAGCTGTTTACCGAATGTGGTTAACAATTGGGAGAGGAAAAAATGCAAACAATACTGGCAAGGCCTCTCAAGCCTGAGACAGGCCAGACTATTTCCTACGTTCTCAATGAAGAAGGCGACTGAATGGCCCTATTTTGAAATCATTTGAAAAGAATTGGCAAACTCAATGGATCCTTGAAAACGATGAAATTATGTTTTTTTACCCGCTTTTTGTCGGAAAAGGGGTATAACCGCCATCAGCACGGTGGCACCTGGGGGTGGGGATGCATTGTCTTTGCGTTTCAGAGGATGTAGAACACGATTACAATAGTCATTCATTTTCAGATTTATATATATATACTTGGCGCTTCGCGCCTCGCCGGGTGGCTTCGCCCCCCCTGGACCCCCCTAATCTATACTCGGCGCTTCGCCGGATCTATTTTCTACTGCGCAGAAAACGAGGATAATTTGCTATGCAATTCTTAGCCTGAATCAACTTAGTTTTGGAATGTAGCCAGGTACGTAAGGAGAGGGAAATTGGTAGCTTGAAATGTGAACATTTATCACATAAATCAAGCGCTTTCCAACGAGTGGCGAACGATTTTTGTGCGATGAAAACTGCGGAAGTTTCATTCCCTTAACAACGGCTGGGTTGTACGTGAAAAACACTGAAATTGTGACACAATCTATAGCAACTACTCGGTTGTACGTGAAAATCATCTTTAATTTCGTTTGGGACGTTACAAAAAAAATTATTGGGGGTCGGCCTAAGAATTGCATAGCAATTAATATATATATATATATATATATATATATATATATATATATATATATATATATATATATATGGACCAAATTTTGAGCTCACTACTCCTCCAAAACTGCTTGTCCGATTTGGACCAAATTTTGATATATGTAGTATCCACGTCGGAACTTGTGCCTCGCTGACTTTGGTGAAGATTAGCTGACCACGAGCCTTAACCTTTTCGATGCTACTCCCGAGAATACGCAGGCTTCTCGAGACTGCTGCGGTGTGCTATGCACGAATATATTCGTGCTCGCTCCCCCGACCTACCAGTTGCGTTCATAAGTCTTTTTTTCACCAGTATCCCTACTGGGAGCAGCACTGCATGGATCCAACGATGTTTGTTGCCATCTTATCTGCATGATAACATTCGGTTTGTTTTGATTTCCCTGGCATTCAAAAAAAAAAAGTGAACTCACGATGTCACACCCTGTTTACACTGATCAGGAACTATTGAATATTCTCGAAAATAGTGATGACGAAGATGAATTATTTCGTGGTTTGTTTTCTGATGGTTCAACCATGAATGGTACCCCTTCGATGTTACCTGTTTGCCGACGTCCCGATGATTCCAGCAGCGATTCTGTTGATGACAGCCGAACAAGTAAGGGACTATACCAACATGGGATAATTCGATAATTCCGAACCAAATATTTTTTTTCACAATTTCATGGACAATAGAAATGGGGGTCTGGCCAGCAACATCAATGATCAATCAATCAGATTGACCAAATCGCATGTTTCTCATAAAAAAGTATTTAGCACAGAGAACCTGAATGAGTGTAGAAGCATACTGATAGCCACAGCCGCCTGTCTCAGCTAGGCGCAGCAGCTAAAAGGTTAATATCAATCATAATGATGACAAACGTGCTCAAATTTTTCCTATTTACGGTAGGTCGTCGAAATTCGATAGGGAGCCTCTCTGGGACAAGAGTCGAGCAAAGTGAGGAGCGCCATCCTGATCAGCTGAGTGAGCTAAAATCTCTCCTGTTCACCCTAAGACGTTGAAAATTGATAGGGAGCCTCTCTAGGATAACAAGAGACGAATGACCTAACAGGCTCCATCCTGATCAGCTGAGTGTGCTAAAAGTTATGTCGTCTGTCTGATTACAACGATATTTGATAGGGAGCCTCTCTAGGACATCAAGGGACGAATGAAATGACAGGCTCCACCCAGAGCTCCAGCTGATCGATTCGAAAAGTTGGTTTTGCACTCAAACTGCGTGTTTTTGTAACATTTTTCTATCACATCGAGTTTAAAACTTATTAGCAATTAGGTTTTGATCTTATTTATTACACATATACTATCCAAAACAAAGATTCATAACGTGTTTTGACAAAGTCTGATAACCGAAGAACTAATTTCACATTCACTGCGTTAGTTCGTGTGGTTTTATTCTCTTCATTCTTCTTAGCAGATTGCCTACATCAAGTATATGGATAGCTTCGATGTTGACATGGCCTCTTAATCGCTCTTAATGGGTGATGACAATTTTCTTGATGGTTTCATCAATAGTTTCCACTTTTAGATCAAGACGAAGTCTTCATTCTGAATGTAACAAGGTGCATTAACTATGCTCTTGAGCACACCATTTTGAAAAGTCTGGATTAGTTCCTGAATGCTCTGAGCTGTACAGCCCCACAGCTGCGTTCCGTAAGTCCATGCTGGCTTTAGGACTTGGTTGTACAGGGTTAGTTTGTTTTTAACGGACAATTTTGATCACCTTCCCATTAACCAGGACATTTTTCTGAGTTTGAGAATCAGTTTGGTTTTTTCTTCTTTACGCGCTATTTCCATCACAAATTTGCATCTAACGTCATCCCAGATATTTCGCTTCATTGCCATTAACGTGAACTGGCAGGTTGCTGATTTGAAGGTTCGTTCAACATGCACCGACTTTGCCTCATTCATTTTTATTCTCCATTTGGCAGTCCATTTGGATTTGTGAAATAGATCGATTGATCTTATGAATAGAAGTGTCGATATTTTCTCCTACAGGTATCATCTGCAAAAGTGGCGGTTGTATTTCCACTGATTTCAGGTAGACCACTGGTGTAGAGTAGGCAGTGGAAATTTTGAAATCATTTGAAGAAAATTGTGAAACTTTCAATGGATACCTGCCGGTTCAGTGAAACGGAAACAGAGGATACCAAACACGTCATGTGCAACTGTGGCTCGGTAGATTTAGCTATAATATCTTTGGAAACGATCAAATTATCTCTTGATTCCCAAGGTGGCATAATTATATGTGGAGCGCCCAAGTTTTGGTGTAATGGGGATATGTCCCTAACCATATTCAACAAATAAATTAGTTCCTCTACTGGTTTATGACCTTATTGAAAAACAGACCCTAGGTTTCATTTATCAGGAAAGTCTGAAGATGCAAAACATTGAGTAGGTAAGTAGTATTAAAGACTCTTTCGTGTCCAACGCTTAATACGATAGCCCCATGGAGTGGTGTAATGCATCGGATTCCAATGAAATGCTCTGAGGTAAATAAAAGTAATATGAGCTCATCATATCAATATAATTGCATTATGAATACTCTTTTACACATTGTAGAATATGCAGTAGACCAATTGATGATCCCTAAATACACGCAGATATAATTATTAGGTAGGTACCTATTTTAATAAATACTTAACTATAATGACTATGTAAACCTCAGTCGCCTCTTGATAAAGTTTTACGCGGTCCCAGGTAAGTAGCTATTTCATTTAAGAACAGCGTTTTATAAGAAATTTAACGGCACTTGATGAAAAATAACTCTTTTCATGGAAAAATTGAATATTTTGTTTTCCTTTTTTATCCGAGCAACTAGGTAGAAGGTTATGACAAAAATATGGATAGGCTGCGTTTTTATGTCGGTGTATTCACACGGATATTCGCACCACCATAAAATTAAATGCATGAGCCCATGTTCCATAACTTAGTGACTCTTTTTCTCATGGCAATCCTTAGGATCGATAAACATAAAATATAAAGTAGCTGAATATGCGACATAATTAAAAAAAATACTCGTATGAAAATTTGCGAAAATCTAACTACAAGCCCACTTTTACAATCGTCAAGAGAAATGGTTAGGCGGTACATCATTAGAAAATGTATCAAAAGGACTGTACGATCAAATTCAAAACCTATCAATGATGCATCAAAACAATAGAAACAGCGACCAAGGAACATTTATGAAAATAACACAAAATAACATCCGTTCATCAATATTATATCCAACTCCCTTGATATTTTACAAGCTAACATCATCACAAGCCATTTTTCATTACAATGTACAATAAATAAGATAATAAATTTTACAAACTTGAAATACAACATGGAATACTTTTTTTAATTAAAATAAGTTTCATACAAAACAACGAGTATAGTAGATTTGTTATCAATTATGGGTTTTCTTTATTTTTATTTTTTCTCATTCCACCATAATGTTCAATATTGTCTTTTTAATATCAGCAGATTCGGAATTTCCTCACGATTTAAAGTTTGGTGTCTAGTTGTAGAAAAAGCTTAAAACAGCATTGTCTGTAATTGATTGGTTTTCGTTGCATTGTGTGGGGACATCACAAGTATTATTAGTATCTTTATAATACAGGGTAGGATGATCATTATAATTTTAAGCAATAATGCTGCGATCCAGGAAGTTTCACGGTTGATTTTTATCGGTACAAGGGGTAAACATCAGTTACTCCGTTTGAAAAAACAATCAAACTTGACTCTTACGTCTATGCTAACCATGTATTCCTACTGCCATAACCTCGCCGGGTAGGGAAGTAGGTCAAAATGGAGAATCCTCTTGAGTCAAGAGATGCTCGCACGAGATCGCAGCGATGGGCGAAGCCTCCTCGTCAGGCAAAGGTGGGGTGTTAGGCAGTTCAGGACTTGAGCAGACAGCAGGAGTCCCATATTCAACGCCAGTGTCGTACGATTTGCAAGTGATGTCCAATGTCATCAGGCTTGCAAGATCATGAACGGGCTCTGTCTCACATCTACGAAAAAACACCAGGAAGTAATAGATGAAATTAATACAACACTGCTTGAACTTTATGATGGATAAGAGTAGTTCCTCCTTTTCGATTCATGAATACGCTGCACCTGGGGATATGCCTGACAGTTTATACAACCTTACCAACCTCTCTGACTGGGTGTAGCAGGTTAACCCTTCAGTACTCGCGTCGGGTCCCTGATGACCCGGTCAACTTTCAAGTTCTAATTTCAACGTCTTCCTATCGGTTTTTGCCCCCGTCCCTCCTTGTATTCTCCTAGCTCCTGGAAATGATAAGTTCAGTCACCTTTCGAACTTTGAACAGGGCACACGTTACCCACAATCATTAATCTGACCCGACACGAGTGGTAGGTAACGTCCGTAGTTTTTACCAGGTGTTGACCCGAGGCGAGTACAACCGTAGCTCACCTCATTTGAACTAGGTAATTCATTTTTCATTAAATTTCCTCACGTTTATAAAGTCTATCCCGGTATTTGCTACGAATGAAGATATTAGCAAGTATCATATTTTACCAAACTGGGTTTTTGTTTTATATTGAGCGAAATTCAGCGCGAGCTGACATGTTTTCTATTGATTTTCACCTACAACCAATGCGTTGCTAGGGAAGTGTAACTCCCTTAGTTTTCATAGCAGGAGAATCGTTCGCCACTTTTTGGAATGCCCTCATTTTATGAAACACCGCATGATCCCTAAGCCGCTGTAGTGTGAAGGAAAGCTGATTTATTATTCTACGATATAAACTAGTATCGCTAAATGAGCATGATGCGAAAAGAAGGCACTAGTACATTGTAGGTACTATTGAGTTGTAGGTACTTGTAATCAGTAAGTACTAGACAATACATGGCTATAAAGCTGATTTCTATGGTATTTAATCTCTGAAGCTGAAATTTGAAACGAGGCCTACGTATATAAGACAGGTAGAACATAATTTCATGCGGAACCACCATAATCTACTGAAATTGAGCCCGTAAGCTATAGAGCCTCTATACCTCTACTAATACTTTACTGAAAAATTACGTTTGGAAATAGATATACCTAACCCAAGACAATATTATTTGCACAAAAGCTAAGTGCTTTGAAGTTCCTAACTGGCTGTTCGATTTATTTTGTATTCGTAATAATGTGAAAGATATACTTATAAGTAAAAGATAGGCTTACTTTAGGGACTTGTTTTGCTATTATAAATCATATTATTCTTTATGTTGGAGGAATTCATTTGTAAACTAGATGTAGGGGTTCAATATTTTAATTGACTCGTCTTCGAATAATCTTCTGGTGGTTCTCGGCATTAAATTGAAAATAGGTAAACTTGGAGAACTGGCAAAATCGAGCGACTTTTTCTGATCAAAGAAAAAATTATTATTGAAATACTTATGTGAAGTTTTGTATTTTTTTATCAAAGATTATCGATTCCTGTGGCTTGAAATGTGTTTGCTTTATTATTTTACTCTTTTATTAATTTATTTTTCGATAATTTTCATTACGGGTCACCAGTAACCCGACGCGAGTACTAACGTGAATGGACACCACGCGAGTTCTGAAGGGGGAGGAATTACTCTCTTCCATCACCTCTAGTCATTACATGGTAGCAGAAAGTGGTTTTGAGCCTCGCCCCCGCCCAACCTCTATAATTTATTGAATGTCCTGGCGCCCCTAACCCCCCCCCCCCCATTAGGCAAATGGGGAAAAACCCATAAAATTAGAAACTAAAAATCATACCCCTGCCACGCCTATTTGGAGCCCCCTTCCACTCCGCCACCCCCTACACTCTGCCCCCCTACCCCCTGCTTATTGAAAGCTCAGGGAGTGTGATTGATAGGAGTAGTTTCTCCTCGATTATTGAATATGCTGCAACTGGGGATATGCCTGACGGTTTATACAACCAACAGGACAACCTCTGGGTGTAGCAGGTTAATTGCCTCTCAACTTTGAAGGAGGAATTACTCACTTCCATCACCTCTCGTTGTTACAACTTATACAATAAAAGAAACAGCCATGCCAACCAGTTGAAAATTGAGACCTGCACAGCTGAATAATACTTTGTAACACTCACGCACACTGTTTTTTCCAAAAATCCTCTCAAAGGTGAAGTGGGCACACACCATTAAATTGAAAAACAAACAGATACATTTTTAAAAAACGCTGCAAATTATTTCACAAAGGTTTATTATTTTTTCAATTGAGTATGATCGTAGTTTTAGTTGGCTAGCGTACGTCATAAGGTCCGTCCAGACTCCTCGGCGTGTCCTACTTCAAGTTGCCACAACCTATACTTCTATAATTATATACGCATGTTTATATTTCTCGATTTGAGCTCCTATCTATTCAAATAGTTATTGCCTTAATAATATCATTATCTAAGTACGTACGAAAAGTCGAGAGGATATGTTATTAAATATGCGTAGGAAAAGCTTTGGTATTAACACACAAATATGACCTTGAAAAAAAACATATATTCATGCCTCGAAGGAACGCCGTACCCACCCACAAGGTGCCGCGGCGCCTCCTCTCACTCCACCCCCCGCTCTCCCCCCTCACCACCCACCGTGACCCCCTGCCAAGCGTGCCAGGCGTGCGTGCGTGCGTAAGTCTAACAAAGCCTTGAAATGACACTTTTTCGCCCGTTTTTGGCCCATAGCATCTATGCGAGTAAAGCGATCGGGATGGTTAAACGTTAGGACCAACTAGACCCCAAATGGAGTCTATGTGCGAAAGGACGGGTTTTTTAAGTCAATTCTTAGGCCTTTTATGGCCCGGACGGCGGACGGCGAACGGCGGACGGCGAACGGCGGACGGACATTTCAAATTTGGATTCTATGCACCTTGAAACGTAAAGTGACAAAGTTTGAGGGGGGGTTATAAAAATTTTTTGCTACACGATCACATAGGCTTATTATTGGAAATAATAAACCAAAAGTGAGGAGGACGCCCAGGTTTACCCAACGCTGGCTCTAGGGATGAAGGAAGTTGCTGGAGGAGGAGGAAGAGAGGATGAAAGGAAGTGCCTCATAAAATGACCACCAGTTGAGGTGAGCATGGTGGCGTTACCACAGAGCACACCAGCTGAAATGCCCAAATAGAATAACTCTGTGACACTTTTCCCACACCACACCCAGCGCCATGACACGGTCACGGCTATTGATGTTTTGTTTACCACTCCCTTTAGTTCAGATATCCCTTGCGGTAGATAATTTCTATCATATTTACTGGTCTTTGCCCACCAGGTCTGCTCCCTAACCATGCTGCCACAGAAAACCTGGACATCCAGAATTAAGGCAAACCCATCGTGCTTGATGGCAGCAATATCCTTAACCCTACCCACCAACCACAGTTATCCTACCCCAGCAACCACACACACACACTTTCAAAATGGATTTGGTTTCAGGGTGTTCTGGAAGGGAGTTCCATTTGGTTATTTTTTGTCATGGTTGAGAGGTGACATCATCTCACCCATACAGAAATAACAGGAATCCTCAACTGAATGACATCCTAAAAACAGTTGACGTAGATTCTGAGGGCACTTGTGCGTTTATTCATGGTCAGCGTAATATTTCCCATAACAATAGTTATAAAATTTACTTATAAATTTGTACCAGCTGCAATGAACAACTCAGCTATTAGAATCTCAAAAAGCTATAAAAATGATTCATTTTCATTTTTACAATCATATAATAATAAAGATGTTGAAATTCAGGGATATTTTAGAAAGTTCCAAAACGGATTTTAATCAAGAAAATGTTCAAGAATTTAAAATTCTGCATTTGTGGAGTCCTAGCGATGGCTTAGTTTCTTTAAAAATTCACTTAAGGAGCCTGTCCAAAAGTATACGGTTTCAGGCCTTCTAAAGTGGCCACCTACTGATGAAGAATGTCCCTTACCGTAGTCTTCTCGTATGTACGTAATCTTGAGGGTCTGAACCAATGGGATCGAACGAGGTCCCAGCAACGCTGTCTAATCCTCGGTCCAGCGAGTAGCTTAACGGAGGATTTCTCTCGTCCCTTCGAATGCGGCTCCACTCCCTGCAACAGCATTATAAAGGTAAGTTGGTGGAAGCAATAAGAGAATGCACAACTTGAAATGATTCGATATTATAAAAACTCATTCAAAGGCATATGATTGAATGCATCAACTGCAATTAAATTGTACTAAACAAAATATTTTGTTCTTTCCCTTCGAAAAGAAGTATAAACAGCCTGAATAATCACGGGAAACTGAAACACAGTTTAATGGGATCCTGAACACAATTATTTATTGTGAAAAAATACGAGGTAAAAAATTGACAGCGGGTGTAGAACGGGGAAACATTAACATTAGACTGACTCTTATTCTCCTTCGTCGCCCACCGGACGCGCAGGGCGCTAGTGATCAAGTGCAGTGCTTACGAAATATGAACTACACAGCATAATTGCAATTGACTTAATTTAATTTCACAAATTTACGGGAGTTCGGATCACTTTATCGATCAGAGATATTCGGGATTAAATTGTGAAACATTATTGTTCATTGTTCCATTCAAATATATAACAGGTATGAGGATTGATTTAAAGCTATGCTAGCGCTAACTCGCGGATTCAAAGAACTAAGCTCCATGGGAAGTCGACTTTATTTCTAGGCGGGAATTACGAATTTGGTTACGGCCAAACACAGCCGTTTTGGAGACAGGAGCAGAATGGAAAGGTGAGTTGTACAATAGTTCACTAATCTCTTGAACTCTTAGAGTAGCAACAACCTTCGTAAAACTTAATGAATAACATAACTTACTCGTTTTGCTTGTTGCTGAGGGACATAAGTGCGACTAGATTATTAAGCGTAGGGCGAAGGTCAGTCGTAGTGAGCCCACATGTCCATCGCAGCTGAGCAATGTTTTTGTTGAGTAGGAATACACCATAATCGAACGGAAGCTTTTCCTTCCCTCGAGAGTACAAAGGGAACCTTGGAAGGGAACAAATGAGATAAAATATAGACATTTTAGTCAGTGAACGAAGATGGCATTATGGAACATTATTTTCCGCAGGCGTGTAGGTTAAGCATCAAACTCCTAAAAACTTACTCTCTATCTTTGTCGGGAATGGTGTCAATGATGTGGTCCACAATTTTAGATCGAGATCCAAAATGGAGAATAGGGTAGCGAGTGGGGATGTTGAGAAAGTAGGCCATCATTTGGACAAGATGGGCGACGAACCCTAGAGCAACTGACACCATCAATTCGTCTTTTCCATCAAAGTCTTCGGAGTTGGGAAGGTGAACATCTCGGATGGTGAACCTTCCGTCTGACAACTGTAATACAATCAGAACAGCATAGTATATAAAAGGTAAGAACCCATAAAAGGCGCTATAATGAAGTTTATTGGGTGCCGGTTCAATGTGTGCTCTACACAGCCTTCCGCATTCTACCGCCTGCTGGCTGGAGTCGAGGTGCGCTCTACAGATCTTGCTCTACATTGATAAGAAAGGGCTGAAGCAAGGGAGTGATTGCCGATATTTTTATGTATTGGCACGAGACCAGGCCACATTGCTGACAATGTTAGAAAGAGAATGCAGGTCTGGTTCCCAAATCCATTCCGACGAGTGGGCAGCGTACAGGTGCTTGACTTCGCAAGGCTTCGTCCATAAAACAGTGAACCATCAAGAAGCATACGTCGACCATTCATCAGGAGCTCATACTCAGGCTGTCGAGCGATCTTGGCTAGATGCAAAAATTAAAATTTTGAAAAAAATGCGAGGGGTTCCAATTCACCATTTTCAGTCCCACCTGGACGACTACTGCTGGAGGCTGTACAGAAAGGAGAAACCCGACCTGTTCCTAGCTTTCCTGGAGGACATTAGGAGCACGTATTGTACTTAAGGTAAGGCAATTTTCATTTTATCATTTAATAATGATTAACAGGACGTTTCCATTTGTTTTTGTCACGTCTCGAGCGTCACGTCACGGTGAGGTTTTCTATTGATTTTCACGTACAACCAATGCGTTACTAGGGAAGTGTAAATTCCTTAGTTTTCATAGCAGGAAAATCGTTAGCCACTTTTTGGAATGCTCTCATTTTATCACAGCATCTCATAATCCCTAAGCCTCTGTAGTGTCAAGGAAAGCTGATTTATTAGGCTCAGTCATAAACTAATATTGCTAAGTAACCATAATGAACCAATAATGTGTAAAATTAATCATTATTAAATGATCTGACTTTACAACCGTAGGTCTACCGTCCGTTTATTTTCTCTAACATGTGAAGGTGGTAGAGCACACACTGAACCAGATTGAGACCGCCCGTCGTCGGTACAGTGCACACTGAACTAGATGGAGACTCGGAGAGCTAACATTGAACCGGCACCGTTTATTGTACCTAATACCACCAGAATACAATCATGCTAACACCGTCTTAACAAAACCTTCAGAATAAGTCGAAATAAATATCCTTACCTCCTTTATTGGGTAGATGTAAGAAAGCTCCGAAATTAGTTTCTTTTGCCTGTAGTCAAGAAGGGCATTTTTGTGTCGAAGATGAGACTTGATTTCCATCAATTGTCTCCGAAGTTCCTGTATCCGTTCAACATCTTTTTGAAGGATTTGTTGTTTTTCTCGCAGTTGAGATCCTATGATGCATATAAATTTAAATTTAAAACTTGGTGAAATACGAATCAATTCCGTAATTTTGAAAGTCCTTCCTAAGCAGTTACAGTGAACTAGTTTAAATCAGAATATTGACTATGAACATGATCGCATAACTGGCAGTGATGGAATTCCATACCTCTTTCCTTATTTTCATCCCTAAGGGCATCTCTTTTCTTGCTGATCATCTGAACTGCAATTTTTTCCTTCTCCTTTTCTTCTCCAAGTAGCTGAAGCCGAAATTTGACCTGCTCTATGCGCCGTTTGACGGCCAAGATTTGTTGAGGATTAACTTTAGGGTTTCTGAAAAGCCGTCCAAGAACTTTGCTCCCTCCTTTTCTTACATCAGCATCAACGTAGCAACCTGTAGATATTTGCTCTCTCAGGAGTTCCGTATGGACAGTTTGCTTTTTTATTGTAAGCTGAAGAGCCTGTAAGCTGCAATTTAATAATTGGATCAATAAGTAAATTGCTAGAAAACGAAACAGATCTATGACCAAACCATTAGTTGCCTAATGAGTGAAACCATCATAGTTTGACGAGACCTAGTGGTGAGAATAAGTGTTTTTATCCAGAGCAAATGGAAAGACTTTTTCCCGTCAGATAGGTAAGTTGGAAATGGCTTTTACAATCAAATTGATAAATTATAATACAAAAGTGATATAGGATGATATTAAAATAACGTACAATAGATTATGAGAGCAAGTTATAACAGGACGAAGAACAGCAATCCATTGTAAAGAAGGTCATGACGTCACCTGATTTCTTTCTTTCTTTATTATCCTGGTGTTCAAATTGTCCAACATTTTGGCGAATTTTATTGTGATGTTTGCCTAAACTCCGTTTGGGAAACTTCGTTATTCCAAACTCGGTATAATCGAGTGATGGGTTGGTGAAAGACGCCAAGGTTTGATCCTCGAGATTATTTTTAATGGAGTTTGGCCCTTTTCCGTTAAATAAGTTGTTGGTGAAAGTGTCCCTTAGAGAGAGATCATTAGAACTGGATAGTTTAGAAAGCGATCAATGTATTAAGCAATAATTTATGTCAATAAAAGACTTGGATGCAGACTTCCAGTTAAGTGACTGGGACAACCCCACCCTGCCCTATTAATAACTACCAACTTTTAAAATTTAAGGGTTGATCCGAGGATTCCAATGGGATTATACACGTATACACTACACCACAGAAAAATAGAAGAAATATACTTTACCTCAAAAGTCTAGGAATAGAGTAGGAGGGTTTGACGACTGTTGAGCTGAGCTGCACCGTGAGTGTGCGAGGAGTAGTAGGAGCTGGTTCTTTGAAGCAATGGGGGCCTGTGAAGTAACCTCCATGCATGTGAAAAACGATTGAGTTCGGACCAAGGGCCGAAGGGTCTGTACCAAGGAGACGGTTCCCAAGGTAGACCAAACCGCTAAAATACACTCCCCAAACAGTCAGCACCTCATCCGATTCACCACCGCTATCTGCCCACAGCCGAATGACAACACCTGAAGAAGACATAATTCCACTGTTCAAAACAATTGTACACAAATTAAACAGCCGTAACTTTTTAAATCAATCAACAAATATATTCGCCAACATACAAAAACATAGCATATTGCAAACGTCAAAAAAATCAGAAAACAGGAGAAACAAAAGAGCGAGAATAGAGTAAAAATAAAAAACATGGTAGGTAAACGTTATATATGTCTATCCATATGTCTATTGCATGTCCTTTATAGCACCAGGGATCTCCTAAAAATTATAAGGTGCTTTTTCAATAAGCCAGGCTTTCAAGTGTTTTCAAAAATCCGTTTTGGGTAGCTTCCTTACATGGGGTGGCAGCAGATTGAAAATCCTTACACCATTCGAATCAGGATTCTTCATTTTTGTCACTGCGAGACGGTGCTTGGGAACCTGAAGCAGATCACGCTGGCGGGTGCAGTAGCCATGCGTATCACCCTGGTTGGCAAGGTTCGCAGAGTAGGTGCTCATGCAGTCAAGAAGGGCAAGGGCATATAGGGCAGACAGAGTCAGCGAACCAAGGGGGCGGAAGAGTGGCCAACAAGAGGTCCTGAGGGCAGATCCTGACCGAGTCCGAATGGCTGCTTTTTGTTGCCTGAAAGCTCCGATGATGCTAGACGAATTTCCCTATAAAATCACTCCATAATTGCAGCGAGACTCAAAGAGTGCATGATATACAGATATCAGTACTGGGCGAGAGATTGCATAAAACAGACGCCGTATGAGGTGCACAACACCCGCCAGGGCCCCAGTCAGGATCCGCAGATGATGATTCCAGGTAAAGGCGGAGTCCAGCTGGAATCCCAGAATTGAAGCCGTACACCTGTCCCGGACTCTAGCGCAAAAACCTAAAGTTTGTGTTTTATCAGCGTTTAGTTTCAATAAGTTTACTGAGCACCATTCAACTACGAGGCCCTTGACAATGGACGATGCCCTCTCAAAGGCCTCCTGATTCTCTGCACAAATGAGGGCTGTTACGTCATCAGCATAATTAACTATCTCAATATAGTGCAGCAATGCACTTAGGGAATGACCCAGACACAAAGGACAGTAGGCCATTGGTGAAAACAATGAACGCCAATGGCCTCAGAATAGATCCCTGTCTGAAACCAGATGACAGACCCCGCTTGAAGCAAACACGTGTGATTACATCACGATACAGGTATTCAACTTTTTTTTCTTATTTCAACAGGTTTTGTGTTTCCTAATCAAATATTTATCGTGATGTTTGCACTTCACTACTTCTTGAATGATTTTAATTTTGTGTCTGTTTCCCAGTCTAATGCAGTCCAAAGATTAATTACGTTTTGGCAGGGGTAGATGAAGGGGACATGTGAAAGATCATCTACAAAACCACAAAAACGCCTGCAAGTTGGAGGGGCGAACAGCTTCCTCACTTATTGTACATGTACGTACAGAATTAGTTAAAGGACGAATTTCGAATCAAAATGGCAGAATGCAAAATAGAGCAGTAATACAAGAGTTACTTACTAATGCGAGAAATAGGGTTATACTTCTAGTTGCCAGTGCACACACCCTACCATCAAAATAACATCATTAGTCATCTAAGGTATACATTGAACCAACTAAGTGCTAACCATCAAAATCTTTAACCATTTTATCGAAATCGGTCAATTAGTCTCAGAGTTTGATCTCTAACAACCAACTTCAGGTTCACTCAAGCGCAATGGTTAAAGTAACCAATCGCAACGAAATTAATTGGATACCATCTCAACCGAATACCAAGTACCACTAGAAGGGGACCAAGTACCTTCCGAATTTGAACGAAATCGGACTTCTTATTGTTGAGATTGAGCTAAGTGAGTCTAGCGATTCGAAATTGAAATTACCGTTAAAGACCTTGACTAATGAAGGCCCTAGTTCGAACATTGGATACCGGAAGGATAGAGAGCTGAATTTAGCGCCAGAATGCAGAATTCCGTGTTGTTAAATTCAGAGATGGATACTACATAAATTTTGTCGAAAAAGCGTGATACTGTGGCCTGAATTTCAAAGGAGCAAGGCCTGGATGCAAAATCCCTAAATTTGGATATCTTTAAACCCGGAGCACGGAACCCTGTGGGAATAAGGTAGTTTGTGAGGAATGAACAAGTCAGAAGGTAGGCTTTATAATGATGATTGTCAGCCCAGCCGGCTGCGTGTATACTGTGGTTTACCTACAAGGGGACACCATTCATGTGTAGTGATGTTTTTTCGGCTCTATGTGGGTCTTGTCAGTTTATAAGTTAACATATTGGTAAGTAATGCCTGTATTATAGGGACGTCCCTATGAATGGATTTTGAACAATTTTGGTGAGAGTTAAAACAAGAGAAAAACAAAAATCATGACTTCTCGGAGTTACACTTCCCCCCATTAATCCCCTCCACCAATAGCAAATTTCCATCATAGAAATGTCTGCATGAAACTCGAAACTCCTGACATATTTTCCTAAACTAGACCAAGTTCATGATTGAACAAAAAATGAACACAAAAATCCGACGAGAATAGTTAAAACATCATGATTTATTATTATTCCCCCCCCCCATCCCCCCCTTCAATAAAGGAATTTGAAACGCCTAAATATATGATCCAAACTAGACCGAATTCATAGTTTAACAAAAAAATAATCACGAAAATCAGACAAGAATTGTTAAAACTCCATGGATCAATTCCAATAGGCGTCCCCTTACTAACGAAGCCTTGACTATAAGACGTAGCTTCAGAGGGACGTCCTAAAAACTAGGTATAGTAAAAGTCGAGCCACAATAGGACTGATGAAGGATCTTGAAATATCGTTGTTTCGGGAAATTCACGTTTGCTCGTGCACTCAAGCTAATATTCATCCGACGGCAATGGAATTGATAGGAGATATTCTAGGGGTTAACCCGCCTAATGCCTGAAAATTTCTCTCTGAAATTTCGTTTTCGGAGGTCTCAGAGATTTTGTCGACTTCTCGCGAAATTTTGATAGTTGCTTCCTAGGCTACTAACAGTATCAGAAACAACGTTTTCTCTTCCCTTCATATATACATAATGTCAGACCATGTAACATTATTTACCA
Source organism: Adelphocoris suturalis (assembly GCA_030762985.1). Lineage (NCBI taxonomy): Eukaryota > Metazoa > Arthropoda > Insecta > Hemiptera > Miridae > Adelphocoris > Adelphocoris suturalis. Next base: position 121,754,317 of record CM061042.1, read on the forward strand.
AATGCATTTCGATTCTTTAGGATTGATCAAGATTCAAGAAATAAGCAAATAATATAATATTAAGAATAATAAAAATAAAATAGAACGCACAAAATCAATAACTACGGTACATAGCGGATTAAGTTACATTACCAGCAGCAGCCCCGTAGTGAACGTCTATATCAATTTCAGACCATTTAGGGTTTTCGCTTTCCAACTTTTCACTAGTATAAAGGGGAGAGGACATGGCTGAAAGATGAAGAGTGTAGTAGTACAATGTTCTTCCCTTTCTTTTCCCATTTGCATCATCATTATGAATGTTGTAAGCAATCACTTGTACCAGGTTCCGGAGGCGTTGCTGAAAACAAGAGAAATTAAAAATGGATCATAACGCTAATGGCATGGTAATGAGATGGTACCCAACCCACTAATTTATTCATTTATTTATTAACTGCTAGTGCCAATTACAAAAAAATTCAAGAATATATTACATAATGGAGATTAAGTTATTTGAAATAAGACATAATTTACGATAAAAGATTAACGAAAATAATATGGTACATGAACTAGTATAAATACAATATTATAAATGACAGAATTGGAATATTTGACAATGGATTTAAGAAAGTAAATTGTTGGGTGGCACATGAGTTTAGGTTTAGAGCAAAATGGATGATAAATGGTTGGTATTTCAAATAAGACAGGGAGACGTTGAAAAAGTCGACTTTGTGACAAGAGCTTAGAAAAACATTGGTTTCACGAGGTAGGCTACAGAGGGGACGATTGTATAAATAATTTACGGCGGAAAATGGGACAGAAAACAGAGAATTGGAGCGTGTGGCATATTGAGGCACATTAATATTAACAAGGGCTAATAAAGAAGGGCAGTCCAAGCTGTTGATTAGAAGCTTGTGGAGAAATACGATGTCAGCCACAACTCGTCTGTCCTCCAGAGGAGAAACACGGTATTCCAAGCCTAACCTGGAAAAATCGAGGTTTTCGGGAGGTAAACACAGCTTGTACCCCAGATACCTCAGGAAGCGACGCTGGGCACTTTCCAATTGCATTTTGTACACACTATAGTAAGGAGACCACACAACTGAGCCATACTCAAGGATGGGTAAAACAAGGGCTTTGTATATATAACAGCACTATAGCTTTGGGGTTAGAAATATGTCGGGTATTGTGCTTGAGAAACCCCAACGCACGGAGAGCCCTAGATGTGATTGAATCAATACGTTCTGAAAAGTAACGATAGGTTCTGGTCTGCATCGCCTGTTGCCACTTCTCGAACATAGATGACTGTATGAAAATCAACTTAATGGCCAGTGGATTATTAAGTCCCATAAGGTTTTGAAGGTGGGACGGTAAGGCCGGAATAGGCAGCGTATCTTCATTTGGCGTCAGCTCGGCCTCAAAGTCATTGAATTCCCCAGAGGAGGAAGCCGTGGCTGTGGGGGAAGAGGACCCTGAAGACGACGTTGCTGATGATGAGGAGGACCTGAAGTCTCCGTTTCGGCCTCTCGTCAGGGTGTCATCGATGGCGCCTCAAAGGACAGTGCCTCGAACGCTTGTGTCATCTCTTGACCCGTCTCCTGTCGAACCCACAAGAGCCAGACAGGTTAGGGTTGTGTTTCAAAATTATGTCAGAGATTGATCGAGGCATCCGCTTACGTACTTGTTTGCTCGAAGTACCACCCAGGAGGCTTGAGTCCGGTAACGTGGAAGAATTTTCGCTCTGAAGAGACGAACTACCCGGATTACCGACACAGATCAGAATCTAGCGGATCCTCCAGCACGAGGCTTATCCTACTTGACTCAGTGTTTTGAACGATTGCGATCCGAATTCATTGATACACGATGTTAAAAATGTCATCAAATCACACCAACAGCAAAACGATACTGAGAGGAAAAAATTAAAACAGATATTGAAACGAAAATATGAAAGTAAAACTGAAAAAAGCGGGAGCGAAACAAGAAGCGCAGAGGTGAACAAACACAGTGACAAGAATTTCCACATCCTACAAAATGGCGGAGTGTGGGGAGGCACCAACATAGGAGAGCGTAAACTCTGGTGGCTATGCAAAAAATCCGAGTTCCGATGTGAAACATGCCACTGCATGAGTAAACAATCTTCTAAGAAGACCATACTATAATGTTGGCTGTTATGTCCTACCCACCCCCCATATTGGCCTCTAAAGGGTAAGTAACCTACTTTTTTTCTGTAAAATATAATCTTTTGATTTGCCTGGATTTTTGAAAATGAATTTCCTGTGTGAGGATACGAGGGGTCGGCAGATCGGGGCTTCGGCTGGGTTCGCACAGTTCGGCCTCAAAAAGTTAAGTTCCTGCATTACTAAATATTCCTGCACTCAGGCACCGGGCGGATGGACTGAAGAACCGGACACTAGATACACAACATGTCCAGTTGTGCGCGCCCCTGCCGACCTGAATTTGAACTAGCGCCAACTAGCAATGGAAATAAGCTCCCTTATGGGTGTTCTATGATTATTCATAGTTGCAGAAGTCCTCAGTGGTGTAGCAGATAGCGTATCAGACATTTAGAATGAAGGACCCGAGTTCGATCCCACACTTGAAACTAAATTTTTTTGCATTCGAATTCAACCTCCGAAACATATTTTTAAACGTCATTACTTATTATAAATGTTTTAAACCATACTTTAAAACGACATTTTGATCTATTCGTCCAACTAATCTGTATTTTACTAAGGGATTGACTGCTTCATGTTATGTATTTTTGAGATGCAAGCATCCAGACCAGCAAACTACACAAATCATTTTGATCTATTTGTCCAACTAATCTATATTTTAGGAGCGGACATAGATTAATAAAAAACGAGGCGCCATTTCATTCAACGGAACCTATTCGGGCGACAAAGCCGGTTTCACATGGAGCGGTATGAGCGTAACAACCGGAAAGACGGAAGGCCGGAAAACCCAGTGGAGGGGGCGGCAGAATGCGGCAGGGTGTTCACATGAAGCGGCACCTCGCTAAACGGAATCATATCCTTCCTACTGAAACCCTCTCTGATCTGAAACCTCTATTTGCGCTTATCAACATTCCTGTCCAATGAGCTTGACCAATGCTCGACGGAACGCGGCAACAGTATACAAATAGTAACCGCCCATTCCGGCAACATGGCAGCCACCATCCTCAACTGTTGTCCCAACAGCCAATCACATTGCGTTCCGTCTTTCCATCTCCGGACATACCGCTCCATGTGAAATCGGCTTAAGACTTTGGTGGAACGTAGTTAAAATTCAGCTCGGTAGGGGCGCGCATAGCGGGACATGTTGTGTATAAAACGTCAAGTGACTGAAGATCCTACTTTCCCCATTCGGTTCACTCAGCCAACAGCCGTGTTCAGCTGGATGTTGCTCAACAGTTGTTTGATTTAACTACGGTCGGCCTATGGCTATGTACTTATAGACCATGAACTGAAACTTGTGTTGACAACTGTCCAACCGTGGTCGTCAAGCTGGAACTAATCTACATAGTAAATTGAGTTTCCTAAATTTTACTGCTAGGTAAATCAGGATCATTTCGGAGAAGGTAATCGTAATAAAGGCCCACAGTCCGGCTCCTTTTACAGGCCTCTTGTGATCGCTCCACCGCTCTCGGAGGTATGTACACAAGTATGGATATATCCTAGTTTTGTTCTACTATGCAGTAAACCCCAACTTACAACTAAATAGTATTTCAAATCAGACTTACTTGTTGCGTAACAAGCGGGACCCAATCATTCCACCTCAAAATGCCTCTTTGTGACACTGTAGACATGGTTGGTAACTAAATGGGCCGAGGAACGTTCATATCAGAGAACATAGGAAGCAAAACTGATATTTACTTGAGCTAATATCAATTGATGTTAATTATTTTCATAGTTTCGTATTCAAACATAAAAAAAAGAAAATATTATAATACCTAAGTACTCCATCAAAGTTTTAAATGCGGAAAACCAGGCCAGACAAGTTACATATCACGTTCTTGGAAAGCAATGAGCTACAACATTTATCCATAAGGTATTATCGTTCTGAATTATTGTATTCAATTGCAAGAGAACATAATTACCAAATAACTAAGAAAATAACTGTGACACAATTTACTTTCGAAGAAAAAAATATGACACGAACAGAAATTCGGTTATTATAACGTCAAGTTATGTTGCTGTTGGTTGATTGTAGCATTCATGCCCATCCATAAGTGCAATAGCAAACACAAAAATGTTACTCAGTGGAGGGTGCATCTTTTCCGAAACAATTTATGAATTTATTCCCATTTCAGAGCGAGTTGCAACCTAATGGAGTCATTATGCATGTTCAACCTTATTCACTGAGCTAATTTGATATGCACATGTAAAAATTTACACATAGTTTAGGTTTAAGTATCGTGCGTATGTATATCAAAGATAAATATATATCTTCGCTCAGCAGGGTTAGATGCTATCATGGAACCTTGTCTTCTAGGTCCATGAGTTGGCGTGACTCAAAACTATTTTGAACTAGCTGGTTCACCCGTGCGTTGCACAGATTGACTTGAATACACACAAGCCCTCCCTCACCTATCACATTTTGGGACACCCCTATGGATCTGATTCAAAAAGTCCTTACTTGAAGCATAAATTACCTATCAGCACTTCAGGGATCAGTAGCCAAACTTCCTTCACCTCACTTCTGATGCACTTTTCCTTTTCTCTCTTAATTTTTCCTTACTTCCTTCTCTCTTCCTAATTGTATCCTCTCCCTTTCTTATTTTTTAAAAAAGTTTGTAATTGTGTTTATTTCGAGCAATCAATCCATTTTTAATGTTAATTATCTGTGCATATAACTAGAGGGGTCTTTATCCTACATCTGTGTTAAGATCAATCAATAAATAAATAAATTGAAATTAGGACCAAACAAATGAGATCAACCCCACTCTCTCTCCATTTCATGTAGCCTGTGATTTAAGTTAGAATAATCCAAACACATATGACCAATCAGATCCCCAGTTCGTTCAATAGTGTCCAAGATACCCCATTTTACCCCTTGCCCCTCCCCTAAAACACCTCCTCTGGTTCAAATTTCAAAAACTTCAACTAGCCTATAATCTAATAAAATCTATTCATAGCCAATAAAAATCTAATCTAGCCTATAAAATCTATTTGTAGGTCGTTTCTGGTATGATAACTCGACGCCTAGGATGGGATAAACTTTCAATTTCGGCTGCATACTCGGTAAACTTGAGCCGAATTGGAGAAAAACCTTCGTAGGAACTCCATGAATTTTTCTCATTTGAAAATAGTAGGCGTGGAAAGAAATGGAAACAACAATTAAAACTACTCAGCCAGATAACCAATGATACTTACCTATTTTAGTTTTCGATTAGAAAATGTCTTGTATACATACTGTGGTGAAATCCACCCCCTCTTGTCAACAGCCCTTTTCAGGGCTACCAAAAAGAGGTAGGCACACCACAAAAATATTTATAAGACGTCGAATTATAACTCCGTCAAACAAAATATTTCACCAGAGAGAAAATACTAAATTCTCTCCCAAAAGTGAAATATTAAAGAATAACACGCAAGGCGACCTCCCCAAACATTTACTGGGCGAGAGAGATGCGACAAACAGCTCGAAACAAGTCGCCTTGAATGAGAACACGCAAGGCAACCTCCCCAAACATTTACTGGGCGAGAGAGATGCGACAAACATCTCGAAACAGGTCGTAAAACTCAAGGCCGTTCAACCACCCCCGGGGACCCCGTCAAAGCAACGGACGCAGGGAAACCACCTCGAAAAACCAACTCAGCTATCATATGCACAGATACTGGGAAAACACTGTGCGAACCAATGAGATTGCACAGCCGAATTTATGAAATTAAGCGGACCAACCAGGAGGCGGCAGGAGACGGCCACCTCCCTATAAATACCCCGCTGGGAGCCCTCCGAAATTCATTCCACTCTCCGCTCTCGACGACGACACCTCCGAAGTACGAAGAATTCTACACGCTCTACGCTGACGAACCTTCTGCATTGCGAGTTCATCTCAAGAACGGCTTCCTACTGCTTTCTACAAGCCAGACCTTCTCTCCACACAGATTTCGCATTGGCATCTACGAGTCCAGTGATTATTCATCCTGCTCATTGCCCAACGTAGTTCTTCTGTTAGGACGCCACCCGGTACTTCTATCGATATTCTCTTTAGACAGTACGCCCGAGGGACGTTCCGAGCCGTGTCACCCGGACTACCTAGCCTTAAGCTCGTAGTCGACCGCTGGGGCGCGCCGGTAAATTACTCAGCTCCTACGCTCTAATTTACCGTCTACGGAAGTCTTTTTCAAGACTGCGAGGTAGGACCCTGCCGTCTGAGCATTGGAAAGACGCTCCGGCAAGCGAGTCCACTTCCAAAACCCTCTATTTTTCACACATAGAGGCATCGAAACGAGCCAAAAACTCGATCATTTCGATGGAACGTCAGCCTTCTTACTTCCCCTTACAAGGGAAGGAGGAAGGCGGCAAGGCCGGGCCGAGTGACCAACGTAGTGCGCCCTACCGGCCACACGGTGAGTCCGCTGAACCAAACATCAGTGCAAGGCGCGACCCTCACGTCCGGATCGCCTTCTCGCCCGACGTATTCGTTCGAGAAACTTTCGAACAAGACTCACCTACACAAAAGATCGAGCAAACCTTTCAGACTCGCTCTGAAGCCGATCTTTATGATTCGACCAAGCTGTCCGATTACCCACGATATCCGACGCAGGCTTACACGGTCGATCCGAGTGTCAAATACACTCCAAATGTACAAAAAGCAGAGGATACTTTTCAGTACCTCAACCAAGCTCAGTATATTCCCCTTTCAGATGTAAATCTAAGGCCGGAATATTACAAAACGGCTCAGTACGAAACTGATCGAACCCAGCACTTGGTACACGAGCCTAGCGCTCCGCGCGGCTGCGACACGGACTATCCACCCTTCCGGCCCGCGAAATCAGTTGACCTTGGCGGTTCCGCCCGCATTCCTCGCGGGGGTGGCCTAGAAACCAACCCGCATAACCGGGATATAAATGTCCGACTTGGTCTACCAACGTCAAGTCAAACCTATATAAATCCACTACAAATGGTGACCCCGCCTTTGAACAGGCTCAACACGGAGCATTTCGTTCCCTCTTATGAAGCTAGTGGATTTCAGGGAACCACTGCGGGCGTGCGACCCCCGCCGGGCCTCTACGCCCCACATCTCACGCAACATCCCTCTACACAAGGTGGTTTTCAAGCACTTTTAGAGGAGATGGGAGATTATCAAAAACCAGTCTTCCAAAAGAAGAATATTGATCGTGCACTCGCCGAGTTCGATCAATACTGCGTGAGAAAACACATGAGAACGCAAAACGAATGCTTCTCAGCTATATACAAGTGGGTACCAGAAGAAATGAGGGAAGCTATCGACTCAGCTTACCTCACGGCGCCCCACGCACCCTACGAAGAGGCCAAACAGCGCCTCCTACGAGAATATGGGTTGTCTTTACAGGACAGGCTCCTCGCACTCGAGGACCCCACATCTCTCGCCAAAAAACCCAGCACCAAGTACCACGAGATGTACTCGAAAGCTGTTGGGTACTTTTCGGAAGCTCTAATCACTCAAAAGTGGATTGAGACTCTTCCCATCGAAGCACGAGGTATGGTCGCAGCTCAGCCTACCACGACCTCCCGGCTCGACCTAGCTGATACGCTACACGCGTACAGAGCAGAGAATACTTCTCTGAACATACGAGGAGTTGAATCTACTCCGAAACCCATAAATACTGGTTTCAAAAAGGCCCTCTCGAAACAAGCTGATTTCAAACCCCAACCAGTGGAGAGTAAGCCTCACAAACCGATGGCCTACGTCTGTCGAAACCACGTACGTTTCGGTAACGAAACTCGCAAATGTGCAGACCCAGAACACTGCACTTGGAAGACAAACACTGCTTCCAAAACTAGCAAAAAGGCTGCGACTATAAGCCAGCCTAAAACCCGGGTTTCTACCGAAAATACTCAACAGTCGGTACAAGAAAGTACCATTCCAACCTCCGACACAGAGAGTTCGGAAAACGAATAACTGCCAGCGTATCTGAGCCTATACGCCGGCAGTCTACTGAGTATAAAAGGCTTTTCTTCAAGTGCAAACTGAATGGCACTGAATTTCTCATTGACACGGGAGCAGAAGTGAACATTCTGCCCCACAATGTCACAAAAAAATTGGGCTTGAAAATTCTCAAGTCCAACGTTAAGCTCACAGCAGCTAACGGAGCCCCTATAGATACACTAGGGCGAGCTGACACAACAATTAACATCGGCCTCGGGGACATGACCACCGAGTTTATGATCACGAAAGTTGATCTAGCGATCCTAGGTATCCCATTCCTCGAATCTTGGGATATCGGAATACGGGTCAAACACAAGTACATTTATAAAGATAAAATGAAGTGCTATGCCGATCAAAAAATAGCTGCAGTCATGAACAAAAAGTTCACTGACGAACAAATTGCAGCTACTATCCCTCACCGTGACAATACACCTCAACCAGAGGACGTGCAAATCACGGAGGACGAAAACATTCGCTCTATCATTAACAAATACAATGATAAAATGAGCAAAATTCATGGTAAATGGAAGAACAACGGGGTTTACCACCGTATAACCACGGAAGGAACCCCAGTACACTTCCGAGCGAGACCCATGGCAGGAGAAAAACGGGCTCAAGTCAAAAAGACTTTTGACGAAATGCTTTCAGAAGGCATAATTGCACCATCGGATTCCGAATGGGCATCTCCGTTACACTGTGTGCCAAAAAAAGACGGGTCATGGAGAATCACCGGCGATTACCGTTTCCTCAACGCGAAAACGAAGAAAGACGCCTACCCTCCTCCTCACATTCGCTCGTTCCAAGCGAATTTACATGATACGCAAATCTATTCAACAATAGATTTAAAATCAGCGTATTATCATATCCCGATGCACCCAGATGACGCTCATAAAACTGCGATTATTACACCTTTCGGTCTTTATGAGTTTAAGAAAATGAGCATGGGTTTGGCCGGAGCGGCTCAAACATGGCAAAGATACATGGACAGCATCATGCGAAAATTTGATTTCGCATTTGTATATCTAGATGACATCCTGGTGGCTTCGAAGAATTATAACGAACACATGAACCACCTCAGACAAATTTTTGACAAACTAGGGGAACACGGACTTCGAGTAGGTTTTGATAAATGCATTTTTTCGAAACCTACCGTCGATTTCCTAGGTTCAACACAGACGGACGAGGGTCCACCCATAGCCGAAATTTCGAAAATTACGGCTGCAATAGAATGCAATCTTCTACTGCACATTTCAAATTCACAAACTCGTTCTCCCCCTACCGCGGAGGACAAATCGAAACTCACACGAGTTGAATTCTCTCAAGGAGAAATTTGGTGTAACCTAGACCTAGGACACCCTAGACCTTATATTCCAAACGAAATAAGGGAAGAAATAATAAGCCAAATTCACAATTTGGGACACCCAGGTATACACTCTACAGTGTATAAAGTTAAACAACGATATTTTTGGCACGGACTACGTGCAGATGTCGCAAACTGGGTCCGAGCGTGCGAAACTTGCCAACGAGCAAAAATCACGCGCTCCGTGAAGCTCCCTTACTCCGAATTTGAAACGGCAAACAAATTTTCACACGTACACGTGGATATTACCGGACCCTTACCTTTAGCAAAAGGAGGGAAACGTTACATTTTGATGATGGTTGATAGAGCAACGGGTTGGCTAGAGGCTGTCCCTCTTAAGGGTAGTTTGCATATTTTTCGACCAAAAAATCGAAAATTTAAAAAAAATTGTTTCTACTAATTCATTATATTTGGAATTGAATGCAAAAATAATTTTTAAAATTGAACAACCAGAAGTTATTGAAAAATATTGACGAAGATGGGTCGGAGCGCCGCGCCGTGCTGCTCTAGTGGAGGGCCCGACCATAGGCTGGGTCGTCTGCCTCCTCCTAAGGAATAATAGGAACTTTGAAAACAACAAAACCAGAAAACAAAACAAGCTGAAGGCTATCAAAAGGTTTATTTTCCATTTCTTCTTCTTGTTCTTCATTGTTAGGGTTCTAACCAAAGAGCTTATAATAGGATAGAGAGGACAGGTCGTGGAGGAGGAAGAAGCCACTTGAGACTCTGCCATGTTAGGGACTGAAACTAGGTAGCCAATCAAAGAGCTTATAATATGATGGAGAGGACAGGTCGTGGAGGGAAAGAAGCCACTTGAGACTCCGCAATGTTAGGGATTGAAACCAGGTAGCCAATGAAATAACGATAACGATGAAATGAGGTTTTATAACAGTGTTGGAGGTTACGATTGTAGGCTCCACCCCTTCGAGAAAACTGGCTTCATGAGCTCCCACAGTTTAACAGACACATGCCCTCTCTATCCTATTATAAGCTCTTTGGTTCTAACAACTCAAGCAAGATCTAGGGGGAAGTAGGAACTCATTTGAGTTGACGTCACGAAATGAACACCGATGATTTCAGAAAATCGTGTTTCCTGAAAAATCTCGTTTTTTGAGGCTTCTGTACCTTTTTCTCCGAAACCGTTGAACTTATCGCAACAATTTTTTTTTAAATTGTGCGTGAATAAATGCTACAAACGCTGTGCCAAGGATTTTCTATAATTTTACTCACAGTATCAGGTAGGTTGATCTATTTTTCGAAATTTTACGGCTAAATTCTACTTTTCTTGTTACAGCATCCCTATTTTTGTGTTGTTGTCATAACGGAGTTTCCTTGGCACAAACTGTCAAGGACAGTATCCTTGACAAGAGAAAAAAAAAATTGAGGCGATAAATTGAGTAGGGCCGGAGATATAGGTACATGAAGCTGACTAAATTACTGGGGGATTTCATCAGGCCGGAAAAAATGCAAACTACCCTTAACAACATCGAAACAACCACAATCACAAATGCCTTTATCAATATTTGGGTAGCTTCAAAGGGCGTACCTAAATACATCACAAGTGATCAGGGCACCCAATTTGAATCGGATCTGTTCAATTCCATTATGGAACGTCTCGGAGTAAAACATACTCACACGTTACCATACAAACCATCAACAAACGGTATGGTAGAACGCAGAAACAGATCTTTGAAAGAAGCTCTCAAAGCTCAAAACGAAAATTGGCTCGATGCACTTCCCAAAGTTCTACTCGCCATGCGTACGGCAGTAGACCCGGCGACTGAAACTACGCCTTTCCAAAAAGTTTACGGGATTGACGTACCACTCCCAGGAGACATTTTCGTAACTTCTACGAACCTTTCGGAACCTCTTTTCTTCCGACCTACGCATATTAAACATAATAACACGAAATATGCCGTAAACATGCCCAAAAATTTGGATACATGTACTCATGTCTATATCAGAGTGCCCACACAGCTCACCTCTCTCCAATGTCCTTACACGGGACCGTTCAAAGTAGTTAAAAGAGATAAGTTTTCGGTTACAGTGCAAATTGGCGAACATACAAAAAAAGTTCCCAAACAGCAAATCAAGCCAGCTTATACTCTACACTCGGAAGAAGCTGTATCGCAAGGACAAGCTGTGTCACAAAATCAGACAGAAAGTAAAGAAAAAACTCCCCGAAAATCTGCCAGAAAGCACGTTCCCTCTACCAAATTCGACGAGAGGTGGGTAACGGCGCTCGAAACACCCCAGCCGGCGTCGTCGTTATTAACACGACGTCTTGGGAGGGCCCCTGTGGTGAAATCCACCCCCTCTTGTCAACAGCCCTTTTCAGGGCTACCAAAAAGAGGTAGGCACACCACAAAAATATTTATAAGACGTCGAATTATAACTCCGTCAAACAAAATATTTCACCAGAGAGAAAATACTAAATTCTCTCCCAAAAGTGAAATATTAAAGAATAACACGCAAGGCGACCTCCCCAAACATTTACTGGGCGAGAGAGATGCGACAAACAGCTCGAAACAAGTCGCCTTGAATGAGAACACGCAAGGCAACCTCCCCAAACATTTACTGGGCGAGAGAGATGCGACAAACATCTCGAAACAGGTCGTAAAACTCAAGGCCGTTCAACCACCCCCGGGGACCCCGTCAAAGCAACGGACGCAGGGAAACCACCTCGAAAAACCAACTCAGCTATCATATGCACAGATACTGGGAAAACACTGTGCGAACCAATGAGATTGCACAGCCGAATTTATGAAATTAAGCGGACCAACCAGGAGGCGGCAGGAGACGGCCACCTCCCTATAAATACCCCGCTGGGAGCCCTCCGAAATTCATTCCACTCTCCGCTCTCGACGACGACACCTCCGAAGTACGAAGAATTCTACACGCTCTACGCTGACGAACCTTCTGCATTGCGAGTTCATCTCAAGAACGGCTTCCTACTGCTTTCTACAAGCCAGACCTTCTCTCCACACAGATTTCGCATTGGCATCTACGAGTCCAGTGATTATTCATCCTGCTCATTGCCCAACGTAGTTCTTCTGTTAGGACGCCACCCGGTACTTCTATCGATATTCTCTTTAGACAGTACGCCCGAGGGACGTTCCGAGCCGTGTCACCCGGACTACCTAGCCTTAAGCTCGTAGTCGACCGCTGGGGCGCGCCGGTAAATTACTCAGCTCCTACGCTCTAATTTACCGTCTACGGAAGTCTTTTTCAAGACTGCGAGGTAGGACCCTGCCGTCTGAGCATTGGAAAGACGCTCCGGCAAGCGAGTCCACTTCCAAAACCCTCTATTTTTCACACATAGAGGCATCGAAACGAGCCAAAAACTCGATCATTTCGATGGAACGTCAGCCTTCTTACTTCCCCTTACAAGGGAAGGAGGAAGGCGGCAAGGCCGGGCCGAGTGACCAACGTAGTGCGCCCTACCGGCCACACGGTGAGTCCGCTGAACCAAACATCAGTGCAAGGCGCGACCCTCACGTCCGGATCGCCTTCTCGCCCGACGTATTCGTTCGAGAAACTTTCGAACAAGACTCACCTACACAAAAGATCGAGCAAACCTTTCAGACTCGCTCTGAAGCCGATCTTTATGATTCGACCAAGCTGTCCGATTACCCACGATATCCGACGCAGGCTTACACGGTCGATCCGAGTGTCAAATACACTCCAAATGTACAAAAAGCAGAGGATACTTTTCAGTACCTCAACCAAGCTCAGTATATTCCCCTTTCAGATGTAAATCTAAGGCCGGAATATTACAAAACGGCTCAGTACGAAACTGATCGAACCCAGCACTTGGTACACGAGCCTAGCGCTCCGCGCGGCTGCGACACGGACTATCCACCCTTCCGGCCCGCGAAATCAGTTGACCTTGGCGGCTCCGCCCGCATTCCTCGCGGGGGTGGCCTAGAAACCAACCCGCATAACCGGGATATAAATGTCCGACTTGGTCTACCAACGTCAAGTCAAACCTATATAAATCCACTACACTTACAATTGCATTCCTTCACAACAGCCATCAGATGTGGTAGAATTCTCCATTCTCGATGTTGAAAGCCACCACAGAACCACGACTGAAACGGAGATAATCGACCAAAAAGGTCTACCGTAGAAGTTGGTAACTTTGGCCACTTTTTGCTATTTTTCATTGATTTTACCATGCCAAGTTAGTTCTTGAATTATGAAAAAAATAATTTAGATAGCCTCACATCTCAGGTTTCAAATGCCGCTAGAGTTGACATTTTAACTCCAATTCAGTTGGTTTTTTTAAAACTCAAATGTTGGCCGAAGTTACTAGAACTGTGCCACTAACTTTGGCCACCAATTTAAACTTGGGGAAAAATTATGTTAACAGTATCCTACACTAATTTTGGCCATGGTTTAACACGATCAATGTGGATGGCATTGATTGATGCCATTTCATGCTCGCACGGAGGCGGATGGCATCGATCGATGCCATCTCTGAAGGGTGAGTTCCCCGCCTTTGATGGTGAAGTGGAGGGGAGCGGGGAAAAGTGGGGAGGTGATTGGCCTTTCATTCCCTTCTTTATGAACTAGGCAGCCTGCTAGGTCAGTTCGTTTTAGAAGACTATGTCACTCTGCCGTTGGAAAAGTCTTGTAAGCCAAATTCTAAATAAACTACTTAAGTGTTTATTATTTTGCAATTATTTCGCATTGGTATTTATTTAAACATCAACCAACGCTAAATATAGCTTCTATTTGAATTTTTAGCTGAAGAAAACAAATAAAATGTAACCTAACCAACTGAAAAACGCAAGGCAGCCTAAAAAACCTTCTACCTACCTGTGATGAAGGATGGTCTTCTTATGTTGTCTATGTAATTTTTTTTTCATCTATTACTAGTATAAAACTTATATTCAAGTTTTCATTTTGCAAGGGATCGTTGAAAAATGGAGCGTGCAAAGAGGACACCTGAGCCTGCATGACATGTCAGTAGTGCTGGTTGCCTAGAATTCTATCCTCATCACCACCTTCAAATAATGGACTTCGAGACGGAATTCTTTCACAGAAAAAAATCCATTGGAAGTGGGGACTCAGAAAAACGACTGCGCATTGAATGTGTTAAGTAGGAATTAAAAAATATTTTTGTCGCTTTCCTTGGGAATTGAAAGAATGTACCTACTTACAAACGTAGTATAAAACAGCCTTTATTGAACAGTAAAATTTAAATAACATATAAAATAAGGAAGTTGGTATTGCCTACGTTATCGCGAGGTTCTGAAAATAGTTCTTGATAGAACCAGTAGTATTGATAGTATTTATCTACCACAATCAACTGCTTCTCGAGCCCGTTGTATTATCTTATCCCCATTCTAACAGAAAGAACATCAGCTCGGCGAGAAATGAGATTTTTCACCCAAAACTTCCCTGGACGATTTTTAGTGATTTTAGGAATCACTCTGCCCTGGCTGTCCAAACACCCCTTCACAATATTGCGGATGTCCCGGCGGTAGTCAGTGGGAAACCCCATTCCGGGCATTTCAAAACACCAACAATAAAGTTTTCATCTTCATAAGGAATCAACAAAGGGCAATCGACCTTACGGGGATGCAAATTTTTCAGTTTATGGATACACTGAGGCTTCACAAATTGAGATCATGCCACTTTGAACTTCTTTGACTGCATTTTCGAGGTAAATAACATGGGAGAAGACATGGCCGAAGTTTGTTACCCTTTGTATACAAGATTTTTAACATTATTGTCCAGCAGAATGAGTTGGTCTGAGACCAAACAAAATTAGCTGCATGTGTTGAGGACAGATACTAGAACAAAATATATAACAAACTTGGCTGTAATGTCTAGTTATTTACATACAGCAGTTTGTTTGTTAAATTAGGGTTGTTTCCACAGCTGAACCGAACAGGTTTAGGTCAAGTTGCACAGTGAGGAAGGAGTAAAAAAAGAATGTCAACAATCGGGAATGGGGTCAGAACTAATGAAACGCCTCTATCGCCGAGCTTTCGAAAAATATATTTCCGATTTCAGAACCTGTGATAGTATATTTTTGTTAAATAGTTTGTTCCTGCCATATATATATATATATATATATATATATATATATATATATATATATATATATATTAAAAATATATTTAAATATATATATAAATATACATATATTTATTCGTTTAAGCCTGTGCCTAATTATAATGATATGTTTTGTTGAACTATAATAATAGCTTTTATTTACTGAGTAGTTGTTGATAGCTGGTGCTCATTTTCATATTACCTCAAATAGCTTGGATTATTCTTCTTTTGGTTTTCCTTCTTCCGTTATGACAGTGGGGATGAGGGGTGGCGCTTCTTATCAGCACTAGGAGCCCTGATGAAGAAAATATATTTTTCGAAAGCTCAGAGATAGAGGCGTTTTATTAAAAAAACGGAAGTTAGTGAAAAACGTTGTCTATTTCCACGAAAAATAAAGGGTTACAATGTTAAATCGATTTCGACGGTTAGGCCATCATCAGTAACAAACAATAACTGAAGACACATTAGAAAGGACACAGCTTATATAGTGACAGGTGAAGGGAGATTGAATCCCATTGGTCGAGAGAAAGGAAAGGGGCAGGAGGCACAACCAATTAAGTGCATACAAAGTGAAAGGGGATTATAGCTAATCAGATGAAGTGAAAGGGGGAAATAACTAAATATGGTTTCAACAGTGTGAAGGGATAATTCCAAGCTTTACAGAAATGGACCTATCAGTGGTGAAATATATTGAGGTATATCCTCATTTAAACATTTACCAGACCTGTCACTTTTGATAATTTCGAATTTTTCAAGTACATTCAACACACCTCCCTTTGGGCAAAAATGAAGAAATTCTACAAACTGTCTATCTGTCAAATCAAAATTGTAACTATGATTGGATTCCTTGTTCAAATCTCCCATCTGACCCAACTTCAAAATTTCAAAGATTAGTTCGAAAAGTAGTTGAAGAATCAGAAGATAGCCTACTAAAAAATATGTACATTCCAAGTTTTGTAGAAATTAACCCTCATGCGCCCAGGTTATCCTGTCTCCCTAAAATCCATAAGGAAGGAGCGCCGATGAGACCTGTGGTGTCTTATATTGGTGCTCCTGCCTACAAATAAGACAAAAAACTCAATATTTTATTTAGAAACAAAATCAACTTTCGGCCTCAACATACTGTACTGAACTCTTACGATTTGGTCTCCAAAATTAAGGACATTCAGATGCCTCCAAATGCTAAACTCGCATCTTTATGTGGTTAGTCTGTACACCAATATCGATGTAACTAGCTGCAAAGATGTGGTATGCAGGCTGATTCACGGCTGTAAACTTAATATTTTCGAAGAAGATGAATTGTTTAATTTGATGTCTGTCTGTATGGATCAGAATTACTTTTTATTCGAGGGGACTTTTTATACACAGCCAGGGGTTGCTATGGGTTCTCCGTTATCTCCTCTGCTTGCAGATATTTACATGGATTATCTTGAGCAACAAATATTTACAACTTCTGACACAAATAATCTTCTCTATTGGTATAGATATGTCGATGATATTATCATTCTATGGAAGGGCACAGAAAGATAACTAAATTCTTTTCACAAAAAAATCAATAAATTAGATCCTTATATCAAATTCACCCTCGAATTCGGCGGGAATAAACTAAATTTTCTTGATCTGTCCATCTCTTTGGTAAATGAGAAGCATGATTTTTCAATCTATAGAAAAGATACATATAGCGATATAACGATCCATAGTACTTCAAATCACCCTTTAGTACATAAGCATGCAGCCTTCCATAGTATGATCAACCGAGCACTATCTATTCCAATGAGTGAACAAAATTTATCAAAAGAAAAATCCATTACCAAAAGCATAGCGGCTAGTAACGGATATGGAGGAGATCTCGTTGATACCATATGGGATAAGGTTCTTAGGAAAAAGAGTAGGGAAAAAGTGTCCAATCTGGCTCGGGAAGATGTAACTTTAGAAGAAAAGCAATGGATAAGTTTACCTTATTATGGGAAAATTTCTGATAAAATTGGCAAAATTCTATCATCGAGAGGTTATAAAGTAGGTTTTAAAACTAAAAATAGTCTTAAAGCATTACTAGGATCCGTTAAGGACAAAATTAGTGTTCAGGATAAAAGTGGAGTTTATAAATTAAAATGCTCTTGTGGCTACGAATATTGCGGTCAGACTGGTAGGAAATTTAGGGAAAGAATAGACGAGCATCGGGAGGATTTCAGGGAAAATAAGGATAATTCTACATTTGCAAAACATCTTAAGGAATCTAATCATAGTTACAATTTTGATTTGACAGATAGACAGTTTGTAGAATTTCTTCATTTTTGCCCAAAGGGAGGTATGTTGAATGTACTTGAAAAATTCGAAATTATCAAAAGTGACAGGTCTGGTAAATGTTTAAATGAGGATATACCTCAATATATTTCACCACTGATAGGTCCATTTCTGTAAAGCTTGGAATTATCCCTTCACACTGTTGAAACCATATTTAGTTATTTCCCCCTTTCACTTCATCTGATTAGCTATAATCCCCTTTCACTTTGTATGCACTTAATTGGTTGCCCCTTTCCTTTCTCTCGACCAATGGGATTCAATCTCCCTTCACCTGTCACTATATAAGCTGTGTCCTTTCTAATGTGTCTTCAGTTATTGTTTGTTACTGATGATGGCCTAACCGTCGAAATCGATTTAACATTGTAACTCTTTATTTTCGTGGGAATAGACAACGTTTTTCACTAACTTCCGTTTTGAAATGGGTTTCCACAATTTCGTCGCGAATGATTTAGTTCGTGTTGGCGTTTTATTAGTTCCGACCCCATTCCCGATTGTTGACATTCATCATTCATAGTGGGTCGATCTTGACATCATTTGTAACCCGATATATCCTTCCTTAAACATCTACAACCTTACACAGGGCAACAGCAGAAGGTCAGACGTTGGCAGGCACAAAAACAAGGGTTCGTTCGCAAAAGTTCCACTAATGTGACTGCATTTTCATGGATCTATGGTTGCTGCCCCGACTATGTCCTTGAGCGTTTCCCCTACCATTTGAACTGAACAGCCTTGGAGGTGCTCTTGCTCTACACTGCTCCGGATCAGCAGTGGAAACAAACCTATTGTGTTTCCAGGAGGATTTCGTGCACATCAGGCTGGGAATATGCAACGATTTTTCATAGGCTTTTTGTTTTGATATTGCGGTAGTTCTTTGAAATCTGCAAATTTTGGTAAAGGAGGAAAGTAATTAAATATTGAGACCCATAGATAGGGTTAAGTAATAATAACACATGGTCGCGGTGCGGCTTAGACCTTATATACTAAAATAAGAGAGGTGTGGTAATATTAGATTAGTTTATTTTTCAAATAGTATACCTACTGGCAGAGATTGTAGGAAGCCTACAGCAACCAATTTTTCTTCCTAGAGTAACAGAAGTGTTAGACAGGAATTCTGTTTAAGAAGTAGGCTTCGTCTAACTTAGCGATTGAATTAATTAAGTATATAGTCGAACTCCCTTGTAAAGAATTTCTTTGCTGTTAAGGGTTATAAAATAAATCAGCCACATTGGGAAGATTATATTAGCACAAGTATATTATACTCAAGGCTCGTGTGATAGGTATTGATGTAACAAATGAATACACTCAGATGGAATGGATACAATACAATTAAAATGTCCAATGGAACATAACACTGAATGATAAGAAGTAATGAATAACTGATAGCAGATCTGCTGAACAGACCAGCTAAACCCCCTGTTTTAAAAGTTATACATGATTTCCTTAAGGCAGTACCCACATTCGTAAATTCAACTTTAGCCTTCATATATTTACAGTATCAACAAAAAATATATTCAATTGACATAAAAAATAACAGAACATAGAATTTATGAATAAAAATAATAAACTATATATTTATAAATAACTTTTTCAGTAAAACAAATTGCAGATATTTATGATATAGTGATTGCAACACTAACGAAGGAATATTAAATATTCGTTATTGATAAAGGAAAATATTTCAGGTAAATACAGGATGGTATAAAACATCGAGTGTGTGATATCGATATACAAAGGTCTAGCACCAAAAATAATAATTTCGATAATTGTTTTCACAACACCTAATTGAAAGCACTAAAATTATAATGATAATTGGATACCGTATGTAAACACTACTCAATCTAGCACACTTAACTACAATCCAGTTAGTACAGCTTGGCTGAACCGTTATTTGAATGTAAGTTATCCTTATCATACTAAAGCTATATGTATTTACAAACTAAATATATACGGGGAACAAGCGTTAAAAAAATGAATGGCAACTTTGACGATAATTCGAAATCTTGACACACATGTAAAATACATCTCAATCTTCTATGTTCTAGGAGTGAAAGCCAAGTTTGTGAAATTCATATCACGAAAGAACGTAATCATGTTTAAGGGTACATAGGAGCTAATTGTACAATTACCTGAATAGGTACGATTCGAATTAGAGAAACACAACTGTCAGGTTGCACAACCTGATACACAATATTAACAGTAGAGTATATGCAGTTTTAAACTACTATAGGGACACAAAGATCTCTTTAAACTATGTATATTAAAGCGACCTACCAACACAACAACTTATTCCACAACTAACTTGATGTGGCACCTTTCTGCACATATCTCAGGCCAATTACACTGGAACAACACAGAACAATAATAAGAGTATTAACTTACAAAATGTATTACGGAAAAGGGATCAGGTACCAATTTAAAAACCACCAACATCAACTACTAAATTCTCTCCAGAAAATATAATTTCCTTACAACCTAGTAATTCAGGAGGTAACACTACTATTCACAAACATCAAGATTAATAATGCTAGATTAATGAAAAGCGAGTGGAAAAGATTGGGGTTACAACAGGTTCTTGCCACATAAAAATTACTGTTAATAAATTAGGTACTACAATACCATTTAAATAAGGTAATAAAAACTAATACTATTAAATAATATGACATCATTTATATTTGAAAAATCTCCAATCACCCCAATCGATCCAATTCAACGAAATCAGTAGATAATTTGAAAACTATAGCATGCGCTAACCATACCAAAGAAATAGGGGTCACTAAACTACTAATAGGTAATCATATTAATTCTACCAAAGCGTTGTTTCTAAATGAACATGAATATCTAATTCCTAATCGACTCAAGCACACTACAGTAGGTTAATTCAAGGTTCAAACATTGTATGTTGCCAATATTGCTTACCTGTGTCGAAACAACTGGTATTTATGAAGCTGAGAAGATCAGTTTCTGACATTTGTGTAAGCTCTTGTGGTAGGGGTATTCCTTCTTCACATTTTTTCACTTGAGGGATCGTCGAGCCTGTTGTCACCACTACCGTCTTGTTCACCAAGGCCGATGGTTTCTTATCAGAAGACGAAGGAGTAGTGATGGCGTTGTTCGATGGAACTTTGATGAACACGGGTGCTACTGTCGTGGGGTGTGATGCAAAGGAGTCCACATGAGTGATGTTTTGGTGGTAAGAAGGCCCCGTAATATCCATTCCCTCATTACCTCCCTCAGAGGAGAGAGCTTCAGACTTCACCACACTTATAGAGCCACCGTTCATAATATTGCTCTCAATGGATGTTTGTGGAGGTGGGGCTTGCTGTTGGTTGAGAACAGGTGGTGGAAAAGTTGTTGAGACAAACTGGTTCGTCTGGTCTACAGAAGTGTTATTGACCTCACTGAAGGAAGATCCCAAGCTCATTGGTTCACTAGTTACGATAGGCAGCTTTTGAGCACTTGAGTATACCATTCCGTTTGAGAATGTAGAATCAACGTCAGAGGTGATCAACGTCTTTACAGAATCTGCAGTAGACACCATTGGCAAAGACAATGAAGCATTTATAACTGATGGTGAAAAATGAGTGTCCAACACCATTCCTTCTGCCCCACTGAAAGTTACATTTTTGTCTACAATCATTGCAGTTTCAGTAGAATTTGATGGCAAAACTTCCATGGCGTTAGATGCCTCTGAAGAAGTCATATGTTGAGTAGGTTCTGCTACACAGCCATTCATTAAGGAAGTTTGAAAATGGGCTTGGTTGGACAAATTTTGCAATTCATTCTGAATAACATCCTTTTGATCCATTAGCAATGGTTGAGTAGGCAAGTAGTTACTGGAAGAAGTGCTCATCAGTTCAGACACTTGATCATGCGGTACAAAACCAGGTGATACCATCACACTGGGCTGCATGGAACTGCTCTGTGACGATGGCTCAAGGGAAGAATGGATAACAGATGACGAGAACTGAGATTGACTGAGGTCATCGACCACTTTCATCATCAAGGAAGCAGTAGTAGGAGTTGCAGAAGACCCAGGCATTTCAGAATATGAAGATGATGTTGTCATCTGATCAACACTGCTCATATTCAAATTCTCTGAGACCATGATTTTTTTCCCAGGTGAAAAAGAAGGATTCAGCATCAACTCACTTGCTGATTCTTGAGTCAAAGAATTGTCAAGCATTTGTGAAGGCAATGCCAATGTTTGTGACTGTGATGAAGCTTCTGTAAGCAGACTGCACAAATTAGTTTGTGGTGGAGAATGAATCTTTGGCTCCATTGAAATCATTTGTGATGGACTAAGTGCAGTAGAGATGTTTTCATGTGTGTTAAGGTTTAAAGGTGATGTCTGCTGCGGTAGACTGATGTTTCCCAAGATGAGCTCCCCTTCAGAATTGCTCTGTAAATCTGACGTCACGGGTCCACAAGTTGGACTGACCTGTGGTTCAACATTTGACTTCACAAAAGCGTCTAACTTCGAGGCCACTTGAGCTTCATTTGCCATAGTAACAGCAATCTGTGTCTCTAACGATGCGATCTGATCCCTTGTAGTTTGTTCCTCAAACTGTTTTTGTGGCGAGATGGAGACTTGGTTAGAACATGTAGTGTTGCTCTCGATTTTCGATAAATAGTTTTCCACACTCAGGGCAGGCAGTGAAGAGCTTGATACGAACTGCCTTATAGTATCCATGGATGGGGTTTGGTTGATCGCCATATCAGGAGTTACAGTTTCAGTAGGAGGACTTTGCACTTCCCTTTTCAATTCTATGTGATTATCCAAGATATTGTTCACAGTCTGAGAGGGCCGCCTTACAGGTGGGAGAACAGCAGGTGGTGGGGGCATCAGCATGACAGGATGTACGCTGGAGTCATCCGTAACTGTAAAGAAAAATAACAGCAAACATTAGATTTAGCACATAAATGAGACAAAAGTAATATAACTAAGGAACCTTTCAAAATAATAAAGTACCTTAAATTGCTCAAATAAGTCAAGGACATGGCTTCAAAAATCTGGTTGTTATTCAGTTCAGCCGAATGAAACCAAATGAAACGGAAACACCAAACAGTAAAATCAAAGATATACATTAATTATATATCATGCGTAATTAGTTACCTAATGATATAATAATTTTATAAATATTCCAACAATATCTACAAACGTTCTATTTTACAAATTTATAAACTGACGTTTGTTGTTCTCTGGCTGAATGTACGAAGCAGTTGGCATTGGATTGTGGTTTCCCAGTTGAATGAGGGGGATCCCAAGGAGAAGGTTCCTCGGTGGGAAAGGCACAGCAGGTTGGTTCACACCTAGAAGAAATCAAATTTGATGGCATAAGTACACTACACTAGCAGAAAAATCCATACTGCACCTAGAAATATAGGCTAGTTTGTAGAATTATGCAGGTAACTTTTGGTTTTCACCACAGGCCGGAACTGTCAACCTATATCAGAAAGTCGGAACCTTTAATATAATTTATTGGTAACTCGACGTTAGCACCACCATTAGTAACCAAACATAGAATAAGATAGGACTCCTACGAATTATAAGAAATGGAGTCCGTACCTCGATGAATTAAACTGGAAAATCATACATTATCATACTACCGGATAGTTTCACTCAATTTGATTTTCTTTTGTTACGGAATGTTTGATTTTTTTCTTTTCTTTCTTTTTTTTATACATAAAGGCCGAAAAAATGCTCCGAACGACCTGTGGAAATTTAGGATAGTTATTTTCAATAATTGACCTTTGTAATCTTCCTAGAAACAAACATCTTAATCCCTTTAAAATTTTATGGTTTACTTTCAAATGATTCCAAGGAAATGTGGAACATGAAGAAAATGAATGGTTTGGCCACTTTTGGACCCGCTGTGGCCACTTTATGAAACACGACCAGGGTGAAAGGGTCGTTCTTCATGAACATAATTTTTCACCTAGAGCAGATTATGTTACGGCCCAAAAATATTTTATACCTCGACTGGAGTTCGAACTCGTGTCTCTACTACTAAGGGAATTTTTCCCTTTAGTTGCAACACTCCGCTATTTCGCCCGGTCACATTCATTGGCAACACTGTCCAAGGCCCTCCTCACTTGTCCTTCAGCTCTCGCGTTGCAAACAATAAAGTTTTTTAATGCCTTTTTTTTTTTTTTTTTTTTTGACAAACAAGTCGGGAACTGATCAGGATTCGTGTTATGGTGAAGTTGAGTGAAACTTTCAGTGCAATTTGATTTCTCACGGTCTAAATGTTTTGTGTTCATGGAGACGCCTCACCCCGGGATTCGGTTTTCGAGGACGGCTCCCGCGAGGAACATTTTTCACGAACCTCGGGCCGGGAAAGATGTTTTCCGTCACATTCGTTCGGACCTGAGTTTCATCTACCACCCAGGCGGATGCGGGAAAACTTTTCCGGGATTCGACCAGACAGGGATTCGGGGCAGATGGCATTGGGCCATCATTTTGATGGAGCCCGTGACGACAATCTGTCTGAGGATCCTCTGGGAGAATATTTTTCGTGTTCGAGTTCGGGATGGGTCTGAGAATTTGACTGGGGACACCAGGGAGAATTACCCCAGACCTCGACCCAGCAACTGATTTTATCAGGGGAATTTGGGAGTTTTAGGGATTTTGACCCCGCCAAGGAGAATTCAGTTGACAATTTTGATTGGGCCTTTCTCTCGGTGTTGGGGACGAACCCTCAGGTTCTTCTGCCCCCGCTAGTGTCACACTGGGACCACTATTAGCGGCAGCAGTTGGACTCGACGGCATTTATCGCTCTTCGAACTGAATATCTGGCTCCCCAAATCTACAGGCAGTGCCCCCCCCCCCCCCCCCCTCCCCACTGAACCCGGAGATTTTGTCAACTGTTCCTCCAAGTTTTTACCCAGATACAGTGGCATTTGACAACGGTCGTGTCGGCTCTTGGACAGGGCATCTCCACTGTGTTGGAGTGTTGGAACAAGGTGAGGAGGCGGCAAAACCAGCGTATAATATGGCCCTATATGACACTGGGAAAGCCCTGCCAACAGTTTTTTTTTAAATGTGAATCGGGCCAGGAGGCAGGCGATTTATAGGGTTTGGAACGAATCAGCAATGATGTGCCATCATCTACCTTCCTTTTTGGAGATGGCTTCTGGATTAGGTACAAAGAGTATTTAGGGAATGTTAAAACTTCTGATTCAACTGAGGAAACCACCCTGCTCCGGTGTGCCCGCCCCTAGGCTGGGTGAGCAGGGAAGCCTAAAGAGGAGGTTACTGGGAAATGGGGACGGCCTAGCTGCTCAGCGGGGCAAATATTTTTGCGCCTTTGCGTTTGGCGCAGGCAGTAAGACCCAGACTTTCATAAGCAATCCATCTCGAGCCCGACTGTAAATATCACGTTCCCTGACGTAAGCATCTTTCATTTCCTCACTCACTGGAGTCAAAACTAACTGTTACAATGATCTCACTGGACTGTGACTTATTTCAGCAAGCATTTGTTTCACTTCGTCGTAGGTCCGACCTCAAATCAGCCGAAACAGCTGATATTTGACTTCGGGGGAATGTTATATTCAGCCGCCATTCAGGGTAAACTTTCGCATTTGGAGAGGTTTGATCAAATCGACCTCAGTAGCATGGTTCGCTAAAGCGCTGGTCTCTACAATAACTTTACTTCTCTCTCAGAGAAGGTAAAAGCATGAGTTCGAACTCTGTCGAGTTATTAATAATATTATTGGGCTGCTATACCTCCTTAGAAATCAAGGGAAAAAATCCGTCTTTTAGAACAATAATTTGAGCTATTCAATTCCAGTATCCTAGGTGAGAATGAATGAAAATAGGTAATGATGTAATGAAATATTTTCAGACTGAACCGAGATTTCCATTAAAATAAATTTGAAAATCTAAAAGATTTATAGCTAAATATATATAATTATTTATAGAAATGCAAGTATTAAAATGAAAATTTGTTCAGATCCTTCGATATTCGGTAGTAAGGTAGATATTTCCCATTGTTCCATGGTGGGTCATTCCAAGTCTTGAAGTATGAGTAATACTGTCACAATCTCCGCAGTTTCGTAAAACGTTGGGTGACTGCAGACATCTTTCGAATAAACCTTCAACAATTTCAGATATCGTGAGCTTGGAATAGAGCGGTAAATATTGGAGGTACTTACATTGAGCAAGAGCTGCTCTGGCTGCAACTATGGGTTCCCGAGGGAGAGCTGCGAACAAAACGGGATTTTGAATTATTGTAACGAGAAAAGAATTTCCTACTTTAAATGAAATCCCACCTGGAATTAGGGGAGGGTCAGACGCCTTATCAGCTTAAAGATATTTTGTGATAATAATTTTAATAAACTTATTAATTGTATCTCTTATCAATTTGGTGAGATATCGTTTCAAAGGAATTCGTTTTACGAGCATGAAGTTACGAAATGCGAATATCATTGCATGGCAGTAAGCTGTTAAGGCTCAACCAACTGTGTCGGTGCCCCTCACATCCATCCACTCACTCACGAACAACACATTCAGACATCAGCAAGGAGGCTACCCAAACATAACGTAGTGAAAGAGAAGAGGTGATGGGATAATGCTACCAAAGGAAAATAAATACTGACACACATGACATTCACACAGGAGAAGGAGAAAATATGGACAATGGTCGAGGGAAAGCACTCCAAATGGTTAGAAAATCCACTAAACATTGGAAGAGTATACCATCCAAAAGATTTGAGCGCTGTAAGCACATTTTGCTAACATTGGACCCAGCAAACATTTACTGAACAGTGCCAATAAAATTTTCCAAGAGAATGGTTCGTTTTACCGCTTATTAGTGAGCAAGGCAAGCCATCTTAATTACTTAAAAGTTTTCTGAAAGAAAATCCATTTAAAAATAGCCTAGGTTCATTAATTTACACTCGCAGTCGCTTTTTTTCATTTTTGATTAAGACAAGGCGTCGTGATTCCTAATATTTTAAAATTCGTAATCAAATCGATAAGATCAAGTCATCAATAATCAGATCTAGATAAAAATGTCTGAAGTACAAACGACAGATACCTATTGAATGAATTAGGGGACTTCCTGCGGAGGCCAGATGAACAGTCAAGAGAATGTTAGGATTTGATAATTTATGTCGTTATAATAATTTTACAATCTTAGAAACGTTAATTTCTTAAAGAAAATTCATTTAAAAATAGCCAAGGTTATTTATTTTACACGCCCAGAAACTTTTTTCCCATTTTCGATGAAGGTGAGGCGTTGTGATTCCTAAACATTTTGAAATTTGCAATCAAATCGATCAGATCAAGTAAGTCATCAATAATCAGATCTAGATAAAAATGTCAGAAGCACATACTACAGATATTAAATGAATTAGGGGATTTCCAGCTGAGGCCGGGTGAAAAGTCTAGAGAATGTTAGTTAATGATTTGTTAATTTTTGTTGTTATAATAATTTTACAAGTTTAGTAACGCGAATTTCTAAAAGGAAACCCATTTAAAATAGCCTACACGCCCAATAACGTTTTTCCTATAATGAGAAAGTATGTAGTATGATGAACCAGTACGACAAATTAATGGAAATATCAGAAAACGCAAAAGTTCAAAGGAATGGTAGTTTTTTATTTTATTTTTTAAATTAGTTTATTCGGTTTAAAATTCGTTTAATTCGTCTTAGTATTGTACCAGCACTCATCACAAAAGGGAATGGGTGTATCAACCTATTCTATCTTATTGATTTCATTGAATTTAGTGATAGGTTTTGTAGATTTTTCAGTATGGTAATGGATATGTAAATCGGATGGAAGAGGCCTATCTGAAAATATAAAAATATAGTTGTTCTTCGTGTTTTTGACGGTTTCAGGTTTATTGAGTTATGAGCAGCATATTCCTCTACGCTTTGCCTGACCCGGACCCACCCACCATGACGGCCTCCAGAGCTACCCGCTCATTGCTGGACAGGTAGCTGCTGTAAAGGGGGCTGCCCACAAAACGCCAAAAAAAGAAGTCAAATCTTCAAATTGATATTATAAAGATGAAAGGCCAGAAATAGTGCTTGACTTTGAAGTATATTGGATAAAAAATAAAATGGACTTAAAAATTTATAAGAGAGTCGAAGAAAAGTTTCTTTTTTACTTAATGCCAGTAGCATTGCATCAGTAAATGTTCCAACTCCTCCTCTTCTCGACATATTTGTTGAATGTACGAGGGTACTTCTGTCTGAGTGGAAAGAAGAGTGACTGAGTCAAAACTATGAAGCTAATAAGTAAAAAATACTAGGTACTACACACTGAATGGAAAGAGGGATTCAAAATATAACTATTGACCAAGTGAAAAGCTCCAAGGCTCTTGCTATTTCCAAATTATACAGTTGGGAGTAAGTAAGTAGCATGTTATAAGAAATACTGCTACTCCACTTGTGAAAATAACATTTTACTTGGGTTATTTTATCCTGTGAAGTAAATTCCGTCCCATTGATAGTGAGCTAGACATGACCAGTTCTTTCTATTTCAGATCACATATGCAAGAACTATTAAAAAAAGTTGTTCAACAATTCAAGTATTCTAATTCTACCCAGAATATTCAATTATAACTTTGAACAATACATACTGTTTTCCTTTCAATGAATTGGGGCATTGGAAATGTATTTTTGAAACTGCAGGTGGAGACAGAGGGTTATTATTTGTATTATTTAAATTCGAGGTCTGTGGGAGGGGTCATGTTTCCCCTCCGCCGCACCAAAACCGAGGTTTATTGTGCGGTTTTCTCCCCTGTTTCCAACCTATAGGTTCTGGAGCCAATCCCCCTGCTCTACCAGACTGAGAATTCCCCCCACAAGGTCGTCTACCGATACTATCTCCCCTGGGGTCAGGGATGCCAAAGGTTCTGAATCGTTTGGCTTCGAGTACTGGGCATTCACAGAGAAGATGAGAGACGGGTTCTTCCTCCTCTCCGAACATTCTGAACACAGGATCCCTTGAGTAGGCTCCAATCCTGTGCAGATGTTTCCTGAAGCACCCGTGCCCAGTCACCATTCCCACCAAGAGTCTTATTTTCCTCCTCGAAAGATTTAGGGCGGCTATACTCCTACAGTGGCAGGGTGCGTTCATTACCAGTTTTCCATGTTTCTGTTCTGGGATGTTATCCCAGAGCCGTTTGTGTTCCTTCCTTATCCATTCCCACAAAGCGGTTTTTACCGAGCATTTTGCTATACCCAGGACGGGTATACATACAGAGGGTTACCCCAATACCAGGTAAACCTTGTAAATGCATTGGGTTCAGACTCGTGTGTATACTGATTGATTAATATATATGCAGCAATGTTTAGCAAGGAAAAGGAAATGAACATGAATAGGTATTCACAACAATAGCCTCCAAGCTTCGACTCACACTTCATACAAACATGCCCAAGAGACACATCACAAGCAGCTAAGCATTCATACTGCATCGAGACAGTTGGTCATAATCAGGATATGATGATCAGGAAAGTTGTCTTCTTCAGCCACGAGATTAAGTTTTTTCAAATCTTTCTCCGCAAGTCAAGAAAAGGTCCAAGGGCACTGCAACAAAGCGATTAGTAGACATGACACGGAAAACAATGCAATAACAAAACTGAACCAACAATTTGAGAAATATTTATACTTGATATAGAAACAAAACATCAACAGTTCATAAATACGTCAAATCCTATATGAGAACATGATCTTGTCAATAATTAGCAAAAAACTCTGAAAAATACACACAATACAATTCCAAAATTAGAGTTATGGATAATTTTTTAATTAACTTTTTCCACATTTGTTACTTTCTCTGAGATATGATCATTCAGAAGAATTATTCGAAAAATTTGTAATCAGATCAAGCACTAATATAGGATCGACGAATAAATGAAACGAATGACTTGAACTGCGTTTATATATCGCTATTTGTAACTTCTGATCTAGAAGAAAAAAATTGAAATATTCAGTAATAAAAAGACAATAAATTTCACTTTCATAAGAAAAAGCGTGCTGTAAACCATACTAACGCACTTGTTATTAGAAAGGGTTTATATTGTAAAAGGACTAAATTGAAACTATAAAAAATATGTAAATGACTGGGATTTCAGCTGAACGATATTCCTGCAAGTTTGCTTCATGACTGGTGTCCATTAATCACAGCTAACTCTAAGATTTCCGAAATTGGTTACCTACCTAGTTTCCAAAGTGGTTATAGGTCAACCAGAGATGGTCTGCATTCCGAGGGCGAATTCTGCTGGAGAAAAAGGAACTACTCATCTCCTTTTCTCCAATCATTTAAAAATTATTGGCTCGTACGATATTTTTACAAAAATTTTCCCTCACGAGTGTCTCTATTTCCCTCTGTTCCTCTGCGGGAGTGTTACGCTCCAGGAAAATAACTCCCACAGTCAAAGAGGTTTGATTACCCCGACATCATAGCTCAGATCGTTGGAGTGTTGAAACTACGGGAAAAAGACACGAGTTCGAACTCCTGTCGAGGTATCAAATATTTCTGGGCCGTTACAGGAGCATCTGCCCTCAAACTCAAACTTTTATGATTTTAAATGAAATGATGAGTAAATTGCGTACAGTAGACTGCACGATCTTTGCGGAATGTGAGGAGGGAAAAACATATCTCTTCCCTTGTTGAGCGTACGTATTCCGTGGTGCAAGGCCTTTCCGGAAGGTTATGAGAAGGGATAGAACATCTCTCGCTCCTTTTTTCTAAGAATCACTTACCAATGTATCAATAATAAAATAACTAAAAACATTCACTTTCTAGGAATGACTTTTGCTTCACACTATTCACGTGACAACATGCACCAACAAACATTTTCTATACTTCGCGATTGTAATCAACAAATAATGAATATCTACTCATTTATTAAATGTAAACTCCGTGTTTGTTTAATTAATATACACATAGGTAACATTAAATGAAATTATAATCTCATTACTACTTCTTTACCTATTTTGAATTGTACCTTCTACCTATTTCTTGTTGGAGTGATGAAGGAAGTCTGGCCAGTTGTCTCTATCATCCGCCTGCCTTCACTTATAATCGAACTAACTGTTCTAGCGGAAATTCTCGACGCATCACTTTTCAAGTGACAAATATTCATATATATTCATAATCAGTTTCCTTAGAATGCTCTTCAGTTTTCTTCCCAGAGAAATAGAGAAGTACTCGGTGACATTGTAAACAATCTCCCGAGCTTGCCACCGAACTGTTTTTCCGAAGTGAAAGGACAAAGAACGTCCTGTTTTAAGCTAGGTGTACACCTGAGACAAAACAGTCTCGAGAGTAGTCATGAGACTCGAATCGCAAATGGACGTGGCCCGGAGAGCAGTATCGGAGACAAGTACAAACATGTCTCCGAGAGTGCACAGGTCACAAGTGGACATGCGGTTTCCAGGTCTCGAGACTTGGTCTCCAGTCTTCTGCCAGTGCCAGAAGATTTTTCAAGGTCTCGGAGACTTGACTTGTGTTTATACTGATATATTTGTGTTGTCCAACTGTTTTTTGTTGTTCTTTTGAAATAAAAATGAATAAGGGCAAAAAGGAGTGGACTGATGAGGAAGTGATGGAGCTTCCGAATGAAATTCCGGAACTGTTGGGCATCTTCCAGTCGCAACTCGTTTACAAGTGTGGAAAATACCCCCATTTCACCCCGTCGATCCACCCATTTCCTCACCCAACACTTCCTTTTTTTCGCTTTTTAGCAATTTTTTACGATATTATAAAAGCAAGGGCTTGATGCGAATCCATTCAAGAAATGTTCACAACTGTTTTTACACAAAAACTACATATCTCTATCTAAACTATGCATTAATGCAGTCACCGCACTGACTCTCAAGTGGAAATGAAACATTCTATGTCTCGAGACTCCTTGGGCTATCGAGTCTCACAAATCAGTCTCGAGGGCGAATGCGATCTCAAGTGGACAACTCCCTGAGATTGGTATCGAGACTTTCTCTCGAGATTTTGTCTCAGGTGTACACTTAGCTTTAGGGGTGTCGTTCATAACGAAAAGATGAAATTAAATAAGATAAATATAACTAGCGAAATAAAAGAAAGAAAACGTTGAAATAATGAAGGAAGAATGAATCACAGGAAGTACAAAACAGTTGTCATGAAATTATACGAAAACTCGAAATAGCTGTTGCGCATTCACTGAAAGCAGTGCAGCCAACTCTCAAATGCGAAATTTCTCTTCGTGGTAACTTTACCTAACAGGGTTGTCTTCCAAAAGTTGTTTATGAGTAGTTCACTTTTCTGCCGCATAGGGCGCACCCTCAAAACATAGACCATCTCTGGTCGACCTATACGTAAGTAGCTGTACCAAATACCAAATAATAATGGAAGATTTCGAGTCAATTCGATCCTAATGGACAAAATGTTCATGTACTAAGTCTAAATCGATTCACGAGGAAGATTTTAAAAAATAAAATCTTGTGCGAGGCCTCACACTACCTTTCAATAATTTATTCCATTCTCTCTCATGTTTGCCTGCTTTTTGAACTAATTAGGCACCCACTAAAAAGTAAACATGTGAAAAAAAAAGAATAAAAATTAATTAAAAAAACTATAAGTATATATTAGGACAATAATAAGGTAAAAGTAATATAAAATCATGATCTCAAATAATAAACCCATAATATCAGACTTTTTTATTTCAGTATTAAAATTTCAACACAAGATATTGAAAAATTGGATAGAAATTAGTATTTTAGCAATGAAATGTATACGTTTTACCTATAATATAATGAGGAAGCAAGCTTGTAGGAATTCACGATTAACTGAAAATTGAAGGATCTGAAAATATGACTGAATGATGATTTCAAGTCGACATCGATCACATGAAATGAAGTGATGACAAATGAATAGTTCAAAAGCGCAAAGACATTTAAATAATTATGTTGTATGGTAAAATAAAAATCAAGCATAAATGCAAGTAAGCTGATACTTATGCATAACAATAAAGAAATGCATAACAGCGCTTCATCGTCAAAACTATATTTCAATCGTACAACGTGAAGAACAAAATTAAAATGAACGGAAAGAAAAATCAAAATGATTTCTTTGTTTCGGCAAAATAAATAGATAACTGGAAATACATGTTGTTATATAGTGTTTTCGTGTGCATGAAATTTTTAAACTAATTAAGAGAACCTGTAAATGGGGTGAAGGCCACCCATTGATGAGGCTGGAGTCTTGGTGTGGCGGGTTGCTCCTTAGCAGACTTTCTGCTGGGGATGAAGAAGCAAACGCATAGAAAAAGCTTCACTGCTACTCAGGATGAGCCATTTTTTAACCCATCAGTCGTTAATTGGTTCTGTGTTTGTATTTGCCACCATTTCGTTTAAAACTGAACGTTTTTTGGCCTTTATTCGGAATTGAAACACGGAAAGAAACGTACGAAGTCTTTCCAAGAAAAACCCGTCTTGATTTAACAACAACTGTAGTGGAGCAAACAACAAACACAGGGCAATAGTTAAGAAAACAAAGAAACAATATGGATTTTAAAATGTACTTCGGGGCGAATCCAGAAACTATGGGATGGTCGGTGACCAATGAATACCATAATTTCAAGAAGCTCCAAAATTTGTATTGAGAAAAATGGTTAGTAGGATCAATGACAAAATGCTCACGAATTCAATCTTGCATCCCTAAAGGCACAGCCACCAACAACCAGTCCCACATGCATTTCAATCAATCATCTTTCATACCCATACGGAAAAAAATTTCAATCAAGCTGTGGCCACTTTGTCATTTTCGTTCTCTTAAGAAAAAAGTTCATTTACAGCTACAGGGTAGGCTAGACAATTCCCAACACATTGAGAAGAAAATTTAATTGTCCTTGAATTCATAAAGCACAGAGAAATGATAGAAGTTACAGAACCAGCGTTGGAAACTATCTAGCTTGTTAGTGTCATGTAACGCATAATAATGCCAACACATATCTGAAAAGTGGACAGTTGTGAATAAATTCAACAAAGATAAATAGATGAAAAAGTATATAAAGATAATGTACGTTCAGTTTGATGTGGATACTATAATTGGCATTACTAAGCGAATTAAAAATTAATAAAGTATATTATATTCTCACAGCACGCACACTCTCATCCACCCAACAAAGCCACACTTCTTCTTGATGTCAGTGTACATTCGGTATTTACAGTTTCAAGGTTTCATTGCATAAAATACATCGACATGATGATGTCGTTGAAACGCTACCAGAAGTTACTGACAACATGGTGAATGACTGAGATCAAGAGAGTAATAAACCTCAATTACATTTTGAATTAGACGCAACCAAATAATGAAGGGCGAAAGTTTATGAATGATGAGATCTGCTTCACTTCAACAAGGTCTCATCACATGAGCCATTTGGTCCAGACATGCGACAGTGCAGATCTAAAAGAACGATAGATTCAAACCCTATTGTTGGCACATCAATACCATAAATTGCTTAATTCAACGAGCATACCGATAATTGGGGGGAAACAAATATGGGAAGCTCTGTTTTTATATCCTCTAACAATAATATATCGAGTAGACACGACTTTTTGAAGAATTTGACCCTTATTCGTGCACAATCATTTGTTACATTCAAATTTATAACAAACACACTTTTCCTAATTTATGTTCTGCAATAATAACAAATTTGTTGGATTTTGGCCACTTTTGCTCATTAAGCGATTTTTTGCTAAACATATTAGACTGAAAATTTAGCACATTTTTAAGAACATATATATATATATAACACACTTTTCCAAGCGTTTCGCATAACATTTTTTTCCAGATTTTATCAATTTTTTTCGTTCACCAATTTAATGTGCTCGTTTATCAATTTACGTGCACCATAATGTGCATTGTCCAAATTCCAGTAGAAAAAAGCTTGTTCTAAATTGTAGTGATCGTATTTGAGAATTTAAAAAACTTTTACCCTTTTTTCTAGCGATTTTTAGAATTTTTGAAAATTTTATTTTTAAAAGATTAAAGCTATTGCAACGAATTTTGTTCAAACATTATATAATAAATATCATTAGATATAATAAATATCTAATGTTCATCCAAGGAAGTTGAGATTTGATAGAGGACTCCCTGGTACATTAGGAATTGATTGAAAAGATTGGCTCATTCTTTTTTTTCCTCAAAGTTGAACGATCGAGCAGACCTTGCTTGAAACAACCAGAATTAAAAATTAATTGGAATTGATGAACCCTAAATGAAAGAGCTGAGAAAACGATGTCACCGATTTCAAAAAACCAAACTGCTGACAATTAGCAGACAACCACAAATTAGGAAATAATGTTTTTGTGGTTTGCGTATTCGGAGAAGAGAATCGATCAAATTCAGTTCAAACGACAAATACTTCTAAGTTAACCAGAGGAATGCGTAGAAACTGATGTCATTAGCACATTAGCTAGTTTTAAAAATTAAAAGCCAATCACTATTTGGACAATAATAAAATACGTCATATGCATCTTGCTGTACTGTTGAAAAATTGAAGACATATCCTCGAAATTCCGTTACCCCCATACTGGCCACTGGGCATGGAGGAAGGAAGTTGAAGTCAATGAAGATAACGACATGGTAAGGAATCCGCTAGGGAGGTGGGGCGAAGTCACTGATTGGAGATGCAGCAGATCTTTCGATATCATTATGTCAACAACAGGTGAATGAAAAGTATCTCAAATTATGGAAGAAGAGAGCACTTGTAGCCAATAGCAAAACCCCTCACATGGCTACCAAGGGAGATTAACACGTTCCGAGCGGCGCCGATTTTGGTGGAAACTCCCAGTGACGGGACCTGTTTTTTCGAGAGAAAGGCGGGAAATGAAAGGGCACGAAAATGTTACTGAACGGGGGCCTTGATATCAATGGGGAACGAAACGGAACGCATTCTTTCGGAGGCCTGATCATCTACAATAAGTGTGTTAAACTCCACATCCAACAGAATGCGTGGTAATCCCGTCAGAAGGCAGAACTTAGGAGCCTATGTGCTCTCTGTAGCTGGATCTATCGATCCACTCCGGGTGAATCGAACGAGGGCGCCTGGATCGATCGATCCATTCCGCTCGGAACGTGTTAATCAAACCTATTCATCGGCGAGTAGCCCTGCACATACCATTTTCTCGGAGACAAATGCCAACTATGCTGGGCTGAATCAGTATAATGGAGTGTAACTATTGGATTCAGAGTTGTTCGTTGGAAATAGCGAGTCGCTTATCATTGCCTCGGCGAGTTCCTACAAAGAAACTGAAGCTGTTACATCAGAGATTGAGATGTTTGTAGCCAGGCACGAGATAAATTTCGACGTAAAGTTCTTGAATACAAGCGTGTGGTATTGTAAGCAGCCGAGATGGTCAAAAATGCCTCCTCACAATACGTATTCATAACTTCAGGGAAAGGTCACCGCACAGAATCCGTCTTCTGAAGTGGATTAATCAAAGCTATCTGATCATGGGATTTTTCTGCACGAATCTGTTTCATTATCGTTATAGTATGCAACAATTTAGGATGTAACTATAGTGCAGCCAACAATTGAAAACACAGATGTAATGTACCTACTTGATAGATGAAACTACTCACGATAACCAGGTGACAGAGGAAGATCACAATTTATTTAATGGAGCATTACAATAAACTTAATTCAACCACTTAATACTTGCAAAATTAAAAACAATGATAATAATAAATGTTATTATTAAAGGGATTGGAACGACTTCCATAGAAGAGAACTTGATTTTAGGTTGTGAGTTGTATCAATCAAAGAACTTTGATGGGACGCAAAACAAACTGTAACTTGTGTTCGATTCCCATCTGGGAACCCTTTTTTCTGCATTTGTTCAGTTTCCTTTTCTAAATTAATCCTAAATTACTCTACTAATATTTGCATCAAACCCTTGCAAGAGCTAAGCAGCAGTTAATCAATAAATTAATGAAGATAGAATATTTGATGGATCACTTCCCAGTCAACCGGCTTTAGCAAGTTTCCTTGATGGTTTATTATGAAAATAATAAAATTAGATGTCCCCTAATCCTCTAGTGGGGCTATAATCACTGTCTATCTTCGAAATTGTGGTCAAAAACACTTTACTTAGAAAGAAATGGCGATTATATTTACAAAATCATATCAGTTTGTACCAGTGATCATTCATGATATAATCATGTTATCAACTGGTATCGACATGAATATTTCTCGAGATCTTCCTCTGACCAACAGATCCATAATGACGAAAATAAATCATCAGGAAGCTTCATGAGGGTGGCGATTGCAAAGGGATAAAACGAGATTCTGAAGCAAAATCCACATTCAGTCTGATAGACGACAAATTTAAACGACCAACAACTCAAAACAAAATGCAAACCTAAATCGACTAATAACAGATACAAATGAACCAACAAAATGTCTGAATTTCCTCAATTCAAAATGTAGTTGAAGTGATGGTAGAAGGTGGCTTTAGAGCTGAGCGAAGTGAATGGTACTGTATACTTCTTACCTTGGAGAGGAGGTGTACCCAGAGGGGTATAGAGAAAATTGTGGGCTTCACTACTTCGCCCACTTGACATTATATTCAACTTGACTATAACAGGCTCTTTAATATCCTCAACCTTATAGGGAGGAATCATACACACAAGGTGCGACTGTAACAAATAAAGGCAATCCAGTTTAGTAGAGGTATAATGAAACATAGACGAGGTACTAAAGTATAGGATTTTACAGATATTTTGTTTATAATTATGTGCATTAGAACCATTAGGCCGCTAGAAGTTTGCTAACACTAACAAGAAGAAATGGGGGATCAAAGAAAGGCCACCAATACCAATTAGCGAAACCCACCAAGAATAAGATCATGTTTACCCAATAATTAGGAACCTCACCCAAGAGGCATAACCCTCTCTTACCCATAACCTTTTCAAAAAAAAAAAAATCCAAAAATTGTTGGACTACCCAAGGGGGGAGGGGGATATAATAATCCCCCCCCCCCCCCCCCCCCATTTATTGCTGAGTGGCTCGACATTTTCAAGATTTTTTTTAAAGTGTTGAACACGATGGTGAAACCAGAATTGCGATATCTTGTTCCGTTCTTGTATTGGAGCTGATGAACCTTGAATAAGTGCGCTTTTCTCTAAAGATTGGTATGTGGTTTCTCTCGTTCATTATAGAAACGCGAGTGAAGCTAGCGTCCATATCAGTAAACTATACGAATTACTTGAATCAGATACGTCTGTCAATCAATCAATGTTTAGCTGAATCTATTGTGGTTTGATCTAAAGGGTCAACGATCAACCAGAAACGCGTGCACTTTGAACTGTATCACTCTCTATCCGTACTGCCAAAATTTAGAGAGGAATGGTAAATTTAAAAATAGGATGAGGGTACCACTGGCCAGAACTGAAAGCTCCTTAGGAGTGGCCCTAAAGGAAGTATTGCTGTTCAGAACTTGGTGCTCTGTAGGAGTAATACAATTGGAAATATCACGGCCTGGAACTCACATCTCTATAGGCGAAATATTGGATGTAGTATTTTGGTCTGTCTGGAAATCACAGCTCCGTATTCGAAACACTCAGGGAACTATTAATGTCTGTAACTCGCAGCTCTGTAGGGGTAATAGCAAAGGGTAATATCAAAGTTGTGACAGTTCCCGTCAATTCCAAAAGAATGCGCGTCTATCTGTCGCTCTCGCGCCGGATTGAACGCGTCATTCTCGAGTTCTTGGAATCCTGTGTTTGGCGATAGATGAGGATCCGAGAACCGGAAAAACCAATCTTCTCCGAACATAGCACATTACGCTATTAGTACAATTGTATCTTCTATGGTACTGTCACGACCCCTTCTCTCTATTTATTGCGCGGATTAAGGCTGAGTCTAGTACGTTGAAAATTAAAAGAAAGCGTAAAAGAAAGTGGGTTCATGAAGTGAATCAGCCAAGATGTGCGTTAGGTGAATATCACCATTTGTACCCTCAACTGCGAGAGGATGAAGAGCGGTTTTGGAGGTATTTCAGGATGAGCTCAAACACTTTTGACTATATTTTATCCCAGATTTCAAATGCAGTGCAGAAGCAGGACACTAATTTCAGGATGGCCATACCGGCAGAAGAAAAGTTTATGGTCACAATTAGGTGAGTAAGAAATTTTCAATTATAGAGTTTAGTCAATGTATTTTTGAGAGCGGAAATGCAACAAGTTCAACAAAAAAAAACTCGGCGCATTGCGCCCTCAACCCTTTCTACACCCCCTAGTTGATTCTTTCTCCATACTCTGTATGAAATTACAAAAAGTCCATTCATGCAGCATGAATATTAATGAGCGAATTTTCAAAGAAATCTTCCAGTTAAAACTATGGTTAAGGGAAGAAAAAATTGTGTTAACGATTTATTTTAGATACCTAGGTTTTTTAGTTTTAAATCAAACCAAATGCCCCCATTTATTTATTTATTTTTGAGAAATATGTTTTTTTAAATAAGTACCTACATGATTTATTTTTAGAAAAACTTAAGGAATTGTTTCAGATTGTGCCAAACTGGAGAGCGCGAAATCTATTACTCGCACGAATCTCTCGCTTCAAATCGCAACGTTCCTTGCGATTGCGAGAGGCCACTCGCACGAAATCGCTCGCAACCGCCCTCTACCGCTCGCAGTGTGAACACCCGTCGCCTCCTCCCATTTAAAAACCTTACTCGCGCGGCGTTTTGTCTTTTTCGCGCGTAATCGTATCGCTTCGCTTCGCTCAAATCGCGGGCAGTGTGAAAGCCGCCTTAGGGTCCATTGCACGTCTGGTGGTGACCTAAGACCATCACAAAGTTCAGAGTACCCGGAACTGAGAGCTCCGCAGGAGTAGTACAGGAGGAAGTGCTAACGTCCGGAACTCACAGTTCCGTATGGATAGCACAGGAGAAATGATAAGCCAGAGGTTAGGGGTTTGAGAATGATCTACCAGGAAGTATGAGTGTAGAATTGTAGCCAACTCGGTTTGGCAGCAGGATTTATAGGCCCTGGACACTTGGAGGGAGATAGTGTGAGCCACTGAGTGGTAGGGGAAGTTGGCGGATGATACGACATCTGGCTGTAACAGACTTTTCACGGCTTTGTGTAGGCAAGACAAACCGAGTTGGACTGCATACTTATTCGAAAATCTACAATATTAAATAAATAATTTTTTCAGCATACTAACATGTGGTATATTCGGAATCAGCGTAAAATTTCCTATGAGAATATGTATCAAGTTTTCAAAAATTATTTCTGTTCTAGAACCAAAAATTTCAACCATGTATCATGTTTTCTCCTCGATATTGATTCGAAATTCTATGAAAACATCAGAAATTAACAAGCGGTTGCAATCATGTTCACAATATCAATTATTGAGAATGATCACCTGTGTGTAAACAATTATTTATATAACCATGCTCATAACTCAGTTTGTTGGACACGCACTTCGCAGTAGTTAACATAATATTGTTGGATAAATCGAGAGCTTTCGAACGAATGGTCAACGAATTTTGTGGGATGAAAAACGACGAAGTACCATTTCCCTAGCAACGACTCGGTTGTAGGCGGAAATCACTGTAACACTATATGTTTCGTGCGCGGAAAAAAATTGACTTGCAAAATTCGCTAGGACCCCAGGGCTAAAACATGATACATGTTAATTTTGCTTGTTGGCGCACATCCATCTTTTGTCATACTTTTCCCATTAATTTACTTTTATTATTTACTTTATTTACATAATTTTCTTATGTATTTCCAAAACTAAATTGTGTTTTTGTTTATGAGGATAAAAATTGTATGTGATATATTACATTCCATTAACAAAACTAATAGTGGACTTTCCAAGAGCAGTAACTCTGCAATAAAAATCGTTGAGGACCTGATGTCAATCATGCCGCGAGATCATCGAGTTGAACAGTATGCAGGTTATTTGGTCGAAAACTACGTGGAAGAAATTGCCAAATTTCCTCCACGCTTATGGGCTCGAGACGAGGTCTGTCTGCGAGAACAACTAATATGTGTGAATCTTTCCACCGAAAATTTAATGCTTTGTTTTGCAGTGCTCATCCCAATATTTTTTTTTAGTTTTTTTTTTTTTAGATGCATTAAAAAAAAAAAAAAAAAATTTCTGTTCTAGAACCAAAAATTTCAACCATGTATCATGTTTTCTCCTCGATATTGATTCGAAATTCTATGAAAACATCAGAAATTAACAAGCGGTTGCAATCATGTTCACAATATCAATTATTGAGAATGATCACCAGTGTGTAAACAATTATTTATATAACCATGCTCATAACTCAGTTTGTTGGACACGCACTTCGCCGTAGTTAACATAATATTGTTGGATAAATCGAGAGCTTTCGAACGAATGGTCAACGAATTTTGTGGGATGAAAAACGACGAAGTACCATTTCCCTAGCAACGACTCGGTTGTAGGCGGAAATCACTGTAACACTATATGTTTCGTGCGCGGAAAAAAATGACTCGCAAAATTGACGAACAAAAATTGCTAGGACCCCAGGGCTAAAACATGATACATGTTAATACTACAGATACTGGTGTGCTACATGGTCTATATGCAACCAAATCAAGCTTCAGTAAGTGGTAGGTTGCTCAAGTTCTAATCAAAGGAAGTTATCGCATCATGGTTGTTAGTGATTTTCTGTGATAGAGTTCAGCCACAATCCATCAACAATAAATTGCGGAGCAGCGAGGATTTAGACTGCAAAATGGTCTTATTGCTGCTATAAGTGATAATATAACCTTGTCACTGGTTTTCTGTTGGATTAACTTCTACATAATGACTACGAGTGTTTCACACAGAAATATTTATTTGGTTAATTTAAATTATGATTTAAGCTGAAGGTAAATGTGATGTGTGAAAAATGCCAATTTGATTAGTAAAGAGGTGGAATTAGAGTAAAATGGAAAATTCGAACAGTAAAAATGTAGATTTGATAAGAAAAAGGTATCACTTGTTAATTTAAAATATTAATAGGTGAATTTGAAGTGAAAATTCATCATTACCCTGATCTACTACCTAAAGATGACATTAAAATCAGTTAATGAAGGAACAAAAAAAAAAAATTTCCTACCATAACAGATAATAAATATACAATGTAAAGTTACCTGCTGTAAAAACTCTTTATCAGGCTGTACAACTTCTTCCCAATAATTGTCAGCGTCTATATCACCCTCAGAAAATATCACTTTGGTATCTTTCAAAAAGTTTTTACCGAGTATGAACAGTTCAAGGCCTCCAGCGGAGTGGCATGATACTACAGACTTTTTACATATTTCAGGAACTCCGGGTGGCTGGGCTAAAACAGTGATAAAATCATGATATAGCAATTGGCACATTATGGTGTCGTTTGTAGAAAAACTATAGAAAAATAATTAATAATAATAATTAATTTGTTTGCTGTACTTACTACATATTATAGGCTGAGACGTCACTTGTAACGTTTCTATCGTGCCGTCACTGTTTGTGATGACAGTTCTGAACACCATTCGACAACGAGTAGATTTTTTCTTGTTACGAGCAGTGGTTTCTTCAGGAAACCGATGCTCTACGTCAACGTTCCTTTCTTTCAAAATACCAACACAGTCACAGCTAAAAATCACAATGATAA
This sequence comes from Adelphocoris suturalis, assembly GCA_030762985.1. Lineage (NCBI taxonomy): Eukaryota > Metazoa > Arthropoda > Insecta > Hemiptera > Miridae > Adelphocoris > Adelphocoris suturalis. Next base: position 121,796,769 of record CM061042.1, read on the forward strand.
GGTAAAACTAACTGTAGTTATTCCAATCTAACACTGATACAAATCATTCTGCACAGTCTATGGTTGCCAAATTGGTTTAAAAACACAATGATAACAGTTTATAAACAAGGCAGAAATCGTTATGTAACAATGACTACATCATGGAACCATTTGTTGAGAACAAAATAGAAAATGAATGAGTATATAAAATAGATCGCAGTTATTGGTCTTTTCTCTGAAATGTAACCATTTTTTGGCTGTTGAAGGATTCCCCAACATGCTACGTGCATGACACTGTACACTAAGGCCCTAAATAGCATAGCAGTATCTTGTTTCTTCAACGTGCCGGGTTCAGGACATGGCAGGGACAGCTCTAGAGGTGTTAGGTACAGGAAACGGTACAAAAAATTGTGGGAAAATCAGAACAAGAAAGCATGGACACTTCAAATCCAACAGTATTCATGAAGTTAGGATATATGAGGTTCGTTATATCGCATGCATGGGGCAACCTGCCATTGGTCTTCTGTAGGGGCAGCCAGGTGTTACCTCCATGCAGGTCACTAGGCATGGAGGAAGGAGGTAGAAGTTGAAGAAGACGATGACAAGATAAGGTATCACTTCTTGGTGGGATGACGTCACTCATAAAGGTTTACTTATAATTTGATGATCCCACGAATTATGATGATCTTGGACAATTTAAGTGCGTCAAAGAAATATGGATGGAGGAGGGGAATGTCTGATGATGGGAAAATCGTAGCACAACGTGGGGGCATTCCGTTTCTGACTGTTGAAAGTGAATATGCAGATCTCACAATTTTTCCCTTGAAATCTTGTAGTTGGTCTGTGTGAACCCTGTTCCCAATTCCGAAGTATTGGTCTATGCTGTTAACTTTCTAGTATAGCACACCACACAGGTGCTCAGATCGCGTTCTGTGGCAAGCAGAAACATAGCTCCGTGACCCTAAAATGAGCAGAGGGTCAGAGGAAGTGGCCTACAATCTGGCACCTCTCTCACTGCTCACACAGGGGACCTGAACATGCATTGGAAACAATATGAACTTCCAACTGTTCTGAAAATGAAACTCGGGTGTGAGGGCTTCCTTCCGACTCTATCAAAGGTTGAAAAAAGATTTCTTCATATTCGTCAGTACAGAGCTCTTCCCCCAAGTCGTCCAATTTTCTGTTAAAATGTCAAGAAAATGGTTCAATTCTACGAGGACTGTCTGTATACCCCTTGGCAACAATATCCAGATTTAATTAAGTTAATCCAGATCAATTCCCCAAAGTGCTCATTTTTTAATGACACATATCCTGGATTAATAAGTTTCAGGCTGTTATTCAATACCTAGTCAAAGAAATTTGGGGTGGGGCACGATTCTTCTTGAGTTTATTACAAGAATAATCCCCGAAAATCATATCGAAATGTGATTCAACAACACTTCTCTAACAAGGTATTTGAATTTGGTAACAAACCGAAGTTGATAGATTTCAAATGGAAACTACAGGATTAACGAAAATGTTTAGTTACATAAACATCAGAAGTGACTGTAATGCTCCACTTACGTGATGGTCATGTCCTTTGCTGGATCGAATTCGATTTCAATGAGTACCGTTCCATGGACGTTTTTCTCTACGCAAGGTGTGGAGTTTTTCCCAGAAACTCGACAGGCTTGGTAGAACATGTGAGGAGTTTCCCGGCCTTGATCAGTGCCTATAAACACCTCCAAAATACAGGGTTTGTCGTATCCAACCAACTAGAACGAGAAAAAGAAACACAAGGACGTTTAATTACAATTACAAACAGATCATGCAATACAATTAAAAGTCAGTTTTGAATTGATGCTCCTGAATCCAATGTCAAAGTACCCCTTCCGCCTGGGCAGAAAACTTACAATCTCTGCTAATTATCACACAGAGGTTAATTGTTTCTGTATTGTATAGGTCTTCTACACAGAATTATTAAACGAATCATTAAGTAGGTACCTCATGTGTCTGCTTAGGTGTAGTTGCCTACCGAAGAGAAATTAATAACATTAAATAACACACCTAAACTTTTCTTAAACGAGCTGATGGAGCAGTCCAGGGAATTGGCAAAACTGCGGCGGTGGCGCAAGACTCGCTTGCAGCAAGCCAAACACAACTGGTAATTGATGAAACTTAGAATCCCCGAAAAATCATAGGGTCACCGCTTCATTCTAACTTGTAGTGTGAGAACAGAAAATCGAACAGCTTTCCGGATGATTTCATTTGATTTGTTGGGAAAATAGATGTAAATTACAACCAAAAAACTATGTTAACTTGAAAGTTTTTGAGATCTTGATTTTTCAATATTTCAGCCCTTAATCCCTTTAGGGTTTATCAAAATTGATGCCGATGTAATTGGCACATCCGCGGCCGATGTATGATTTTTCAGCCAAATTTCATAAACTTTGGTCCAGTAGTTTTTGGAGAAAAGTCTAGAAGCGTAAACAAACAAATTTTGAGGGGGTAGGGGGTGAAATGTTTTTCTTAGTGGGTTACAAAGATTCATTATTGAAATAATAAACCAAAAACTGTAGAAAGAAAACTACTCATCGTAGGAGAGTGCGGTTAGTGTGAACATTTCTTGAAATGGAATCTATTTATTATCATTAAAAATGTAAAATACAATACGTGGTGGGTGACACTCATTATCCTTTTGAAATGTAACTCAAAAGTAATAGAAATGGTGTATTATATAGGTATTCATCAGAGAGTTTATCACGCAGAAGAGAATGTCAACAATAAAACAGCCTTAACCTTCGGGACATTCACATTGATTGAGTGCATATGATGAGCCTGTAGAGCGATCACTCAATTGCTTAAATTGGTTGTGAACTGAGGGAATTGAATAAGCGAAGCAAGACATTCAGTTTTCTCTACTCTACCACACACCAGCCGAGAACGTATATCACACGTAGTGAGCACTATTTATTACCAACTATAGCTTCAAATACAAGTTTACATACAAAGCTTTTTGCTCAAAAAATTGCTAGCACACACACACACACACACACACACACACACACACACACACACACACACACACGCATTCTTACGGATTGATTTGGAGGGAATTCAACATAAATTTGCCCGTATTTCAATCCAGTGAAATTCAAGGTAGACAAGTAAGTTTTTAGTAAGACAAGGTAGTTTTTAGGCAAATAAACGAAAATAAGAAAAATCCCTGAAAATGTAATCAAAATCATTCCATTAGACTTGGTTTTGCCTGTGTCAATCGATATTAGTTCTGCGCATGCGCAATGGTTATTATTCTACCAATCGAGACAAAATTTATAGGGCATCCTTCTAGAACATATACCCAATTAACTACCGAGTTTGAACGAAATCGGACGAACAGATGATGAAAAATCGACGTTATGAGAAATTCACGTTTGCGCATGCGCACAGACTACTGTTGGTTCGACGGCTTTGAAAAATTATAGGGAACCGTCTAGGAGCTAACCCTCACAATCCCTGAAATATTTCATCGGAATCGGACTGCAACTTGGTATAGTTTTGGGAGAGACAAGGATTTACCACAGACAGACAGACCGACACGGAACCAAAATTGATCAGCAAGCTCTGAAATACAAAAAGCAAGTGGAAATTTTGGTTTCCGATGACCAATTTTTTTTTTCAATTTCAATCACGAACACAAAGCTTCCCTACTTTCGGTATAGGTAGGAAAGGAATAGTTGTTTAATAAGAACTTAAATATCTTCATAATCTGCCAAGACTCCTACAACTTAGCGAATAAAGAAGGCAATGAAAATGTGGGAGTTTATTATCTTGTACCTTTTATCAATAATTTCTGAAAGATTCGGGATTATATATATATTTTTTAAATTATAATACACCTAATACTGTACAATTTAAATATATATTATTATATTTTTCGTTAGCAGGTACGGCGACTCGATGAATTACATCCTGGTCACCACCCAAGTATAAATTAGTAGAGATAAGAAGGCCCAACAAACGACGATAGAGTGCAAGATCCCCTTTTTATCTACAATCACTCGAGCCTAAACCCGCATTTCTACTAATTAACTGGTCACAAACAAGTTGAACGAACGAGGGATGTTAATTTAGATAATCTCTTTCACTTAGGAACAAAAAACCAGTTAGTAATCTTTATAGGTCATAGATTAACGGGAGAAGAGTGTCTAAGCGGAGCGAGCGTTTGTAGGAATAGAGCGTAGATTTTGTAGATACGATACATTCTACTACTGTGGGCGAGGAAAAATCTTCCCCTCCAATAAATTCTCTGCATTTGGAGTTTTTGTAAGGTACCCATATGCTTATGGCATTATAAAGTATGTTTGGGCGACAATATTAAATCGATTTTGACGGTTTGGCCACCATCAGTAACAAACAATAACTGCACTGGTTTGTTACTGATGATGGCCTAACCGTCGAAATCGGTTTAACATTGTAACTCTTGATGTTTCGTGGAAATAGGCAACTTTTTTTCACTAACTTCCGTTTTGAAATGGGTACACAATTTCGTCGCGAGTGATTTAGTTCGTATCAGCTTTTTGCCATACCACCACTAAATTGCATTGCGCAAATCGTTTTCGAAGGTGCGTTACGCTAAAGGGCCCATGAAGCTAATTTCTTTCTTAATCAACTTTGGGGTATCTAGAATACGATTTCAGTGCAGACAGGTGAACTGATCAGCTGTGGAACGCTGAAGCTAATTTCTTTCCTTTCCGACCTACCGTTTTTTAATTGTTTTCTCTCCCAATTTTGGCCTTTCCTAAAATTGTAAAATTTTGGGGTCCTGGAGTTGTAAAGGAGACACTTTTGGGAGAAATGAAGCCCCAAGTTTTGATGATATATACCAAGGGTTTACTATGTATTATAGACCAATGATCTGAGTAAAAGGGCTATCTAATATAGTAACAATAAACCTTTGTGTAATAATTTGCAACTTTTTAAAAAAGTTTTTGGGGCACGAAGGATATAGTCGTCACAGCGGATGAAAAGGCTTGCAATAGACTGGGAGCCCGTGGCAGGAAAATTTACTCATAAGTAGTACACCTGGAATATTTTGTTAATGTACTGTTCTAAAGTATAAAATAGAAAAGTAATCGTCTGGCTGCCTAAAAACTCCTGCTATAGGGCCGTATAAGTAACTTATTAATAGTAATTATTTAAATTTCCTAACAACAGACGTGTTACAGGTCTCCCGTTTTTTTCTTTTTTCTTTTTCTTCTCTCTCATTTGGCACTTAAAAAAAATACAGCCATGAAGTGTACATCACATAAAATTAAAACTAAAAAAACATCAAGTTTAAACTAAAACTTCAAATTGCACGAAATAATGAAATTAAATAATTCTTCATAAATTACAGGATTTTGTAATATACAAGGGTAATTGAATGGTGTTTCAATTTTCAAATAAATTGAATCAAATAATTTTTTTCTTTGCTCAGCAAAGAAATCACACTCCATAATTAAGTGTTCAACATCGCCAGACGGATTGATATCACAGTACCAGCACTCCGGAGATTCGTACGTTCGTGGATCAATTCGATGCAGATATGCAGGACATAAGGCCACTCCTGTTCTTAATCGGGAAATTACTCTACAGAACTTTCGATTCCCTGCGGTTTCCATCATCCATGTCCTTATTCGTAGCTTGGGTTGGTGCATTTTGTAGAACGAAATGGTGTCTCTCTCGTGATACATCTGGCTCCATCGGGTATCATGGTATTTCCTCACTAAACAGCAGAGATCCTCTTTAGGTGTGATGTTCACGTGTGGTCCTATCCGTGCCTCTTATTTTGCGAAGCGATCTGCCTTTAAGTTCCCACTCATCTCATGATGTGCTTTCACCCACATTACGATAACTTTAAGCCAGACTTCCAATATTGTCTTGTAGGATGAATAATGAGCCCGAAAAATAAGCAATCCTTTTTTTCATGGGTACATTTCGGGGGTCAGACATACAGATGCGCGCTGGTCTGGCGCAACTTACCAGGAATTTCAGAACAGCCAGAGGATTTTTTTAACACAGGTACTTTATTACCAACAGGGAAATTTTTGCCAGATTCCTACTATGTTTTGTGGGCAATTTTCGACATTTTAATTAATATAAGTAATTATACGGCCTTATAGGAGCCAGACGATGATTTTTCTTAACTACTTAAGAGCTGAGCATTAAAAAAATATTCCATGTATTCCTTCTTGTTGCTGCTGCGTGCAATTCATTTGAGTGAGATGTGATGTGAATGAGTTGGACTACTGAAATAATAAAACCCTAAATGGACGTGAACCCTACCGTGGTCGGATTATCTTTGACCAAAGCCTTCTATGTAATGTACGGACATAAAACCGTTGCTCTGATTTCAAGACATTATGCCCATAGCACTATTTCCAGACTTTTAAGACCACAGCAACAATGTAATAACCGGACTTATTAGCCTGTAGCTTTAAATACCTATGTGCCGAATTAGGAAGTACCACAGTGTTAAATGAAATGATAAACAAAGGAAATAATCAACTAAAGCAAGGAGAATGTCAGATCAATGATACTGGAGCATAAGAATAAAAAGGCAAACTTGTGAGTGAGGTTTGATTAAGGTTGGAACGAGAAGGCAGGTTGTTGGCAGTTGATAGGTGGATTAGAATGAGCTCTGAGGTGGTAAGCAGAGACATATATATGCTCTCCCCCATAGGCGCTGTACCCTTTCCAGTAGATATTTTCCCCCTCTGCACTCCGTTTTCCGTTCAGGCTCTGATCATGTTTATTGTTGAAACTATATGATGTTTAGTCTGGGCATGACATTACTTATGAGTCACTTCTCCTGCCATTGGCTCCAAGGCTACATCAGGTAGGGCAAGGAAAACAGTTAAAATTAACGTGGTAAGAGTTAATTATTTGCTGCCCATTTTATCAATGGGGCAGTGCGAAGGAATAGGAAATATTCCCCCTTTCCGATTTCGAAACAGTGGCTCTTGAGGATATACTTGGGCCTTTTAGCTTCTAGGTCATCATTTGGGAGTTGCAGGCTTGGAAGAGAAATCCTACTCCATTTCATAATCGCTGTCACAGTATCCAAAGGCTGATCCAATTATCTTATTGAAGAAATAATTGAAATCATTGATAAAATCGAAATCGATCGAAATTATGTTACATCATTAATCTATCATCATTAATTGATGACGAGCAATCTTTGATCATCATCACTCATCATTGAAATCGTGGTTGATTTCTTACAACTAATCAGGCCAACAAATGATTCTGACATAAAGCGCCAATTTTCAGACATTTTCACTTTAACATTCTCTGCCTTTCTTCAGGCAGAGTTTTGGTAGTTATGTATTATTAGTTATTTCTTGGAAGCCTACCTACCGAGACTACCTAGTTTACGCTTTTATCCCCCCCCCCCCCCCCATTACATAGTGGCGTCTCACAGAAAGTGATGAATAGGGTTGTCCATAACTACGAAAAACTGGGAAAGATTTCTTCTAAAATAGGAAATTATTTTCCTACAAAAAACGAAAGAGAGTACAAAACACTAACCTTTACAATGGGAAACCCATTCCCTGTCCTGTCTTTGACTGCTCCCCTGCTTCCTTCCGTTTGGTATCTTGCTCTGTGCTGATTCTCAGGCTGTGAGACGATCACCAGCTGGACTTTGCCATCCCTGCTCAAACCGACACTTGTACCCACACCCGCCTGCGTCCCTCTCTTGACACCTTTCCCAGGCGTTACAGCTTTCTCCGTTCGGGGACTGCAAAAAGGATTGAAAAATTAAGGAGGTTAGCCTCAACCATTTCTCTGAATTAGGCCAGTCTGATCTTCGTAAAATGTTGGAAAAATGGACTTCCTTGGATTTCAAATAATACTAGTAGGTACATCAATAGTGCTGTCTCGAATAAAAAGTTTTAAAGATACACCAAGACCAAAATATTTCTAGGACCTCCACAAATTTCTAAGAATTGTGAACTACAACAGATAAAAATCCATTCCTCGACGCCAAATCAAGTTTCTTTGTACGAAAGTTGTACGAAGTCGATCACTAAACTTTAATCTGGATTAAATTTTTCATTTTATATTTTATGGAAACACTGAGTCCAAGTTACCAAGAGTATATTTCTAAATTATACAAGCTCCATTTGATATAATTTATATTAATTCAACTGAAAGGAGTTTCTCTTATTTATTCCTTTCCTTTCACGATGTGGTGTGTCAGAGTACTTTGCATTCGTTTTCCAAACAAGGAACTCGCATTTCGTGTACTATATAAGTCACACAATTAAGTGCTAAAGGCAAGAACGATACTTCCTACAACGGTGCAATAGGTAAAGCTAATAAATTGGTTTGAGAGCACTAGTAAGTACCTTACAGATTTATAAAATCACTTGATTTATAGCTTAAAACTATGAAACACATAAGGAAAAACGTATTCATAGACATATTTTTATAAGAATACATACTTGGCACTGAGAGACGAGTTAAGTGCGACCACTCGCGGGGTTTGGGGAAACGTGAAATTATCGTTGGCATTGTCTGACTCCAATTTGATGTCGACTCGTTGTCGCTTAGCTTCCACGTTGGGCCAGAAATACTGAAACGATAATTATATCACATTAAAGGTAAAGGCTACTACCATAATCGATTGAAAGAAAGCACAAGGTAGGATAAGAAATTATAGATGGCGATAAACTCCAATCCTAAGAGTCTATAACTAGTTCAATGAATGAGCACCCAAGTTCAACCACAAAACCGTAAGCTCTAAAATGAGCCACGAAATAATAAAAAGCCATGAAATAATATGATGGGTTGAATAGCCTATTGTTCTCAATACTATAACCAATCGGAATATGAATCCATTCCGGGTATTATAAAATTGTTCGTTGAATCCAAGTTCTAGATTCTAGACAGTTCTGTGTCGACTTCCTACTGATTTTTCGTTTTCGACGCTTAAAAGAGCAAGTTTACAGATAGCGAATATCGAGAAAAATTCTTAATTAGAGACTTGGAAAGATCGAAACTTAGTTGGACAGAAACATAGGTACCGAAACAAAATAAGATACAAACATAGATACAAATTTTTGAATAACGAACCTTTGAATGTACACACACCACACCACCATACTTGCTGTTTTACTATTCAAGTGAATAGATTCCAAAAATCCAATTAAAAAACGCCGTTGATCCGCTGTTTGTCGCTTAAGGCGGGTCCAGACGAGTGTAACGTGTAATGTAATCCACCATGTAATGTAACGCGAATTCTGCGTGTGGACGGCACTACGAGCATTACATGTAACGCTCGCACCGGTGCTCGGGCTGATCCGGGACGAGTCGGTTTTTCCCGCAAACACAAAGGCGCTCGCAGTGGTGGTTTGGACGTCGTTCGTGACGGTTGTGTCGTGTGTACGTTCATGATGTGGAGTTACGAACAATCGCTTGAACTTATCTGTCTGTATCAAGAAAAGCCTGTTATTTGGGATCCCAAAAATCCGGATTACTTTAAAAAACATCTGAAAAACGATGCTTGGTCGTCACAAATCGCGTCACAAACTTTTGGTACAATCGAAGAGATTGACTGCTTTGAAATTCTGAAGGTGTATTGAAGGCTTGTATATGAATATCCTGTAGCCAAAAATCTTAGTGTTAGAGCCAGTCTATCTTGCGGCGAGATTGCAGATCTCATTATAGTATCTTGTCTTGATATTTTAGGCGCAATGATTGTTAACAAATATTCAAAATCTGTAGGCGACATCCGGGTAAAGTTTTTATATTGGCCACTTATTTTCTGAGATTTTAGTTCCACAAGTAAAGAAGATCTTCTTTTATACAATTTAGTTTTCCACCATCGACGCTCCAAACGTTTTCGGTCTTCAGTTAGTAAACAAATATCAGTAAAAGCAGTACCAGCTATCACGACCTCCCTGTTCGGCATGTTCGTCGCAACTGAGTGGAAACAGCTCTTTGAAGTTGATTCGCATACACATTCGCTTTGAGTTCGCGTGCCGTCCACACTGTTGGCGCGAAATTACACGTAAATCTTACATTACACGTTACACTCGGACCCGCCTTTAGGTACCTCCACAACAACTTACAAGGTTTAATGATTCGCAAGTTAGCCAAAAATGTGCCAGAAAATTTTCCATTTTTTTAAATTGACTGTTTTTGAAACTACACTGCACGAATGAAATCAGAATCATTAGAAATTTTATTGGGAAGTTCCCAAATTGCATGGCTGTTTAAAATATCTTTGTTAGTGAGCTAAATTCTCCTCCGTTCGTCCTACGACGTTGAACTTTGATAGGGAGACTCTCTGGGACACAAGGAGACGATTGAAATTATTGGCTCTTCTCTAATCAGCTGAGTGAGCTAAAATCTCTTTTGTTCATTCTAGGAAGTTGCGATTTGATATGGAGACTCCCTGGGATATTAAAGGACGATAGAAATTATTGGCTATTCCTAATCAGAGGAGTGAACTAAATTCTCTACTGTTACCGCTAGGAAGTTGAAATTTGATAGGGATACTCTCTGGGACACAAGGAGACGATTGCAATTATTGGCTCTTCCCTAATAAGCTGAGTGAGCCAAAATCTCTTTTTTTCATCCTAGGAAGTTGCGATTTGTAATAAACTTAGGCGCCCCGGAGGTGCAATGGGGGCCTAAATCCACACTCATAGATAGAGAGAGGAGAGTGACAGTACCGTAAGAGATACAACTCGTACTAATAGCATATATGCTACGTTCGGAGAAGATAGGTTTTCCAGTTCTAGGATCACCCATCCATCGCCAAACGCAGGCTTTCGAAAACACGGGAATTAGCGCCCGCCGCCCGTTGGGAAACAACGGAGCGACGGCAGCGCATTCCCTTGGATCTCGCGGGAACTGTCACACTCCCCCCCCCCCCCCTTAAAAAACATACTTGATTGAAGAGCAAGTATGTAAACTAGGTGGAATAGTTTACTGGTTGAAAACTGATGCTCACTAATAAATAGCTGCATTGGCGATTGAGGATAAAAAGGTGAAATTAAAACAGGATGGATTGTCAATGAATCTTCATATGAAGTATTCATTAGGTAGTTAACCCCCAATCAAAGATTGGAACAATCGGGAATAATATAACTTGCTCAACCAGGAGACTTACAGTAGGGAGCTGCCCACTTTGGGGACTTACGAAAATGGGAACTATGCCCTGGGGAATTAACTTGCTCAACTTTGGAGACTTACAGTGGAAGGTGCCCACTATGGGGACTTATGTAATAGGAAACGATGCCCTGGGTTTGGGAACAATGCCCATGAAAATTAAGTATGTTAAATATAAATAATATGAGGGGATAAATTGAGAAATTAATAGTCAAGAACCAATGGAAGTGTTTATGTACCCAAGGGAGTATAATGGGTATTCCTTCTGGAAACCCGGGCCATGTTTCTTCTGAAACATTAACGCCCCAAAAATAGTGGATCGGATTACTAGGCGTCAGCCATGCATAATCCAACCACTCTGCTACCATGTAATGGACTTAGGCGCCCCGTGGTGCAATGGGGGAACTATGCCCTGGGGAATTAACTGCTCAACTTTGGAGACTTACAGTGGTAGGTGCCCACTATGGGGACTTATGAAATCGGGAACGATGCCCTGCGTTTGGGAACAATGCCCTTGAAAATCAAATATGTTAAATAGAAATAATATTTAGGGATAAATTGAGAAATTAATAATCAAGAACCAATAAAAGTATTTATGTATCCAAGGGAGTATAATGGGTATTCCCGGGCCATGTTTCTTCTGAAACATTAACGCCCCAAAAATAGTGGATCGGATTACTAGGCGTCAGCTGTGCATAATCCTAACCACGCTCTGCTATCATGTAATGGAATGGGGGCCTAAATCCACACTCATAGATAGAGAGAGGAGAGTGACAGTACCATAAGAGATACAACTCGTACTAATAGCATATATGCTACGTTCGGAGAAGATTGGTTTTCCAGTTCTAGGATCACCCATCCATCGCCAAACGCGGGCTTTAGAAAACACGGGAATTAGCGCCCGACGCCCGTTGGGAAACAACGGAGCGACGGCAGCGCATTCCCTTGGATCTTGCGGGAACTGTCACAGATTTGACAGGGAGACTCCTGGGACAATAGGAGACGATTGAAATGATTGGCTCATTCCTAATCAGCTGAGTAAGCTAAATTCTCTCCCCACGGAAGTTGAAACTGGATAGGGAGATTCTCTGAGAGAGACGTTTGAAATGATTGAGTCTTTTCTGATCAGCTGACAGAGATAATTTAATTGAGACATTTTTAACTTGAGACACAAAACACATATTTCAAAGGGGGGGGGGGGGGGGGAATAGGACATATCCATGTATCGATGTATCTGCATGTAGTATAGATACTCAACGTCAGTTTACTGAATTTAGTTTGTGACTTTCCATATCAATTCCGTGGCGAACCCAATAAAAAATATCTACGAAACCGGAAATTAACCTAAAATGACGTTTGGGTTGGTCATCCTCAAATGGGACAGGTACCATTCCTGTTTTTAAAGCCAATATAATTATATATTGATACTTTTGATAATATTTTGCCATATGTCATTTAGTCCACTCCAGTGTTGCCAGATAGCGGGGTTTTCCAGTTTTGCAAAACCCTCGATTTTTGGGAAAACTCTCAATCACTCAAGGCTTCATGAGTTTGATATAACTTCCCTCGTTTTACGGTTGGAATGACCTCTTCAATCAGTCTCATAACCGTGGGATACTACCCACAAATTTTTTTTGACCACTGATAAAGATGTTAATAGGGGTCCCCATCCCCTATAAACAGGCATGTAGCCAGGATTTTGCCCGGGGGGGGGGGGGGGGGGGGGGGGGGGGGGGGTCCAGATCCCCCCCCCCCCCTCTCGCTCATCGGATTTACAAACATGATGAAATACTATCTTTAATAAGGCAAAAATATTTAATAGGTAGGTACATAATAAGGATTTTAGGTGACAGTTAGAACAATTTTTTACAATCATGATAAATCTTGATCTTTATACAACAACAAAAGTTCAATTTTTAGGTATTTAGTTGATCATTAAATGTTTATAGTAAGACTTTTCTGTTTGCTTTAAAGACATCAAATCCAGCACGTCACCAGCCGCGAACGACAGTGGATAATGAATTGAGATCATGGTCAAATGAGAAAGGCGTTTGTTACCCATCATATTTCTAAGGTATTTTTCTAATCTCAATTTCTAAGGTACTGCAGGATTCCATACCATGAAAGTTAGGAAGACATCTAGGCACATTCTCCCCGTAGGATATTGTAAGGAGTGTGGGGCGGAATTTCTCCTAGACTGCAAGGTCCCATGAAGTAAATTTATGAATTTTCTAATCCCGAACGGATGTGTTGTGTGAATTTTTTTTTGTGTGTCACTCCTTGCTGATGAAGTGAAAGGGCTAGCCGAGGGAATAAGAGATTCGGAGAGAATTTTCTTCCTCTGTAGTACTGTCCTCCAGAGAGAGAAAGGAATCTCTTCACGGAAAGATGTCAGAAGGCTTCTGAACACCATAATAAAAATGTGGAGTGCTGAAAGGTATGAAGAGTTGCTACATGGCAAGGCTTACACGGGTCGTTCAGGTATAGTGCTAGAGGCGTTGATCTGTCTTTAAGGTCGTATACATGACCCATGTCCGTGTACCGAAATATCTAACTTCTTATCTCAGGAATCTTACCTCTACGTATTGGAGCTATTAGCAGAACCTATGAGTATTATAAAAATAATTTCTGAAGAATTTCACATCAGATCATTCTCTGTCGGTAGTTCGTGCTAGTGAAATAATAGATACTACCGTAACCATGAATAAGTTTTTAATTCATCACCAAATTTCGGGGGGGTCCGGACCCCATGGACCCCCCCCCCCCCTCTGGCTACGTGCCTGCCTATAAACCCTATATCATTCGAAAATATCGGGGGTGGAGGGTTATAGGGATATTGTGGTGCTACGGTGGAAATCAGAGGGAAACGTAGGGATATTTCGAGAGGTATGGTGGGAATATCCCAATAAGGCATCTGACAACACTGGTCCACTCCAATTTCAATAGTCAAGTCCAAGTTTCTAATTAGATGAAAATTTTACTGATATACCTACCTCCTGTTCAGAGAAACTGTTTTGTGCGGTTCTAGGAACTTGAAAATCCAGATGGTGATCGAAACCCAATCCAGAGTCATTTGAATTGTCACAGGGGTCCACGGGAAGAGTGAACACTTCCTCTCGTCGTGCAGCTGTAACGACACAAAAATGTATTCAAACCAATTTGAAACAAAAAATTGTATTAAATGAACAATAATGACAAAAATAAGTACCAAGCTAATCATTGTCATTCTCAATCAGAAAATAAAGCACAATAATATAAAAGGTTATAATAATTTGCGACTCAAAACTAGAACAAACTCCAATTAAAAATTGGAGGATAGATTGTCATGATCCAATATTTGAACAACCGCAACGCAGCCTGTAATATATATTAAGCTGGACGGTAGAAATAATAAAGGATTATTTTTTAAGGGTTCAACGAATGATGGTTACCACTTTTAATTCTCAAGGTTTCAGAAACTGTTTGTTTCCTTCGTCAGGAGATAATGAAATAAATTTAAAATCTTGGACATTGGTTTTTAAAGTGTTGTGTATTAGCTTGGTGATAATTGACATAGATATGTCTTTTGGCTGGGGGTCATGACAAAATGAGCGTGATCGTGATCACAAAATGTAATGGGTAACTAGGTTGTTACCTACTTTCATTACGTTTCTAATCACGCTACTCTATCCAGAAAATGAGGAAGTCACTATTTTCTAGCAATTAACTTAACAACAACAAAACAATTCGAATTTGGACATGGATATGTCTTTGCTCTGGGGGGTCAACCAAAAATTTGTGTCACAATTTCAGTGTTTTTGACATTTTATGTCTTTACTATGGCACATAACTCAAAAAGTGTGACGAAGAAAGCGTTATGAAAAATTTCTGATGATTACAACCGAGTCGTTGCTAGGGAAATGGTACTTCGTCGTTTTTCATCCCACAAAATCCGTTGACCATTCGTTCAAAAGCTCTCGATTTATCCAACCATATTATGTTAACTACTGCGAAGTGCGTGGCCAACAAGCTGAGTTATGAGCATGGTTATATGAATAATTGTTTACACGCAGGTGATCATTTTCAATAATTGATACTGTGAACATGATTGCAATCGCTTGTTAATTTCTGATGATTTCATTGAGCTGGTGTTTCGATGATTTGATTCATAGCAGGTGATCCGAATATTGCGAGAACGGTTTGATTTGTGAAGTGGTGGTTGAATCATTTTAATAGGTAATTTCTATACTTTACACTCTAGGAAGCTGTAATTTCGTATGTAGCCTCTTTAGGACATTACTTGACGATGCCCAGGGTCCGGATCAGCTGAGTGGCTCTTAGAGCTTGCATACGAGTCTGCAACTAAACCAGACCTTAAAAGCAACTAAAAGACCTTATCGTCTTTTCACGTAGAACCCAGCCGTTGCTAGGGGAATGAAACTTCCGCAGTTTTCATCGCACAGAAATCGTTCGCCACTCGTTGGAAAGCGCTTGATTTATGTGATAAATGTTCACATCTCAAGCTACCAATTTCCCCCTCCTTACGTACCTGGCTACATTCCTAAATTAAGTTGATTGGACTATGAACAATTTTAATAAGCCGGTTACAATATTCTTAACGTAAAGCAATAGCATCATTTACTCCACTCCATAGGAAACATTTTCATCCTCTTGACAACAGTCGAATGTTAACAAGAACTCATTGTAGTGGCTTCTCTCTACTGTTAGTTTCAACATTTCTATAAGTAAACCGTTGTTTTGTTGGAATTAGTCGGGATGCGGCCCAGGGATTTGTTTAAAGTTAAAGGATTTGTTTACAACTCTAATGGACAAGGACCGCTATGGAATCCCCAATCAAAGACATATCCATGTAACATGGTATCTGCTTGTAAAGCAGATAGTGGAACTCGTTTACGAGTTTGGTTTCGGATTTTAATTTAAGTGATTTCACCTACTGTTTCTTATCTTACCTACAAGTTAAGTAGCATAATGGGTCCTACGAAAAATAATTGCAGTAAGGAAAACAAAAAATTAAAAAGGGATTTGGGATTCAAAGAAGATTCAATAATTGTCAAAAGACGTATCTATGCATGAGTTTTTTCCGTGCAAGCGGTAAAAATTTACAAGTTTCCGTTTGCTTCATCCTTATGCTGAAACTTATGATTTAAATCAGGATTTTAATTGACTGATTCAAGTCAATTTGATTAAAATCAAACAAGCCTGCCATAATTACGATTGAGAAATATGTAGAATACTCCTGTAGGGTTTTCATATATGTTGGAGTGTAGCTATCAAAAACATGTTGGTAATTGGGTTCAAAATTTGTCCGTTTCTTCTGTTGAGGTTATTGTTCGGGTCAATCATTTGAATATGGAGACCTTCTTTATCCGCCCGCTGGTAATAGCGGACTATTAATACTAATAAATTTAAAATCTCAAGGGTCGCTCTCAAAATAAAACGAAATCTTGCTGTAATTAACGTGCTGAGTTGATTTGGTAGATTTACCAATACTTTCAATGCTTAAATGTTGAAGAACCAAAACCGTAAAATTTTGGCAGTTCTTCAATTTTTAGCTATTACATGAGAACAATGAAACTCATAAAAGATATCACCATAACCAAAACTAAAAAATATAAATTTCGTAGAATTTATCTACGTAAGCTTTGAACGAAGGTTCATAACTATGTCAGTAGGACTTTACTATCAATGTACCCCATCTTGAACAAGAGTTTCATCAACAAATCAATCTACAAATATTATTCCTGAAGGCGTTAACCAAAAATAATTTGTATTTGGCCTCATTTCCTCCGGAAAAAAGGTGACATATGGCCACATTCTCAAGGTTTTTGTAGATGCAGTTATGGTAGAAAAAAATAATCCAAAGGAGCAGCAATAGACAAGTGTACAAATAAATAGATCGTTTTTCTGTGCCATAGAAAAAATCACAACAAATACCTACAATTTAGTACATAAAACATCCTATTTGTAATCTTGTTTAATCAATAAAGAATTTACCCATCAATCTATCATCATATTTGATGCGGCGTTAGCGTTATTTAAATTTTTACGAGAAAGACCATTTTGCCTAGTTCACGATTAAAAATATTTTCTTGGGAAATTTGTGAAATGACACTATTTTAGCAGGGTGATCTGACGGCCCTTTACAATCGTATATACGTCATTTTTCTGGTTAATTGAAGAAATGTTTCTGTTTCTTTAGTTACCAAACTAGTTAATAATTAATTTGTTAACTACAAAAACACAATTACCAACCAGCCAAAAAGGAGAAAAGCAAAATAAAAGTGTGTTTGTTTACATTGTGAAAGTAGATCCATCAAGTTCATTGGTTTTATTGTTGCTAAAGTTTTTCGATGTTAGAGTGAATCAACAGAATTTCGGAAGATCTATGAGGAATCAAATACTTCGACGCTACCATCAAAACTGGCTATATGGTTTCTGTGTTTTGGCTTGAGGCTCTCGCCTGGTGTTTTGCTTTCCGGTGGAGCGATTGTTGTGATCGTGTCTAGGGGTACATATCCAGAAATGGGTGTGCACCCTTGGGAGGCCGCCATGGTGGGTCGGGTCCGGGCTTGACCGGGACGCCCCGGCCAAGCCACCTTTTGGGTGGTTACGGACTACCTATTTGGTCTGCAGCCGACATTTTAGTTTTCTTATTTATTTCATTTTATTTTTTTATGACTTTTTAAATATAGTTCTTCCATAAAATTGTATGGCTGCATATATATAAATGTGTGCTAATTTGATCATTTGGGAGTTATGAATTTGTATTTGCTATTTGGCTTGTTTGTTTTTGTTTAATATGCCCATATGTGTGATGGCAAATAAAACTATCTATCTATCTATTAGGCTCACTATCATCGTAAAGCAAATGGTTACCCCACTGTTTTACCCAGATGTTTCTTGCGAGCGCAGCGATCGATGAGCGCATGGCCTATACAACTGCACGTTCAAGTTTTCTAGTAGTTCTTTATTTACATGGAAGATTTCTAAATCACCTGTGTGTTGATTTTATTAACGGGCCATTCGCCAAATTCAAAAAGTCGACGAAACAAGTAGAAAGTAATACAAAAACAGCAAATTAATATTAAAGGAAGATAAATTGGTTAAAATAAATTACTCACCGATAGCCTTTATCCGCTTACTGGCCACGCCCCTGATGCCTTTGCGATGGCCTTTCCCTTTACCATTGACCGTTTTGATATTACCTAGAACAGAAATGAAAAAAAAAGAATAAGCCTACACAAATTTCATAACATGTCTGCACAGATAAGATAGCACGAGAAGTAGTAATAGTGACTGTGTATTATAAATAAAATCTAATCGGATCTTTAACGGTGTGAGGATCGAAATGAGCAGTATTATCTACTCAGCCGCAACATATATATTATTAGCAAGATGGCTATGCATGTTAATCACAAACTGACCCATACAGAATACCAGCAATGGCTCCGGGTTGGCGCTGGTTGACATAATTATGTTACGAAATCAAGTCACAAAATAGTTTTGAATTTTTAGCTTTTTTGCAGTTTTTATCGATTTTTTAGCAAATTTTAATGAAATTTAAGTACATTTTTCAGCATACTTTTGTACATAGATTTTTAAATGTTCTATTTTATAATTAATGAACTTTATTTGACACACGGGCCCACACACACACACGTATATATATATACACGAAAAAGCATAAAGCTCTAGGATTCGTTTCAGAATGCCTCAAAACGGATTTCGAAGAAGAATTTTTCCAAAAATCTTGATTTTAAAATTTTCCGAACCATTGCAATAGCATCATTTTCTACGAAAATTTGCTAACAATCCTTGAAGCGATCTGTAGATCGTATCAAAATTTGAGCTCAATATTGATGCAGAACTTTTTGAGATTTTTGAAGCGAACACAAACCAATTCAACATTTTTATAGATAGGTAAAATATTGTAAATTGCTTTACAATTTGAGCTTTTTGAGTGCAAAGAAATTGCTAACTATTAATTTTACGGCAAAAAAGGAATTCTGAATAATAATCCGGCATTCAAAAGAGGTTATGAATTTTTAGCTTTTTTTCAGGTTTCATTGATTCTATAAAGTAAATTTTATAGAAATTTAAGTACATTTTTCAGCATAATTTCGTACATAAATTTTTGAATGTGATATTTTATAGTTAATAACTTTACTTGAGGAATATTCTGCCAAAAAAAATATATATATTCAACGATTTTTTAGTGATTTTTAAGCACGTTTTTTGAAATGTGACCAATTTAATATGCTCAAAAAGTGCTGGCCAACGAACTCATCCTTTCGTTGGGAAGAAAGGGATTACAAGGTTGCTGGATCCGAATCCGAAGCCCGTTTTTCATGTAGAAGTCCAGCTTTTGAGGTACAACGGCACAGCATTTTCGAGAGAAAAAAATCACTTAAATTCCAGGATAATTTATGTTCAACTAAAAGGTGCTACTATGTTGGAAATTCAACGCTTGAACACGCCTATACCACACATGATGGGTTTGAAATGTCTCCTTAACGTGCCTTTTGCCTAAAAACTGCCAAAAAACGTGGTCTTTTCACAGATTTTTGACGATTTTTCTACAGTTGTTTGAAAATGTTTGTACGAATTGAACCACTTGGCGACCTAAATTGTGGCATAAGAATTTCCTGAATCTAAATGATTTAAGCGGAAAAAGTCTAATCTAATTGGAAAAGGTATAAATCCATGTGAAAAAGGACTAAACCTAATTATAATTGGACAGTCTTAATCAATTAGGAAATGATATGCGTAATATATATATCATTGGCATGGCACAGGTACTTATCCCCTAGATAATTGGGCTTGCCCGTGTTTAAATAATACCAACAATTTCCCAATTTAATATTCTCTTCTGCTCTATTTATATTGTCCCTGTTGTTGCCTGACAAATTCCAATGTGAATCCCAGGTGGCACCATTATCAACTTAAGAATTTCGTAATTACTTTAAAGTACCTATCTAATGAGGTAACTTATCGAATAACAATAGAAACAAACAGGCACATTCTACAAAACACTACCAATACCAATTATTTATCAGTCGGTGTGTTCAGGGTTACAAGCTTTCTCCCCCGAGTGTACATGTTGAAAAAAAAAAATTCGTGGTGAAGGCTTCGTGATCTATGATAATTAAATGATAATCAAATCGATCGGGTTGCTGAGAGCAATATAATGTTTTTGTACCGAGCACCCGTAAGAAAGGAATGCCAAGTGTAAACAACAAAACAATGGTGACTGAACAACGTGCGGTGATCCCATAGACTCTATTGTTAGACCCTAATAACTCCCAATTCAGGATTGCAATCAAAATAATGATAGCTCAAGGGTGAAGTTCGCAGCATGTCGATATGTTATGGAACCGGAGGCGAATATTGTTGAAGACGGGTCGTTTCTGACATGCGCACCGCGGAACCCCATTTAGTTAGTTACACAATGTTCGGTAAGCGAGCTAATGGGGAAGAAAACACTACGAAAATTATTATGACCTTCGGAGAGGTTCGTGATACAAAAACCGGGCAACTGGTTGGAAGTGGAAGATAGAGGATTCACACAAGCAAAACGCCTACGCAAAACTATAAGAATAGATAGCAGAAAGGTTGATGGCACAATATAAATTGAATAAGATCAACTTGTAAGGATCGCGTATCCTTCTGCTAGTAATTTATACACATGATAACAAGAGCCTGACAATTAATATAGGCGTAATCAACATGCACAAAAGCCACGTAATCTACAATTGCATTATTAGAAAATTTTCGTAAAAACTGAAGCTATTAGAATCAAGGGCGTACGCAGGGGTAGGGCAACTGGAGCAGTAGCCCCAGTAGACTTCCTATTCGGCAATTATCTCGTCACACAAATTAATACGCATCTCTGTACATCCCATATTCGGATTCACTACTAAATTCATTACAAGATTGATTTTCGGATGATAATGTAACAGCTTTAGGTGGATTGATACTTCAACCATCGAAGATGTTGGAAATGTCAAAGGAAGAACTCAAACAGGGGCTTCTGTAACTTTTATGGTCTGGATACCCTCATTGAAACTGAGGCTGAGCTATCGCATGCATTTTGGATGAAAAAGGGTCTTACTACAGAGAAATTGAATGAATTGGATTTGATCAATGTACTGCAAGAGACCAAGGGGTTTTACCCCCCAGGGGTTTTACCCCCCAGTGAAATAGGCGTTAAAAGTTCTTCTCGCATAGCCGTCCGCAACATGTACAATTGAAAGGTCATTCAGCTCGTTGAAAAGGGTTAGAGCGTGGTTGAGGTCAACCATGTCAGAAGCCCATCTCAACAGACTATGTATACTTATTAAATGTACACAGAAAGTTGGTCCACGAGAAGAAAAATCAATTTGTTGATGAAGTGTTGAAACTATTTTGTAAAAACCCCAGGCGCTTGATGTTGCAGTAATAATAATTTTCAAGTTGTTCTAAATTCATAAATTATAACTTTGCATTTACCCTCATTTTGTTCATGCCATATTTTTGCCTACATCGGTCTTGTAAAATTACCGTTGGCCCCCAGTAAAGCAAAAAGTCTGCGTACGCCCTTGATTAGAATGGCTTCAAACATTTTAAACTGAAAATTTTCAAAATTTTCTTCATGGAAATCCGTTTTGAGGCATTCTTGAAAAATTCCTGGATCGTAACACATTTTCAAATACAGGGTGTCTACAGTAATTATGGGACAAACTCAAGGAATCGATTCTAGAGCTCATTTCTGATCGAAAGTTACTCCTAGAGATTCATTTTTAGACGCTTTGTTTTCAAGCTATTCAATGCTAAAGATTTTTGCTTCCGAGTCTACCTTAAGGTAGCAGAAGCATTGTTTTCACTTTCGGGAGAAAAAATCCACCAAAATCAAAATTTTCACTCGCATTTTACGTTTTAGACCATCCTGAACAACTTTGGTTCCGTGTCTGTCAGTCTGTGTGTGTGTATCCATGTGCGTGTGTGTCGTGTGCCCGCAAATCCTTGTAACAAGCTTATTTTACCACAGTTTTTATCCGATTTGGATGACATTTTCAGGGAATGTGCGGGCTATGAGGTAGACGGTCCCCTATCAGTTTCATCGGGCTTGGCTAAATACCTAACTCTGCGCATGCGCTAACATAAATTCTACCAAGCATCATTTTCTAACGCCCTAGTCGTCCGATTTAGCTCAAATTTGGATGATAGTTGGGGAATACGAATTTGACCATCTTATATTGTTTCGGAATCGATAATCGACTCTCCTGGGCACATCATCCGGATCATCTTTCATCACGTTTGGCTTCTTGCAATTTCGCCCTCCGCCGCCTTTCTGGTTCAGTGTCGATGCCGGTTCTGCGTGCTGTGTTCTGCGCACTATTCATGAGCCGAGTGTCATATAGTGTGATCCTGTGGGGCAGTTCTGGTGGTGTTCTCTCTATATTCAGACTGCAGAAGGCAGCTGTTAGAATTATCTTTGGTCTTGGTTACCGAGAAAGTTGTAGAGGTTACTTTAAGAAATTGAATTGTTTAACTGTTCCCTCACTATATGTATTGGAGTGCTTAAAGTTTGTAAAGAGTAAGATGACCTTAATCAATAGTAACCAGCATCATCATAACTATAGTACGCGTTCATCTAACCTATTATGCCCCCCTTTTGTACGTCTCTCTACGTCTCTACGTAACGATCCCCTGCAAAACGGAATCCGTTTCTTTAACAGACTACCAATTTCATTAAAAGAATTGCCGGTCAAGGCTTTCTTGAGAAAATTAAAATGTATCCTGGTTGAAGCCGAACTTTATGACGTACCTGAGTTTTTTAATTTAAATTTTATTGACTAGCATGCCGAGGAATATTTATACCAGTACTCGATGATGCTTAATTTTAGTTTAGTTTATTGCTGGATGGGTACCTCCATTGCAGAAGAAAATGTGTTACTGTTGCTTTTGTATGTTTTTTATGCCAGTTTTGTTATTATATTGACTTGTTGACAGTTTCTGTTAGTAAAATAATTACCTTTATATTTTTTATCTTCTGTGTATTATTATCTTGTTAATGACGTATCTATTTATGTATTTTGACTATTGTTATTCCCATTTTGGGCCCTACAATAAAAAATATTTGATTGATTGATTGATTATATCAATTTCAACATGGTTGTATAATAGCTTCTGCGCATGCGCCAATATGAAATCCTTGTAACAAGCTTATTTTCCACAGTTTTCATCCGATCTGGATGACATTTTCAGGGAATGTGCGGGCTAGGGTGTAGACGGTCCCCTATATGTTTCATTGTTGCGAAATCAATACTCCACTCTGCGCATGAGCAAACGTAAATTCCATTATGCTCCATTTTTTACGCCCTAGTCGTCCGATGTCGCTCAAATTTGGATGACAGTTGGGGGATGACGATTTGATCATACCATATCAATTTCAACATGAGTGTATCATTAATAGCTACTGCGCATGCGCCTATGTGAAATCCTTGTAACGACCTCGATGAAACCGTCAACGAATGAGCGCATTGGGTTGTAGATGGTACCTACCCTATATATTTCATTGTTGCCAAATCAATACTTCATTCTGCGCATGCGCAAACGTAAATTCCATTATACTCTATTTTTTCACACTCTAGTCGTTCGATTTCGCTTAAATTTGAATGATAGTTGGAAGAAGATGACTTGATTACCTCATATAAATTTCAACACGATTGTATCATTAATAGCTACTTGGCATGCGCTAATGTGAAATACTTGTAATGTCCCTAATTTCTACAGTTTTCATACGTTTTGATGAAATTGTCAGTGAATGAGCGGTTTAGTTTGTAGATCGTACCTATTTCATTGTTTTCAACTCATCAGTTCATTCTGCGCTTGCACAAACGTAAATTACATTGACTATAATTTTTTTCGTTTCTTAATTGACCAATTATGACATTTCACGCTACTTCTTGATTTACTCTTTTCCGCTATGCAATTTTTCAAGATCATTTAACACTTTTCAGTGATCTATACATTCATGATAGGTAAACGAGGAAGCCAATGTGCCACCCCCAACTTGGCAGACGTTTTTCAGTTGCTACCAATTTTTCAGAAAATATTACAGCAATTTAAGTACATTTTCTGCATAATTTTGTACATAAATTTGTTAATATTCTAGTTCATTGTTGATTTTTGACTAAAATTCTGCTAAAAAATATAAATTCAACCATTTTTAGTGATTTTTTTAAACAAATTTTTTGTAATGTGAGCTATTTAATTCGCTCAAAAAGTGCCAGCCCCAACGATTATCCTTTAATTGGAAAGCTTGATTTTTTGGCGCAAGAAATGAATTTTCATTTCAATTTTCTAATGAGAGTTATCCTTAGAATGGCACGTATTTAGGATTCGTTTCAAAATGCCTCAAATCGGATTTCAATGAAGATAATTTTCAAAAATTAGTATTTAAAAAAAGGAACCCATAAAAACAAGTTTTTAATGTAACTCTTTCTTTTTCTCATGTTCTCGGTTAATTTTATTGTTGTTTCAATACTTGGTAGTTTCTTGGCAACAGTAAATTGAAACAAAATCACATTGTTTCAAAATCACATTGATAATAACTTAAATTAAATTGACAAGGAAAATCATTTAATATTTTATTGACCCTGGATTCGTTGTCATTTTATGCAGACGTTCAATAGTATATAGTATATTTAGTGGGATATAAGGTAAGACATGTATTCATTGTTGAACATTCAATTTCGATTATCACATTTGTAGTTAACTTAATTTAATCAGGAACTGAGGTTTTACTCAGTCTTTTTTTCACGTGGCTAATTTGTATTTGGCATTTTCATTAAGATTTAAAAAATTAAGGAACAATTGACAAATTCAATTGGACAAATTCATTTTCATAGGACACTGAAAATTGAAGTTTGTTTACATTTTGATTGCGTTAAAAAAACTTATGAACTTAAAACTCACTGAAACTCATCAAATTTGTCATGTCAATCCAGCACTTCAATGTTTCGATGTCGTTTCATGTTTAACAGGGAAATCTTACTGTTCTATAATATCGCATTTCATGAATTTAATCACTAATTATCACTTTCGTTTTTCACTAAAAACTAAAATTTCAGATCTGGAATTTCGGCAGTTAATTTATCTACCTTTAACGGTGTTTTCATTTTTAAAAATTTCCCGGTAGAGTTGCCTGAGTTGCTCAGTTGGTGTTGCCAAAACATTTGTAAATTTTTTTAAAAACACTAGTAAGGTCTTACTTTCGCTTCTTCGCGAAAATTTGATAAATTAAAATGTACGCCAGCATGAACTCGTGTGCTAAATTTCAGATCGATTGGATATCGGGAAATAGGTTAAAAATCGATCTGAAATTTTGTCTCAAGAGAGAAAGCAAGAGCTCAAGAAGAGAATCGAAGTTAAAAGAAAGAGTAAAAAAATTTGGCGCTATTGCAATAGCAATAGCTTCTTTCCTGCACAAAAATTAGCTAAAAGAGGAGGAGTGATTTCAAATAGAAGTTAAACATTATTGATATCAAGATTTTTAGGGGACCCAAGTTTCTACACAGTAATTGCGAAAGAATTGGGTATCCATATTTCGACGGCGACAAACACGATCCCAAAGAAATGAGAGTTTTTGCAACGCTGAGTCGAAGTCGAGTGGGAGGAACTACGAATAGAAATGGAGCACTGCGCATGCGCGAAAAATGATAACGGTTAGCGGTCTATTCGTTAGTACGAATAGAAAAATCCTATTTGGGGCTCAAGGGAAACCGAATACAGCTCCGAATACGCATGTAACCTTCCATGACGATAACCTATAATGCTATAATCAATTTTTGACATTGAAAATGTCTTAGTCGACGGGTCAACCGGAAATTTTGTTACGCAAAGAAAAAAAGTGACGCAACCTATAAACAAGTTAGGTGTTATTATAGTGAATTCGTGGAAGAATTGGGCATCGTCGAGACTGGCTTACAGCAAATTCAGTAATAAATTGTTTCAATAATTATTTTATGTTTTCTAATTGTTATTTCATTTAAAACAATAAAAAAAGTCCAGTCATGCAGCATGACCCCATGAGCGAATTTTTGAAGAAATCTTCGACATTTCAGTCGCTATTGATCGTGTAGAGAAATTTTAGTTTATGATTTTGGTAGACAAACATGGAATCAAATTCTATCTACAGCATGGTTCTAGGATTGGTTATACGGGGATACTTCCATAAGAGTAGTTTAATCTGAATTTGGACAATGTTTCATGCAAATATTACCGATTTATACAACTAGCGAACGGCATTATTTCGATTTTTGACTGATTTTTCAACTTTGAAATTTTTGAAAACTTGATACATATTCTTATAGGAAATTTTACGCTGATTCCGAATATACCACATGTTAGTATGCTGAAAAAATTATTTCGCACAACAAATCGCAAAAAACAGGCTATTTTGAAATTTTAGCGAATTTTTGAAAATTTCAACCCGAAGATGTAATCCGATCATGCTGGCCAACGAACTTGAACTTTCGTTTTGTGTCCTTAACATTTTAAAATTTGTTTGAAGTTTCTAGCACAATTCTACGGACAGTTATCGTCTGGAATGACACATACATAAAAAAAATGCGTTAAACTTCAGAATATGATTCAGAATAGCCTGAAACGGATTTCTGCATAAATTTTTTTCAAAAATTCACATTCTACAAATTTTGAGGCGAGAACAATAGCTTAATTTTCTTCAAAAATTCGCTAATGAGTGAACTGAGGTACCTAGATAGGTAGGTACCCTGCAAGTTGCAGGTAGATGCAATTGTACCTATCATAGAAAGACGTTGACAAAATGAAAATTCGATGAATTTCAGGCATAGGATTACCGAAGTGGATCTCACCTTAGTAGAATAGGAAACAAGTAAGTTTGAGAAATTTCTTACTGTTGAATGTGAGTGGGTACCCACCTATCTAGGTACCTCAGCTCACTCATTTTCTCAATAGGTTTCATTTGGTTTGGAAAAAGTTTCATTTGATTTGGAAAAGGAGAGCTTGGAAATGCTATACATGCTGATAACTTATAATGGATTTTAAAACTTCACGGTATCAGTCCGATTTCGTTCGAGGGTATTTTAGGGTACAAGTCTCAGGATATCATCCTACTAACTTTGTTGAAATAGGTGACGATTGCACCTGCCAAACCTGAAATTGGTTGCTTTAGACGAAGCTCCGATAATGATAGATCTATTTTGATGAAATGGGTAGAGATTGTGCCACTTAACAGAGAAGATAGACACAGACAGAAACGGCTGTCTTTGCCCTTTGTCGTGTATTAGAAGGTATCCACATCTTAAATACTGAAACGCAATTGGCCAAGGGAAAAAAGTGTAAAATATCGTACATACGTAGGTAATGGGTACAGGTAGGTAGGTACATGATTATAATATAGGTATGTATATCTTGATTGTTGATCATGTAGAAGTTCCCGAAAGAGATTCTGACCCAAGGCGAATTTCGATGTTGCCTTAACAACTACTTACCCTTCCAAGTTCCCTTCCTTCTTCTACTACATCTATTTCTAGTGAAAAAATTAAACCACAGATAGAGTTGTTGCTAATTTGATATTTCTTTCATTATTCATCATGACATTACATTATTCATGATAATTCATTACAGGTTAGATAATCTATGACTCGGGCATAATTATGAAGGTTGGGAGCAGTGTAGTCACGTTAGTGTGACTTTTGAATCGTTTCATTCAATCGTACAACGAGTCTCTATTATAGCCCAGTCAAATTAGACCAAAAAGAAGCAAATAGGAGAAAAAATTCATAGTAAAGAAATTTCTTCACCAGGCTCTTCCTTCACACCTAGTAAATCATATCTCAAAAGTCCCCTAGTTTGGGGGGTGAGCTCGAGGAGGGGGGGGGGGGGGGGTGTTTTACTCCTTTTTTTTCGACTTTTTTTTCGGTTTTTTGCCTATAACTCGAAAAGTAAGCGTTCTAGCGACTTATTTACTATTACCAGAATTAAAGTGCATAAAATTTCCTACAATTTTCACTCCTGACTTCATTCTCTACGATTAGGCGTTCCGCCGCTAGAGCGCGTTGAAAAGTAGGTATCATTCCAAAAAATCAGCAAAAAAGTCCAGTCATGCAGCATGACCCCATGAGCGAATTTTTGAAGAATATTACCGATTTTTACAACTAGCGAACGGCATTATTTCGATTTTCGACTGATTTTTCAACTTTGAAATTTTTGAAAACTTGATACATATTCTTATAGGGAATTTTACGCTGATTCCGAATATACCACATGTTAGTATGCTGAAAAAATTATTTCGCACGACAAATCGCAAAAAACAGGCTATTTTGAAATTTTTGACTACATTTTTGAAAATTTCAACCCGAAGATGTAATCCGATCAAGCTGGCCAACGAACTTGAACTTTCGTTTTGTGCCCTTAACATTTTAAAATTTGTTTGAAGTTTCTAGCACAATTCTACGGACAGTTATCGTCTGGAATGACACATACATACATACATACATACATACATATATACATACATACATACATACATAAAAAAATGCGTTAAACTTCAGAATATGATTCAGAATAGCCTGAAACGGGTTTCTGCATAAAATTTTCTCAAAAATTCACATTCTACAAATTTTGAGGCGAGAGCAATAGCTTAATTTTCTTCAAAAATTCGCTAAAAGGCGTTATCTGCTCTTCATCCATTGAGAATCACCATCCATAGTCAAACTGAAAATTCAAAATCGGATTACAGTGAGGTGCATATAATCTTATATTGATAGATAGATAAAGTTCATGCAGATGATTAGGATGAAACTTACAGGGCGATGACATATGTGTTGAGTGGGTAGTCTTATGGTTCCATGTCTGTTTCATCATCTTCTGTAGATGAACCGTCGTCAGCAAGTGGTTGGCTATTTTTGCAGGAACCTGAACAGTTGGAGCAGAGTGTTGAGCAGTGGACGCCAGCTCTGCGGCATCCACATCGGGCACTACCGCAGCTTTTGGTGCAGCTGCAAAATATATTCTGCAGAATTTCAGATGTTGCTGGTGGATCCAAAGTTGGAATCGTTTTGAGGTAGCCATCGTCTCCCTACTCCAGCCCCGATTCTGTAGAATATATTTTGCAGCTGCACCAAAAGCTGCGGTAGTGCTCGATGTGGATGCCGCAGAGCTGGGTTCCACTGCTCAACACTCTGCTCCAACTGTTCAGGTTCCTGCAAAAATAGCCAACCACTTGCTGACGACGGTTCATCTACAGAAGATGATGAAACAGACATGGAACCATAAGTCTACCCACTCAACACATATGTCATTGCCCTGTAAGTTTCATCCTAATCATCTGCATGAACTTCATCTATCTATCAATATAAGATTATATGCTCCTCACTGTAATCCGATTTTGAATTTTCAGTTTGACTGTGGATGGTGATTCTCAATAGTTGAAGAGCAGATACCTGTGAAGATTGATGACCCCTTCCCCCTCCCACTCCTTTTGTGAATATTACTTTAACATGGGTTATACTGTACCTGCACATTAAACATTTTTTGGTGAAACACAGCTCATTTTCTTTATTTCCTTTTTTTTCTTTTCTTTTTTAGAGCCACTGTGTTTTATATACATATATATTCACTGATAATTCACAGTGAGTTGGTAAGGGTGCTGAAAATATGTTATGGTTATCACAGTTTCCAGGATGTAAGCGAAGAACAGAAAAAAAAGACATACATGAAACCTGCTCAAACCACTGTCCGAGCATCACTGATGTTCTTAAAACAAATCATGATGTATTCTAAGTCACCCAGAAGCTACATACGAATGATTTCTGCGTAAAAAGAGCATAAAGGCCTTTTTGCTGATTTTTTGGAATGATACCTACTTTTCAACGCGCTCTAGCGGCGGAACGCCTAATCGTAGAGAATGAAGTCAGGAGTGAAAATTGTAGGAAATTTTATGCACTTTAATTCTGGTAATGGTAAACAAGTCGCTAGAACGCTTACTTTTCGAGTTATAGGCAAAAAAAACGAAAAAAAAGTCGAAAAAAAGGAGTAAAACACCCCCCCTCCTCGAGCTCACCCCCCAAACTAGGGGACTTTTGAGATATGATTTACTAGGTGTGAAGGAAGAGCCTGGTGAAGAAATTTCTTTACTATGAATTTTTTCTCCTGTTTCCTCTAATTTGACTGGGCTATTAGTACTGTAAGACTCAGTGGTTAGCTTCTGGTTTGCTTGCGCTAAAAAAAACTTCTATTCGTACAACGACACAATTGAACGACTCGGATGGAAAACTGCAAAAACTCTCTATAGACTGTTGAGTTCCACGGACGTAGGAGAGCTGGAAAGGCCGTTGCAAGACAAATATCACTGTGCGTCATGATAACGCAAGGGTAATTTTAAGCTGATGTTAACCACCTTTAAAGGCTGTATCACAATTGCATTTTTCCAGCCTTTTTCTAGAATTTTAAATGCTCGAACGTGAAGAAGGCAAAGTGCTTTTTTTCCAAGATCAGCTTTTTCGACCATTGCGCAACTTAGCAGAGCATTTTTAAACTCACTTGGTTAAATTAGAACACGTTCTAATTTTTACCTCAACGCAAAAAATGCTAAAACGTAACAGTTGGGAAGGTAACAATTCAATGGAAAACCCCTAGGAGCCCTAAACCTGACAGACTTAATAAAACTGCATTCCGCCAGAATGCGCTGTTTTTGCACTTATTCCTCCTCAACATTCACAGCTGACCTTGGAAAAAAGCACTTTTCCTTCTTCACGTTCGAGAATTAAAAATGCGAGAAAAGAGCTGAAAAAATGCAAGTGTGATACGGCCTTAAGCATTTGCTAGAGCCTGTCCCCTTTTGATTGACACCTTGTGCTTTTGCAAGCTAGCAACTGATCTAAGCAAATGCTTAGGTTTTATTCACATCACCCAATGATCTACATTGTTATTAGAGCCCATCGTAAGGACTACCGAGTAGGGTTTGATGTTTTAAGAGAGTCCCTTCATCAGTTGACCCATATTAATGGAATGAACCTACATGTATAAATCTATTATGATTCTCATCGGCTGTTGTCAAATCTTCTTTGTTTACTCTGACGGTCCAAAGGAAACTTCCCGATATATTATGTCTTGTTTTGCTCTCTCTCTCTCTCTCTCTGATATCATAATTAACAGCTAAATAGGTTCCGGCTTCTCAAAACAAACAATCAGTTTTAGCGAATTTTCGAAGAAAATAGGAAAGTTTTAAAATAAAAATTTTACGCCACAGTTTGAAAAATCGTAGGATTGCCATAGAAAAGGACCGTAAACATTAATAATCGAAGCTTCTTAATGACACAGGGTATAATGTCTTCCTTATCGGCGATAACATTAGATTATGAATGTGTTTGGAGTGCTGGAAAATCATTATCTATCTTATTTTAGTTAATAACCCATAAAAGTACGTTTTTCGGAACGGTTTTCGCGGGCGAAATACAGCTTTGATCCCGCCGAATCTGAATCCGAAATCGGATATCGAAAAATTACTTGGACGTCTGACCCTTACCTGGGCGGTCACGTCACGGCAAGTGGAAGATGAGTTAGGTAGAGACACTATTATTTTTTGGTTTATTATCATCTAACGCAGCTGTGCATGATAAACTATTACAAAATTTATAAAACACTAGAGCCAATTTACTAACCCGGTGAAGCTAGGTAAACGATGCTTATTTCTGTTCTAGAACCAAAAATTTCAACCATGTATCATGTTTTCTCCTCAATATTGATTCGAAATTCTATAAACTACCCTCCGTTGTTGTCAGAATGTGAAACGAATCATTAACATAAAATTCGGATCACCTGCTATGAATCAAATCATCGAAACACCAGCTCAATGAAATCATCAGAAATTAACAAGCGGTTGCAATCATGTTCACAATATCAATTATTGAGAATGATCACCTGTGTGTAAACAATTATTTATATAACCATGCTCATAACTCAGTTTGTTGGACACGCACTTCGCAGTAGTTAACATAATATTGTTGGATAAATCGAGAGCTTTCGAACGAATGGTCAACGAATTTTGTGGGATGAAAAACGACGAAGTACCATTTCCCTAGCAACGACTCGGTTGTAGGCGGAAATCACTGTAACACTATATGTTTCGTGCGCGGAAAAAAATTGACTCGCAAAATTGACGCGCAAAAATTGCTAGGACCCCAGGGCTAAAACATGATACATGTTAATAATTATCAAAAAATAATTTCGATTAAGTATAAGCAACCGGCATGAGAAAATAGGGAGATTTAAGCACACTCTGGGATTATACAATTTTTGAATAAATAAATTTATATAATAAAATTTTGTATTATATGATTCATTTGTCAATCTGCCCAGGTAAGGTGGGTTTTTCACTGGTTTTGAAATCATGATGTTCAGCTAACACTCAAAGCCCCCAACAATAAGTTTAATCCAATTTTTTAATTGGCTATCGAATTACATGCAACGCAGCAGCTTTTAAATTTTCAACATAATTATAAACAAATTGTTTGTATCCAACCGCTTTAGGTAACGAAATAACCCAATTATGTAACTAATTCCCTCCAATAGTAAAACGATGATTTCTGTCTTCGGCGCTGGTGAGATGGTAGGTAGATATACTGAGAAGTGAATAAATTATTGATGAAAGTGTCATTCTTCTCAAATAGTTTCAACTTCGATGATAAAAATCAAATCCTAAAGAGAAATTTTTCGTGTTAAGAGACACAGGCCGGATTTTTTGTCGGACAGGAACCGGTATTAGGACTGGGAGCTCGTTTGGATAGAAA
Source organism: Adelphocoris suturalis (assembly GCA_030762985.1). Lineage (NCBI taxonomy): Eukaryota > Metazoa > Arthropoda > Insecta > Hemiptera > Miridae > Adelphocoris > Adelphocoris suturalis. The sequence goes on from CM061042.1 coordinate 121,829,708, forward strand.
CAAAATTTCAAAACATCTTGGTCTATGATGGTTTCCCACAGAGGAATCTCGTTATCTATTTCAGCTTTTAAAAGGCTGGAAGAGAGGAAGGAATCGGGTCACAGTAACGGAGTGAAACCAGTTCCGAATTTCGGGAGGGGATATACGAAAGAGGCAGCGGTGAGCGTGGCAAGAGACAAACAAGACTGGAAGGGGGAGGGTCTTCTCTACAATGGAAATGACGGCACGCACACTAAATGGACCGCGACACTCATCAAAACAAAGAGTTCGGTGATCCGAGATATAATTTGAAATAGTCGGAACGAAATTAAATGAAATAAGCGAATAAATAAAGCTATTAAGAACGGCCTATCGTAGTCGTTGAGATAGAAATGTATTACGTAATGTATTCACGTACCTTTTCGGAGAATGAAACGTGAGGTAATGTGACAGGAGAGGCCAGTCAACTTTTTTTTAGATCGCTTTTTGGGTGGGATACTGCCAAAAACTGTCGACTAAAAGTTACAACACCTACTTAATACTTGATTTCAACTCCTGCAGGATATAACCAAAAATTCGTGATCTATAAGTTATAACTAGACCTTGATAGTTAATACAGGATACTTAACAGGATACTGCCAAAACCAATTGATTGAAAGATATAACTTCAACGGTCGTTTCAGCATGGAAGATCACGAATTAACCTAGAGTTATTACTGTTACCTCACTGCTATTTTTGGGGGATAACGCCCAGGATTGACTTCTCTTATGTAGCTCTCTAGGGTGGAACGGGTCCTAACTTGATGAATTGATTTTATAGCTCCTACAGGAGACTAATTCCAAGGAGGACACTATTCCCACCATAACCTGGATCAACCCTGGGTTAATTCGTACATGATACTTGATCCTACCTCTTACAGGATACTGTCAACAACTTCAAAGCAACTTATAACTTGTAGTTGATCGTCACTCCGACTTGTACAAGTACTCCAAGTGCACTTAAGACATTTTCATAATTATAGTACAAATTACATACACAATATAGTATATTTTTAAAAATTTACAAGTAGACAAGTACATTTTAGAAAACCGTTCCCACACATCAAGAACCACGGTATCCTACGCCATCAAAGATAGGTAGGTACGAGCTATGCCTTGTGATTCTATGTTGAGATTCCATTTGCTCAATGTATAATCTGTTAGAAAGACGATTTCAGCATTCGAAAAAGGAAAGAGGTTTGCAGAAAATCTATGGGGTATCTCGGCCTTTCTATATAAAAGAATCGTATCGAGATAAACACGAGGATATGTTCCACGGCATGGGTCACCTTTGAACAGGTTCATTTCCATAAAAGGCCAGTGGTAAGCGAGAAGACCTGTAAGTGCTCCAAGGTCTTTCCACTTCAATGAAAAGAAAGCTGCTACAAAAACCACTGAGAAAGTATTACGAGTAATCTAATACGGAATGTGCAAGTAGTGTTATTTAAAGTGTTCTTCAGTTGGGTGATTTGACAACGATGTTCAAAACCTTGATGATCCCTTATTGTGGTTCAGGCTTAAATAACAAAGAAGTTGTTTCCCTCAATACCTCAAGCTCGGAAATCCTAGCAAAGTCATTTTACTGCCTGATATTGATAGCCACTTAAACTTGCGCAATTTATTGATATTTGATGCAATTGAACAAAAAGAACAGTGAATAATGTAATCACTTTCTATTACAAGAAAATTCGCAGTAATAGAGGAAAATGGAGTAATACCGCCACCTTGAGCATATTTGTCTATCACAGCCCGGGTTTGCACAGGAGCTTCAGATTTTGAAGCAAATTATAAAATAACTTCTCCAGTGGCGAATTACAACGTTTTTGATAGTTGTGTAGCAACTTTATATTAGTAAACAACAATTTACGAGATCCTTGTAAATGGCTATTACCGCCATGGGGTAAGGGTAATACTGCCATATTAAAACAAGGAGAAAATTAATGAACAGTTTCATCAGAACGTCGGAATAACGATTTATTGAAATTCAAAAACACTTCCTGGGTAGCTTCTCACCATATTGGGAACTTAGATGACAAGAAAAGGATTCACTAAAGGTTGATAAACAATTTCCACACCAGAATAGTAAAATTGGGAAAAAAAGTAAATACTGGTAAAATAATGTTGGTTCTTCACAGGAACTGAATTTTTGACTACGTTCAACGCGGAAATCGTAAAAAAAAAGAAATATTATATAGCATTCCATCTTCCCAGCTTTTGAAGTTTTAAATTTGTGCTCTTCTTCAGGTCGCAGCAAAATTCACAAGGCCAACGTTCGTTCATTATCAAAATCAAAACGGGAGCAAGAAGAGTGGAATCTTACGATTATGTTAATTTAGGAAGGCAGTTAGGTCGATAGGTACTGTACAATTATTCAGTAGATAGGTTGGTAAGCATCTAATAAATCACGATTAGGTAAATTTAGAGGTGCTTATGGAGATATTAATTTATAAATATTAATTTATATCTTAATTACTCAGAATCAATAGAAATAGGTGATTATTACCACAAAAACCTTTGAGAAAATCCAACAAGACTGATGATTGGAGCATTGGGGCAATACCGCCATGGCGGAATTACCCTGAATTCGGTGTGGCGATATTGCCCCAGTAAACTTTTCGAGATAAAAAATCATTAAAAACTACAGTTTTCGTAAAAAATCATGAAGTAATGGGTGGAAATTAAAGCTAAATGATTTTTCTACGTCGTCATGCTCAACAATTTACATAAACGTATGAAAAACTGTTACTTACCACGCAAATTCGACAACAGTAAAACTAGAACGCCAAGCTTCAAAAACTGAACTCGCTTATCTCTGATAAAAACAAATTAATGACCCCAAACCAACTTTCCCAACATTACTGCTGATCCAAGTATGACGATATTTGGCGACAAGATTTGTCTCTCAGGTGGTTGAATAATTATATGGGGTGGCGGTATTTCCCGACTTGGCGGCATAACCCCACTCTCCCCTAGTAATATTAGTGTTTATGTTCATTGAAATAATTTTAGGAATAAACTTTTACTAGCCAAATCATTCCTCACTACCGAAGGTCCCACGAAAGCTTTGTGTTCGTGATTGAAGTCGAAAAATTTTTTGTTATCCAAAATCAAAATTCCACTTGCTTTTTGCGTTTCAGAACTTGCTGATTAATTTTGGTTCCGTGTCTGTCTGTCTGTTGTAGTAAATCCATGTCACTCCTAAAACTATTCCAAATTTCATTCCGATTCCGATGAAATTTTCAGGAATTGTGCGGATTGGCAACCAGACGGTCCCCTATAATTTCAATTCCGTCAAATCAACGTACCCTGAATTGCTTACGTCGTTTTCTCATCATTTGTTGGTCCGATTTCGTTCAAACTCGGTAGGTAATTCGGTATATGTTCTAGGAAAATGCCTTATAAATTACATCCCGATTGGTAGAGTAATTTAAAGTTTTTGTACTTCTCGTATTCATTTTCAGGTATACGAAAATGGCCTTTCCGAAACGAGAAGAGGTTTTCGTAACGTGGAAACGCTTTTCGGAACAGAAGAGTCAGCTTTACTCGTGGACAGCTTTTTCGGAATCATAATTGCGAGACAACAACTTGACCTTTCTCTAGGACAAACTCAATATCAATTGTCAAGAATATCACACTCAAGAATAATTTAGCAACTAAGTATTATGCAGTTGACATGGACACAAACACCCGACTAAATAACCTGATTTTTACCCGTGCCGTCTATTGTTGGTTTAACCTTTTGTATTTGTCTTTGTTTCATGTTTTTTCCCCGCACCTCAACCAGAAGGGTCATTAGCGGCATTTTGTTTTCGTTTTCGACGTGTTATCGAAGATTTCAGCTTTTCCATTTTCAAGATTTCGTTTCAAGGTTCATTTTACACTTTTTAAAGATTCGTGTTCTTCACGGCTGAATCTTTTTTATTTATGATGTTTCTTACTTCATGTTATATTTTGGAAATTGTCTACTGTGACAATTGATTTTTGAGCAGTGATTCACTACAAGAGTTACGTTAACGTCTCTATAAGAGTTCTCTTTCTCTCGTTCTTACAAAAACGCTACGAAGAATCGTTGCAAAAAGGTTAGCATTCATCGTGCTCGCTCTAACAGCTTGCTTTTGTGTTTACGAGAAATAACAATACGGGAAATAAAAAACCATTAACTAGCGCGCATGCGCGAAACTAATGTCGATTGAAACAGGCAAAACTCCGAGTCTAATGGAACCGTTTTGATGAAACTTTCAGGGATTGAGCGAGATAGCTTCTAGCGGGTCCCCTATAACGTTCATTGCTGTCACATAAATAGTAGCCTATGCGTATGCGCAAAACTTGATTTATCATAACGTCAATTTCTTATGATCCATCAGTCTTATTTCGTTCAAAATCGGGGAGTAGATGGGTATATGTTCCAGGTAAATTCCCTCTGAATTCTGTCGCGATTGGCGGAGTAATAATTATAGCGCATGCGCAAAACTAAAATTGATCGACACAGACAAAACTCCGATACTAATGGACACCAGGTAATCTAACAGGTAGGTAATAATCAATCACTGGAGGATTGTTCTTAAGAAAAGGTAGGTAACTTCATCTTCAAGTAGGAATGAGATGAATGTCTTAATAAATACTCAGTAGTTCCAATTTCAAACTTCAATGTTTGGTGAATACTTGAAAGGGTAACTAATTAATTGAAGTGCGAGGCGAACTGACATCAGCCCAAGGGAAATTAGAGCTTTCTCCATGGATGACTTTCACTAGAACATAACACAAGAGCCTAGAATAACCCTATTCACTAACTATCTTCTCGACTTATTTATTAAAAGTATAGTATATAATGTAGGATAATTGATACAAAAGGAAGGTCAACGGCCATACGACAGTGCGATACATATTTAGGAGCTGCTTGTATTTTATCGACCGCATCCAAATTAAAAACGTCTGCCAAGCTGGGTGGGCAGTATAGCTTCTTCATATATTTTAACATGGACGTGTAGAATTAGTTGAAATACGAGTTGAAATTATTAAATGCAAAACATAACAGTATCTAATACACGTGTATACATGCTAGAATGCAAATTAGGGCTGTAATTAATGTTTGCATGTGCGGAAACTGTCAAAAAAATAACCCAGACAATAATCGAAAACTTCACCGAAATCAATTCATTATTCACGGGGTGCAATCCAATATTGGTTTTGTGTAAGCGCAAGAGTTACCTATTATTCAAGCGAATACGATAAAATACAAAGGGTATCATCCTGAACACAACAACCTCTCGAGTTTGAACAAAATCGGACCAATAGATGATAAGAAATTGACATTATAAGAAATTACGAGTACAATTTGCGCATGCTCAAAGACTACTATTTATCCAACTGCAAAGAAATTTATAGGGTACCGTCTAAAAGCTAACCTGCACAATCACTGAAAATTTCATCAAAATCGTTCCAATAGACTCGGAGTTTTGTCTGTGTCAACCAATATTAGTTTCGCGCATGCGCAATGGATATTGCTCTACCAACTGCGGTATAATTTATCGGGCATTTTTCTAGAGCATATACCCAACTGCTTACCGAATTTGAACCAACAGATGATGGGAAATTGACGTTATGATAAACTCACGCTTGCGCATGCGTACAGAATACTGTTGATCCGACGGCATTGAAAATTATAGGAGACCGTCTAGGGCCTAATCCGCATAATCCCTGAAAATTTGGGCGTGACAAGGATTTACCACAGACAGACAGACACGGAACCAATTTATCAGTAAGCTCTGAAAAGCAAAAAGCAAGTAGAGATTTTGATTTTGGAGAACAAACATTTTTTCTGAAAATCTTCCCTATCTTCGGTAGTGAAGAACCAAAATATGATAAGATAGATCGGTTATATAGACAACAAGGATCAGGCCATGAAGTTTTACAACTTGTATAATACACAGGATATGAAGTGTAATTGGAATTAGCATGACAGCCGATTTGGAGTTTTTAAATTTAGCAGATTGTTGTAGCGAGTTTTACATTATTATTATTATTATTATTTATTACGATAAACTCAACAAGTTTTTATTTTTAATACTGAGTTTATCGTAACTTTTGTCACCTACAGATGATCGCTGAATCTTAGTTAGGTGTCTTTATTTTATCTCATTTTTTCAATTCGTGGATGCCTCGATCGATGTCGATTTATACCTGTGATATGTATCTACTATTATACTTAGATTTTAGCTCTTGATGTTTAAAGGGGCGAATAATGTGTATTCATGATTAATTGAATTATATCAATTTCTCCATGTTTTGCTTGTCACTGATGAATTAATATAATCCCAAAGAATCGCCACCCGTAACGCTGTAAGTTGAACGGCTATTTTCTCTAATCAACCTACTGAAATACATCAATTGTAATTAATGTGAAAAGAACAAGTAGTGTTTCAAAACAATATGCAGTGTATGCAAATCTTTTACTTGATGGGAAGATGACTTAGTCATACATCATTTTGTTCCTCAACTTTGCTATATAGCGTATAATTATGGGATCCTGGTGCTGTAATGCAGTGATTCCAATAATTACGGAGCGCGAAGCCTAGAGTTCCGACAATAAATATATTAGGTATACACGGGGTTTAATAATTATGGACCAGTGTTCTGCGTAGAAGGGCTACATATCTAATACAGAAATTTATTTTTAGATCCCAAAACTCGCATTGAAAAAGTCAAGAATCATTAGGTAGGTACACACATGTTTTTGACTGTCAAAAAATTGAGAAAAAAATGTTAGACGAATGTGGGGAGTCATCCTCACCGGCCGGCCAGGAGCCACCCGGCCTGCCCCAGGCCCCACCCACCATGGTGGCTCCCCGGGCCAAGCATCCGCCGCAAGAAAGAGCACACTTTCTTATACATGTTCAGTTATTGTTAGTTACTGATGATGACCTAAACGTCGAAATTGATTGAACATTGTAACTCTTTATTTTTCGTGGAAATAGACAACGTTCTTAACTAACTTCCGTTTTGCCGATATATTAGCTGAAGGAACCCTCGTTCTATTTTGATGATGACTCTCTACTTAACACTACTTAATTTTCAGACATCTCCGACAAACATGCGAATTTTTCCGTTGGAAATTAGTGGAGATAAGTTTCCATCTGGTTATTGCTTTCTTTGAAACTACATTTAATCAAAATGGCCGTGTTAATCAAGACAACTGGTTAACTGGTTTCGACGCGCGTTATCTTGTCGAAATTGAGGTTTGACGGCGGTGGGACTTTTCAATCTTGTTAGTTCTACTCCTCAATTTCATCTCGTAAATTGGATAGGTCAGGAGGCGCCGAAGGGATGCGTGTTTACTGACCCGTTCGGGGGCAGCTTGGCGTCTACTTCCCACGCAGGGACATTCTATTTCCCCTGTACGAAATATATGCTATTCAGATGGATCAATACTGGAATATGATGACCTTGCGGCAAATACCGACCCCTTTTTTTTAAATTTCATAATTAATAAAATCATGCCGATTTATCGTGTGACTATAAACACATGATTTGACGAAAAGTTTCAGTCATGCAGCATGATCGTATGAGCGAATTTTCGTAGATTATCGTACTATATTATCTTACATTGTTTTAAAAATTGAGAACTTTGAGGGAAAAGTAATGGTTCACTACGTTCTAATAATATGTTCTAAAACACGTTCTAAATAATATTCTATGATTCACAGATTTTGCATTTTTAGTTTTTTCCTTTTATTTATTTTTCAGCAAATATTAATGGAATTTCAGTACATTTTTCAACTTAAATTTGTGAATACATTTTTTAATGATCTGCTTCATCGTTGATAAATTTCGATTGACTGAAATTCTGCTAAAAATATAAATCTAACGATTTTTAGCCGTTTTTAGCCTCTTTTAGTGATTTTTTTAGCACTATTTTTGAAATTTGACCAATCCGTCGAAATAGATTTAACATTATAGGTACCTAACTCTTTATTTTTTGTGGAAATAGACAACGTTTTTCACTAACTTCCGTTCCAAAATCGGTTTCCACAACTTCGTAGCGAGTAATTTAGTTTGCAATACATCAGCAGTAACGTAATCGGACAAAGGAAGTTAGGTTAGAAATATAAATTTGACAGTTGAAAAGTTCCACCACAACACAAATTCTAGTTTTCTGAGTGATATCAATAAATCAGTTATTAAATTAGTTATTAGAATTCACCCTAAATCTGTTTTTTTTTTTTTTAATTAATTAATTAATTTTTTTCATCAGGTCAGATATTGTTAGATGATTAATAAAGATTTACATGAAAATGTATGAACCAGTTTCGGATGCCTAAAATACGCCAAAACTTTAAAATAGGCTTTATTTTGTACAAAAATAATCCAATATTACATGTTTAATAAAAATTCCAAGTTGAAAGTTTTTGAGTTAGAAAGGGCGGATGGAATGTTAATCTATACCCTAACTTGCGATAACACTCGTAAGTTCTGAAGTACCATTCCCAAAAAAAGAAGATTATATACGTTAAAAAAATCTATTTTTATAATACATTGCATACAACATTTAATGAGCTATCTTGAAGTAGTAAAACATTTTATTGTGAGTGAAACATCAAGTAGAAAATGTAGTTTACAGTCCATAGCCCCACGGTTCGTAAAATCACGTAGAGATCGTAGTTTCGTCAATTTATTTGCAATCTAAAAACCGAGCGAAAATAAGGTGGGCACTTAATCCCTCTCATATACTCGTACATATCTCGACTTCCAGGAGATACATTTATTCCACCTACGAAATCAAACTTTCCGTTTCGAATCTCACTTTTTCAGATCATTCTGGACAACTGTGGGTCCGTAAATCCTTGTTAAAAGCTTAATTCCAACAGTTATTATCAGAAATTGATGAAATTTCAGATGTGAGGGGTAGGTTTCAGACGGTCCCTTAACAGTTTCATTGCTCTCAAAACTATTTACTCTGCGCATGCGCAAACGGAAGATCCATCAACCATTATATTCTATTAGCCTATTCGTCCAATTTTGCTCTGATTCGAGGGTAGTAGGAAGAAGTCCTATGTGGGCTTCAAGATCGTATCATTAGTAGCTGCTGTGCACATGCGAACCTTAAATCCTTAAACAAGAATTACTTCTAAAGTTTCCACAGTTTTTTAACTTGGCTTCTTCAGTTTCAATTTTTGAATTTATCTAGGAGTGATTTATTATTATAGAACGGAGAAAAATATCACGCAAAACAAGGGATACAGCCTACTATTTCGAGACGACAACATCAAGAACGCGGCTCCCAGTCGATCTTGACCCAGTCCGAGTAGTCCAACTAACTTAGGCATTCAGAAAACAACGTAAAAGATCTATATTTCGCATCATGGAGAAGAGAAATGGTAGCACCCAACACATGTGTTAACAAACGTTATACCGTACAACACGAATTGAGCAGAAAGTATTCTTATGTGTGCTCAGGCGGCATTTCCACATTGAATTCAATATAAAATAGATTTACATAAGTAGCATCTTCAAAACAATTAAAAAGTGCCATCTAGTGCGTCTTCTGACAACTCCTTGTAAAGGTGGTGAAATAAATAGGACTATTGAGTTTTTCTATCAATAATAGGATGAAACTTGCTAAAGAGAATTTCGAGCAAACTCATCCTGATCGTCGCAGGTTATGGTCAATAGAAAAGAAAGTAATCCCAAGTTTATTAAAACAAAGATAAGTCAATCAATTTTTTAGGTCGTCCCCCTGAAGCTAGGCTTTATAAATAGAGGGACGACCTATTAGAATTGATCCAGGGGGGTAGGAGACAACCCAACCATGAGAAAAAAAAAAAAAAAAAAAAAACTGCATACAAATCCGTTTCAGACCATTTTAAGGCCGAATCCGTAAAAAAAAAATGTTTGTCTGTGAGTTAGTGTGAGTGTGTGACAAATTTTGTCGACGCCACCCAGGCTACAATTCTCAACCGATTTTCGTGATTCTTATTTTGTTCCATTCCAATTTCAGTCTAGTTGTGCAACAAACCATGGGAATTTCAAATCTGCAGTCATGGTGGGGGAGGGGGGGATGATTACAGATTTTTTCAAGATGTCACAGCCACAAACCTCGACCGATTTTCGTGATTCATATTTTGTTCTACTATGAATTCGACATAGTTTTGGAAATATTAGGTCAAGAGAGGGGGTAATACCGATAAATATGATGTTTCAACTATCCTCATTCGAGTTTCGCTTTTTTTTCTTCAGAAGTTTCAAATTTCATGATGGAAGGGTAATGGAGGGGTAATTGCGATAAATCGTGATATTTTTACTACATCCATCCGATTTCCGTGACAGTTTTTACGATTTGTTCGATCCAGATTCCTTTCATTTTAATCCTCACCAAAATGATATACAATCCATTCATAGGGACGTCCCTGTGATGCCATGCATTACTTACCAATATGTTTAATTACCTATGTATAGGTATCTATAATGATTTAGGAACTGTCGAAGGAGATTGAAATCCATATAGAATGTGTTGAAGCGAATTTTTCATAATTTTGGTAAACATTAAGATCTATTTATACACGTAGGTATGTATGGAAATTTCAAAAACTAATTCAACCTATGGTAGGCATAGCTAAGCAGGGCAAGGTCGCCTTCGATTAGTACGAAGTGTAAACAACTCTAAAAGCAAACGACCAAAGGCTAACGAGGTTCCCTTTAGAGTATTGTCGGCAGAAGAGGCACTCAAGAAACAATCACTTTCACATCCCAGAGAGTGAGTCTAGGCATTTAAAATAAACAGTATTGATAAACAACGGTTTTTTCTCACTGATTATGTTATTTTGTGTTTACGGATTTTCGCTCAGACATGAATCATACAACAATTTGTTTTAGAATAATACATCGTTTCGGGAATTAGTAGTTCTTACAGTACAGTCAAGTACACTAACTCGGGACTGCACTAAGACTTAGGACGAAAGAGGGAATTATGTTCTGGTGTGTTGGTAGCCCTGGGTATGGACACAGTTTACCTTTGAAAAAGGTTATTTTGTATGCTATGAGAACAACATTTCTACTTAATTTTGGCTGTCTCATCAACTCCTTTTGCTGGGAACAGTTCGAGGAAGTTTCCATCAAATATGGAAAAGTTGATAAGTGCATTTGCTAAGGATTGCTCCAAAAACTCAGTTTCAATCAAGGAGTGCTCTGACACGACCTCAGGCAACATCACCTCTCCCTAATCATGTATGAATTATAAGTTTACATCCATCCTTGACGAGTTGAGTCCTGTTCAGTTTAGGCACCTCTGACGGACATTGTCAGGTCCCGATTTCCGCGAGTAATCGGATCGGGAGACTTCCGGATCTCATGTAGGTGCACCCTAACCAATAGGTCACCATACGTAGGGGTCGGAAATAAGGATGGCATGTGTGAGGTCACTGGTACCGTACGGTCACCAAAGAGAATAGAAATTTCTATTCAAACGTCACTGAGGCATCCGTCGCTCAAGCTGTTTCATTTTGAATACTCCTAAGAAATTTTATAATTTCATGACTGGGCCCCCTTTCTGATGGCCATTAGATCGGTTTTATCATTAATTAATGGTTAACAGGACATTTCCATTTTCCGACCGTCACGTCACGGGCACCAATTTCAATAGGGCGTCCATCGAATAATATGTTTTTTCCCCCTCACACTTAGGTTATCCCCCAAATCCCTGGATCAATTTCAATAGGGCGTCCCGCCTATAATATGCGAAGCCTTCTACCTAGCTTCAGAGGGACGTCCTTAAAGCGAATTTAACGATTGCGGCACAGCCTATTTGTCTTAAATCTATTTCAAAGTAAGTAATGATATTGAGATTAATATTATCCAATCTTCGTGCATTATTGGTCTATTGTTTTCAATAATGAACCTTTGTGATTCTGTTCATAATATTTAAAACGTAAACTTCGAATTTCAGGGTTGCTAAAGACATTCTATCATTAACTTAATAATGATTAACAGGACATTTCCATTTTCCGACCATCTTGTCACAGTCACCAATTTATGACGATTCCCACTTACAACCGAGTCGTTGCTAGGAAAATGGTACTACGTCATTTTTCGTCCCACAAAATTCCTTGACCATTCGTTCGAAATCTCTCGATTTATCGCTATTATTTAAGCTCGGATTTTATAACTGTAGCCACTGCAGAATCCAAGACCTCAAATTTATTTCAAGTCAAAAAGCGTAAGAAACACGTTAAAATTTTCTGAGAATATATTACGGTCAGGTTGCATAACTAGGTATTTTTATGTTTGTACCTATTTCCCATCACTTCAATGACAACAGCCTACCTTCTAGGCACTTCGTGTAATTTCAAATTGTAATGAGCTGTTGGCAATTTTACAACACTATTTCACAACTGTATTTGTACATTCCATGTATTTACCTACATTATTCTTCCCGTGACTTGTGGATTCGATGCTATCATCAATTTGTTCAAGGACTGTAAACTGTAGTTTTTGAAAGTCGGTACCTCCTCAGAAAACCGATTTCATTGAGATTGAAATCTGCCGTACTCTCTCTAATCCTACGAGGACGGTGAATAGTAAATAAAGTTTTCATCATCCTCGTCAAATTCGTCCTCAAAAACCAATGCTCTAATCAATCCTCTGTAGCTCATTTTCGTGCATGTAGGGAAACGAAGGAAACAGCTAAGGCAAATGTAGCAAAACAGATAGGAAAACACAATGTACACAAAGATGGAGAAAAGAACTATATACCTAGTAATGATTGTTTATTGGAACGCTACCACCACCACCGTAATTCGGTTGGTTGGTTTTGATCGTTGATTTAGCGCATTTGATCATTGATTTATCTGAACCGGAGTTGGTGAAACCGAATATCTCTGTTTAACAGCTTAGATCTTCGGTTTAATGAGTAAACGTTGATTAAAACTTTAGTGATACCGGCCCTTAGTATAATATTAGAGGTATGGACTGAGTTGATTCTTGAGTTTGCCATACACAAACCATGTGTCTGATGAATGAGTACAGACAAACCCCTATTATTATACTCTGTTCGCATTAGTAGATAACACCGTTTCAACAGAAATGTATATAGTTGCTAAGACTATTATGAAAACGAACGCGTCCTTATCGTGAGGCTCCCCATTGCGAATCGTGGTTTTATCTGTCCGATGCACAAAGTGTCTACTCTGATCTGGCCAAGGTCACGAGGCTCTCACCCTCCCGCTCAACCGGGTTGCTCTTTCTCGATGATTGATCGTTCTTGGAGACATCATCAACCAAGGCCAACGAATGTTGATGACCAGAGACGAGTACATAAATGACATAAATAACGAATGACCAGCTAAAATTACATAACCTGCTAACGAGTAAATGACATAAATAACGAATGACCAGCTAAAATTACATAAATAACGAATGACCTACTAAAATGACATAAATCGGCCCTTTTTTCTGAAAACCCTTTTTTAGCACATTTTCTTTAAAAAAAAAAAGTAAAACAAGCTACTGTGTTCAAATTGTCCGTTGATGTATGTCCTGTATGTATGTGATGTATGTATGTCCTCTTAAAATCGTTTTAAATGCCACTTTCCGACGTCCGATTTTGATGAAACGTGGTATGGATGTAATCTGTAACATGGCGAGGATAAAGATGTATCAGGGGCCGCTGACGCATGAGAGGTCATTGATCAGCGGAGTGAACTCCAAAGCCATTTTGTCTACAATTCGACAAAAGAAACTGAAATTTGAGAGGGAGGCTGAAGGCAGGATGCTGAAGACGTATGAGAGGTCATCCCTCAGCTACGTTTGCGCATGTGCAGAGTGAGGTATTGAGCCAAGAACGATGAAACTGATAAGGGACCGTCTACAACCCCGCACAACCCCTGAAAATGTCATCCAAAATGTATGAAAAAAGTCCAGTCATGCAGCATGACCCCATGAGCGAATTTTTGAAGAATATTACCGATTTTTACAACCAGCGAACGGCATTATTTCGATTTTTGACTGATTTTTCAACTTTGAAATTTTTGAAAACTTGATACATATTATTATAGGAATTTTTACGCTGATTCCGAATATACCACATGTTAGTATGCTGAAAAAATTATTTCACGCAACAAATCGCAAAAAACAGGCTATTTTGAAATGTTTGACTACATTTTTGAAAATTTCAATCCGAAGATGTAATTCGATCATGCTGGCCAACGAACTTGAACTTTCGTTTTGTGCCCTTAACATTTTAAAATTTGTTTGAAGTTTCTAGCACAATTCTACGGACAGTTATCGTCTGGAATGACACATACATACATACATACATATATACATACATACATATATACATACATAAAAAAATGCGTTAAACTTCAGAATATGATTCAGAATAGCCTGAAACGGATTTCTGCATAATTTTTTTTCAAAAATTCACATTCTACAAATTTTGAGGCGAGAGCAATAGCTTAATTTTCTTCAAAAATTCGCTAAAAACTGTAGAAAATAAGCTTGTTACAAGGATTTGCGGACACACGACAGACACACACACACACACACACACACACACACACACACACACACACACACACACACACACACACACACACACACACACACACACACACACACACACACACACACACACACACACACACACACACACACACACACACACACACACACACACACACACACACACACACACACACACACACACACACACACACACACACACACACACACACACACACACACACACACACACACACACACACACACACACACACACACACACACACACACACACACACACACACACACACACACACACACACACACACACACACACACACACACACACACACACACACACACACACACACACACACACACACACACACACACACACACACACACACACACACACACACACACACACACACACACACACACACACACACACACACACACACACACACACACACACACACACACACACACACACACACACACACACACACACACACACACACACACACACACACACACACACACACACACACACACACACACACACACACACACACACACACACACACACACACACACACACACACACACACACACACACACACACACACACACACACACACACACACACACACACACACACACACACACACACACACACACACACACACACACACACACACACACACACACACACACACACACACACACACACACACACACACACACACACACACACACACACACACACACACACACACACACACACACACACACACACACACACACACACACACACACACACACACACACACACACACACACACACACACACACACACACACACACACACACACACACACACACACACACACACACACACACACACACACACACACACACACACACACACACACACACACACACACACACACACACACACACACACACACACACACACACACACACACACACACACACACACACACACACACACACACACACACACACACACACACACACACACACACACACACACACACACACACACACACACACACACACACACACACACACACACACACACACACACACACACACACACACACACACACACACACACACACACACACACACACACACACACACACACACACACACACACACACACACACACACACACACACACACACACACACACACACACACACACACACACACACACACACACACACACACACACACACACACACACACACACACACACACACACACACACACACACACACACACACACACACACACACACACACACACACACACACACACACACACACACACACACACACACACACACACACACACACACACACACACACACACACACACACACACACACACACACACACACACACACACACACACACACACACACACACACACACACACAC